>WEIT01012910.1:285286-306283 GCA_013389985.1 Dryoscopus gambensis
GGCGCCGGGGCAGCCGCGGCGGGGCCGGGCTGTAGGGGTGGCGCTCGGCAGGGAATGCCCGGCTCGGTCCGCGGCAGGAGGCTGCCTCCTGAGCCCTGGGGCTCAGACCGGGGCTGCAGATGAGCAGCCTGGGCCGTCCGTGGGGCGTGAGAGGGGCAGCGGTGCGGCACAGTCACAGTCAGAGGCATGAAAGAGAAAACTGATCAAGAAGGCGCTAATGAAGGGGAAGGAGGCTGTCAGCGCAGAGGCAGCTGTGTATGAGATGAGCCCGGAGCAGTGTGTTTTCCCATCCAGCTGGTCTGGGGGCACTCGAAGATGGGATGAGGGGGCTGGTGCCAGCCTGCAAACCAAACTGTGCTGGGATGCTCAGGAGAACGATTGTGAGCCCGCATGTGATTCTGCCTTGGAGCAGCCCCTTCCCAGTGCTTAATTGCATGCTTTGGGGATTGAGGCTCCTGGCTGTGATTCCCCGTTTCTCCAAAGGAGACTTGGGAGCCTTAAGAGAAAACCAGTTGTCTTGAACAGCCCGTCCTGCAGCTAGAAAAGAAATCTGTTTTGTGATTAAGTTATTCCAATCAGAATGTGCCATATGCAGCTTTTCCCAGTGGGATGCAGCCAGCAGATGCATTGGCAGCCCCTTCTCCCCCACCGCCCTCCAGCTCACGTTGGGTAAAACAAATGCTCATAAACCAAATAACAGCCATTCTTTGAAATTCGGGCCAGTCTCTGCTCTGCCTGTATAACTGAGGCTCAGGGATGTGTCTGAGAGGAAATCGCAGACACACAGGAGATCTGCAAGGCAAGGCCTTGAGTGCAAGTCCTCTCCATTTTATTGTGGTGCTGTAAAAAGAGCAGGGAAGTACAACAATATTTAAATGTGTGCTCCACTGGGGTGGACTAGAAGTGAATATATGGGATAAGGAACTGAGTTTTAGGAGAGGGTCCATGGCTAAAGCATGGGGTGGTGAGAGTTTTCTGATTTTTTTTTGTATTCTTCCACCACCTACAGAATATCAGAAGGTCACAGGTAGGAGGAATTCTCAATGCTGAGACTCACCTCTTAGTGTGATGGTTCTGTTTTGCACAACATTATCAAATAATGTGTGGAAAAAATATTCTATTCAGAAAAGCATCAAATCTACCTTCAAAGAACAATGCATCAAGACCATGTATGTGCTCTGGCGTTTCTGAAGTTGCCTTCATACTCATTAGACCTTAATGATATGAGTGACTTTTTGTCTATCAAATGCTTCAGAGACTTCTCCCTTTGCACTTGCACATCAGTAATGTCTGGGTTTTGTAGTCCTCCCCAGTGTGTTACATTTTGCTTGCATGCTTTTAGGCCTTTTATTATAGAAAATGAGGACTATTGCTGGGCAAACTCTAGTTTACAAATTCTGCAGGCTTTGTTCATTTACAAATCAAAAGGATAAATTAAACTGTATTGGGACAATAAACATACAAGGGGTGGTGGAAGATAGCATCGTGTGAAGTGTAGCCTTCATCTGGCTTAGCTGCACCGAGGCAACGCAGCAAATCAGCTCTGTTTGCCAGAGTGCTCCCAGTGTTTGCTGCACCACGTCCCTGAATGCTGCTGCAGTGAAGCATGCGAGCCACCCACAGGCCCACCAGGTTCAGTCTTTAGCTGGTTTTGGGGGAGGTAACAGATTTCTGGTTTGGGCAGCTATTTAGCTTTTAAAACTGGAAACTGTCTTCCAAAGTAAATCTTTGATGTAAGGTGAGAATGGAGGAGATGGAGATGAAGGGCAGGACAAACCAATCCCTTTCCCCTGCTTCCCTGTGGCACTGAGCAGAGTAAGGAGACGTTACCAGGTCTGTGCTTTTTCTCCTTGTATGCTCCCCCTCTGCACACAAAATGTTTTGGCTGTGTTTGAAGCACCTTACAGATCTGTGCTGCTGTCACCTCCCAAAACGCCACGGGACACCTATGCTTATACACGAGCCAGCTGTGTTTGAGGGTGGTGACAGCACAAGTCAGGTTTCACAGTCTTGCTCCTGAAATGTTAAATCCCGCTCCTCCTTCTGACTGCCTGAGAGCCATCAGGAACTTGGGGACGCTTTCAAGTCCGGCTGGAGTCAGCAGAAATCCTGCTTCTCACATCTGCGCTGGGGAAAAGGTCTTTTCTATAGCTGCGACATTAGGCTTGTCTGTCATGTGGAGCTTGCATATAAATAGAGGAGGCAAGTTATTGATTTCCAGGGAGTATTGTACTCCGTGGTTTTTTCCTTTTTATTATTATTTTTTTCAGTCAGAAGTCTCCCTTACTGTGGCAGAAAGGAAAGTGAGCAAGTTTGCACAGTCTTTGCCACATTTTCCCTCCCCATTTGCCAACAGGGAGTAGGGGCACCAACAGAGTCCCTACCCTGTAACTGTGTGCTTGTCTCTCCCTAAACAGGGAAAAGCTGTCCCTGCTACTCCCCAGCTGGAGGTGGCACTTTGGCAGGTCACAGGGGAGCAACCAAGGGGAAAGTTTTCCAATTTTCTGATTGATGTAGCCAAACCTGTTCTTTGTAACACTGAGCCCTTTGCTGCCTTCTTCCTGAAGTTCAATGAGATATTTGCAAGTTCCTGCAATTTAAAATCACCCTGGTGTAAGCCTGTTGCCCTGGGGTTTTCCCAGCAGAGCTTTAGCTGTCCTTGTGGGCCCTGTAAGGGCAGGGAAGGAGTGCAGCACTGGGGTCTGGGACACAGCTGGCAGCACATCTCCAGGTAACATCCCTCTCTTCCCCGGTGTGATGTGGAGCACACAGGTACTGCTAGGTGGGAACAGCTGCACCATCCTCTGTGGGGGGAAGTATTAATACCATTTAAAATGAATTGTGTGCTTGAGATAAATTACCTCCTGCAAGTGTGTTGCCTCGGAACTTGTATAGCTTGTATTTAAGAGGATTGACAAGGTGTTCAGGTTTCTACAAAATAGGGAGAGATTTAGACATGGGAAGGAACTACAAGCTCTCATTTTTCGTGGCAGTCTGGATTTCTCTAATCCATGTCTGAATTTGCTTACATTTAATTAGAGACAGGCCCCGGAATGACTTAGTGGGCTGTGTGCATGCTGAATCCACAGCTGAGACAAATTCATTTGTCACGTGTAATTCCGACCCCGTTGCTCCGGAACGCCGCCGGGCAGGGGCTGCCGCAGGCTGGGAGCGGCGGGAGCTGCGTGCTGGCTCTGCTGGCTGCTCCCCGGGGCGGCAGCGGGGCTGGGCCCGCCGTGCCAGGGATGGAGCTGCATTAGCGCTTCGCACCCAGAGCCTCCCTGTGCAGCTCTGGGAGCGTCAGCCCCCTCTCCTCCTGTGTAACTGTGAGGATCAGGGCGCTCCAAACCCCCTTCTGCTTGCTCCTCGCTGCCTTTGCAAATGCATTTCTTGAAAAACTTGCTGGTTAAGAGATCACGTTGGAAGTGATTGTCGGTGTAACACCCACTTTGTAAAAATGCTTTTGTAATAAAGTCATGTTTATGAATGAAACCAAGCTGGAATTAAACATTTGAATTGCTGGAGTAAATATATTGGCAAAACAATATGGAATTAACTGATGGAGCCCTGGTGATATGGCACTTATATCTTGTGGTTTCCATAGATACCTGTGACAGCGTTTTGCAAACACTACACACCACCTGAAATACATTATTCAGGAATAATAATTATATTTAAGTGTGTTCTGCACAAAACCCCGCCTGAAGTATTTGTTGAGTGATGGAAACTATACAGGTTTTCAAAGGTCATTGCAGCTTTATCAGTTCTAATCTTAAATTTTTCCCCAAGTAAAGGTGGAGGGAAAAGGAGGCAGAGAAAGCCCCTGGCCCAAGGCCTGTGCCTGCAATTTTGTGATGCGGTCCAGTGAGCGCAGCTCAGCCTGGGGCAAGGGGCTGGGGGTGTGCATGTCCTGCCAGCAGCAGGGCTGGTTGTACCCAGGCTGGGTGAGGGGAGGACAGGTTGGCTGGGGAGTTACAGCCTTGAAAGGGTGCTAAGAAGGAGGAAAACAAAAGTTCAGGAGAGAGCAACTAAGATGAGCAAACGGATCCATCCACATCCCAGACACACGGACGTGCGAGGCTGGAGGATGGTTCCCCCCAGCACATGAAGGTTCCCCGATAATAAGAAGTTGCCAAGAAGGGGGTGTTCACCCTGAGGCAGCACTTTGCTGATGGCAAGCTTCCAAGAGCCGCAGTGTCCAGGTGAGGCCGATGGTTCGGAAGAGGCTTCACGGCCGGGATGAAGCCGAGGCAGAGCCCCGTGCCCGGGTGGCCGGATCTCCGCCGGGCACGGCGAGTCCCGCCGTGCTGCAGGGCTGGTGCCCGCTGCGGAGGCTGAGCTCTCACGGAAATGTGGCTCATCTGGGGTAGCAATAATTGAAACAGTCAGAATTATTATTCTCCTCCCCAGTTCTTCATATCAAATATGCATTTCCCCCCTCTATGCTCTAATTAAAAGCCAAATGAGAGGGAGAGAGGAGGAGGAAACTAATAATGCCAGTTACGCATTTGGCTTACAGAAAAGAAGAGCACACACTAATGCGTTTGAGGACAATAAGGAGGAAATGATTCACGCTTAATAAACCTCTTTGCTGTTAATCTCTGTTAACCTAAGGGCTCTGTTACTTTATTGAAAAGTCTCCTCACTTTCTGTTGTGTCTTTGAAAAGAAAGAACTTCCATTATTATTTTTTGCGGGGGTTATTTATTGAACCTGCTGCCTCTGGAGCACTGGGGTGTTGTGGAAACTGGGCAGCCTGGTTGCTGTTATGGTAAGAATATTTTATCACTGCCACGATCCTTCCCCTTGCCCTGGCAGCAGGGGGAGGTCCCCAGCCACACACCAGTGTCCTGGAAGGGTTGGTCACAGCTTCCCAGGTGTTGTTAAGGAAGGCTGCTGGGGTCACATGCTTGTTAAGGTGATTGAGATCTGCTGCCGGAGGGGATTCTGGGTGGGTTCCTACCTACCACCTGAAGGGCTGGGGATGAGTCTGTGCTGGAGAGTTCCAGAAAGGACCCCAGAGCTAAACATCCTGCTGCCACCTCGCTGAGGAGATGGAAGCACAATGGATGGATGTGATTAGCACACTGTGTTTAAAACCCTGTATTTTTCCTGCATGATGCAGAGTCTTTCACAGCTTTCTCATCCCATGGAGTAATGCCCAGAAATTGATGTTACGCTGTTATAATGGGAAAGGAGCGGGGTGTCGCAGGGGGCAGAATGGATATTGCCAAGAATCCCTCACGCTTAATGATTTTCTTTCCAGCTGCATTGTCTTTCACCCTCTCCCTTGTGCCTGGCCTTCGAATATCTAAAGGTTTGGGTTTGTTTCTTTCACTTACGGTCTGTGGCATTAAATGCTGTCCCTGTTTTTCTGAAGCAGCTGTGTTGGCAGGGACCGGGCGACTCCTCCTGTCTGGATGGCTCGGGAGGGCACAGATGCCACTGTGCTCCCGGGAGCTCCAGGTGACCTACCCACCTCTTGTGGTGCTGCTCAGGTGGCTGATTCCAGGTGAGCGAAGGTGTATTTGAAGGTAGGAAATGAAGAGGAAGAGCAGCACAAGAGGTGGCAGAGGATGTATAAGAAGAGAAAAAATGTATTTAGGGAGGATTTAGTGTCAGGACCAAGAGGAAACACAGCAGCAAGATGTCCCTTTGACTCCTGAAGCAATTCCCAAGAAATGCGCTCTCGCTTGGTCTGGATGCTGGCTCTTGCCTTTGCTGCAATCTGCAGGTGTTCCCCTCTGACCCAGCTGCACCCAAGTGTTCAGAGCGAGCCAGCACCTCTGACTGCGATGTCTCCAGTCTGGGAGGTTCACAGGAGGGTCAGCACTTGATTTGATATCAAATCCTTCAAAGGAAATTTCCCCGTGGTCTTAGTACATTGGGGTTTTTTAACTCCAGCAGGAGTCTTGTCTTATTGTTTCTGTGAATCAAACTGTGTTTCTGAAATCTTTTCATTTTCTTTCTGAGGGAAAGCTGTTTTGAAGTCAGAGCTGGATAAAAATTAAAGCATGAACATTACCTAACTGGATTGTAAGTCCTTTATAAAATATTCAGAGGGAAATCAGTACAGCTGCACAACATCCTTCCCTGTTAATGCAATCAGTACCCTCCTCTTGCAGTGTTGTTACAGGCACATTTCTCTGGTTCTGGACAGTGAATTCTGAAATATTGTTTGCATAAGTTCTCCTGTTTCTCACTGGGTTTTTTTGACAATTATTTTAGTTATCTCAAAATCAGATTTTCAAATAAAGCAGTTTTTCCCCTCTGTGATTGCTATGAAAATTACACTTGGAACCCAGAAGCTTTCAGAGGTCATTTTACTTTCATCTCTTGTTTTTGATAAGGTCCTTGCACATCAAAAATCTGCACTCAGAGGCATCTGTCTCTGCTTAAACATTTGAAATACCAGGAGGCCCTCACAGCACAGAAGGAGTGCAACCAGAATCATCACACCCCAGCACTCACTGGAGCTTGGGATGAGGACCCAAATCATGTCAAAACTTGGGATGCTTGGCTGGAGCACTGCCTGTCTGTGGGCACCACTGCTGGGACTGAGCAGAGCAGAAGCGTGTCAGGGCTTGATTGAAACTGGACAGAAAAGGTCCTATAGGAGCACATTTTCCACAGGAAAAACCCTGAGTTGAGGGGATTCAGTGCTGGGTTGCCAGCAGCCAGAGGTTACCAACCCTCTCAAGGCTTTCTGTAGCTGGGGGCATTAAATAATTCAGTAGTCTTTCCATCCAGACTCATGGAAAATTTTCTCATGTGCTAAAAAATTCTCCAGACCACCACCAGTAACTGAAAAGATGAGAGAAACATGGCCTGAGTGCTAACACTATGCTATGGCAAAGGTGAATAAAAAAATTGCATGAAGAAGCAGCCCCCCGGCAGAATATGACATTTAAATGTGTTTCCCTCCTTCGATTTAAAATGCAAGGAGTGAGGAGATGCAAGAAGGCACTCACTTGAGGTTCAAAGAGCTGTTCATGTAAAGGATCAATAGATCCAGCACTGTATTTAGTGTCACACTAAGTGCTGGACCAGGCAATTATTTCGATTCATCACTGTGGTAAGTGAAGCATCAAAGTGTGACAGAAAATTCTCGTATTTTCTTGTTTCTTATGTAACCGAAATATTTCATCTTTAGAGGCAGTTATGTTATGGATTGATATTCTGCTCTTGACAGGTATTGCAAATGGCTTGTTAGTTCAGGGTTAGTTTTACAGGTTCTTGGCATTCTGTCAGTCTCTGATCCACGGGGCATCTGTGCCATGGGGACTCTTCCAGCAGCACCCATGGCCTTTGAGACACCTGACTGGAGCACTGGGGTGCAAATGATCTTATTGGCATCCCAGGGGAAGCTCCTGTTGCCTCGAAAGAACCAGTTGTAGAGTTGGATCCATCTTACTTTGACAAACTAAAAGAGGAAGGTCTAAATTTACTCAGGGTAACAAATTAGATAACCAAAATATTACATATGCTGAGCCACTCTGCTTCAAGGGCTCTGATAGTTTTCTGTTCACTAACAGCAGCAGCCAGCCCCAAATAAAACCTGCAAAGAAAGCTCAGGCACTTTCTTCCCTGTTATGTAAGTCAAAGCAGCAGATGCTTGTGCCATCCCTGTTCCACAGCAGAGCTGAGGTACCACGAATTCATGACCTGAGCCCGCAGCAGATTTCCCACGTCAGTGACTTGCCAGCCCTGCTCCTTCCAGCTGAGACAAACTGAAGTTTGATCCTGACACTAATGCTGTCCTGAGCATAGAGCAGTTTCACAACCGGGATCTGTTGTCACTAGTTTGCAACCCTTTTCAGCCACAGAAGGGTGTGTTGAAGGGAAATGCCAAGGGAGCTGCTGGCTGTGTTGTGTGAGCAGCGTGGGATGTTTGGGTAACTTGTGAAGAGCCCAAGGAATTCCATGCTTTCCCAGGGTCCTTATGGTCTCAGATACCTACAGAAACATGGGCTTGGGAGAGGAAAAGGTGTCAGAAGTGAGAGGGGACCAGCTCAACTTGCATGTGGGAAGGGCACAAACAGCGCACTGAAAACGCAGCAGCCCCTCTGAGTGTCTGCTGGAGGCTTTTAAGGAAAACTGCTGCTCCCAGGAGCAAAGCCCTTTGGACCTGAGGACATGATGCTGTGTGGAGCTCTCAGGTTTGCTCCTTTGAACTGTCCTGTGCCTGTGGAAGAACCTGTTGGTTTTCCCAGCTGTGTGAGTCTCACCCTGCATGTTGCAGAGCAATTGCTCCCATTTGGAGTATGCTAGTGCTGGAGCATTTATCTCCTTGCAGATCCTCATTATTCAGCATGGTTGGAGCATGCTGTGAGAAACACTGAAGCTCTTCAGTTCCTGTGCTGTAGTGGGGTGGATTTACAGGCTTGTCCTGACAGTCCTGGAGCATGAAACTCTGTGATAATAACCCCAGGTGCCACCAGTTGCTGTTATCTTCAACTGGTGCTGGAGCCACTACTGCTTGAAGAAATGAATTTGTTTGCTCAAAGAATGTAAATATATCACATTTGTATATTAGTGTCCACTGAAAAATTCTGCAGAAAGTTCTTCAGGTAACTGCCAACTTTTAGACTCATTTATGCACTTTGGTTGACAAAAACATGTTTCAAAGAGCTGCGTGTGTTTTGTTGATGTGCAGTCAGCTCTGCAGGCTGCTTGTTGCCTGTTCTTGGAAATATTTCTGCCTGAAATCCTTATGCAGTCTCAGGCTACAATGTCACTTCAAGTGAGGCTTCAAAAGGCCAGCAACAGGACTGATCTGGCCTGCAGAACATGGCAGGCAGCTGGAATCTAAATTACTCAAAGTACCAGTGGAAGGCTCAGCATTTACATCAGGTATAACGTATTATGAGTGAGATTTATAACAGGATTACAGAAAGCAGTTAGTTAAAGCTACTGGCAGTAAACAGGGATTAAAATATTTATCTAGCTGTAAAAATATGAATAATGGAGTAATTTATGTAGTTATGTAAAGAAGCTGTGCACTTTATACTGACAACAAATAGCACTCCTAATAGCACTAATATTTTACAACGTCCATGTATCAAAATCCTTCCACGCCTTTCACTTCCAAACCAAATCCTCTTGTATCTAATCAGTGCATAATACGGAAGTTCCTTGAGCTACAGACAGGCTCACAAGGGGGTGGATCCCCCGACAGTGCAGCTCTCTGCCTTTCTGCCTCCCTCCTCCCTGAGCCATCAGTTCCTCCCCTTCCCTCTGTGAGGGAGGGTGATGCCAGTTACGAGGCAGCTGGCTGCTAATACTTCCTGCATTTTTATATGGCTATTCCAACTATGGCATTTCTTCTGACGTAGTTCTGTGTGGTCAGAGTTATTTTACAGGGAGGTCTGGTCTTTCTCTGGGGAAGTGGTTGAGATTTTAGACTTCCACAAGTCCAGTCTAATATTGAAACTTTTTACATAGAACCATTCTTTCTGACCCAGGTCTTGCTGCAGTCACCTGCTGCAATATCCCTCCAGTTCAGCTGCTTTGACATGTAATCTGTAAAACAATTAGTAAATGTAAGGCAAACGCTCACAGCCTCAACAGAAATGCACTGGTGACCATGAGCAGCACCAGAGGTTTCACTTTTTACTTTTTCTGTTGTTTCCTTGCCAGGAACAGATTTCAACAAAATGTACATCAACAGTGATGCTTCCAGGTGTGCTGTGACATTTTATCCTGGAAAAGTTGCAAGTTCTCCCGTTGTTGTAGCTCTGTAAAACCGTGCTTAAGTCTGGCTGGACTGACAGAAACAGGGGGGGAAGCATCAGCTTCACCTGGAGGATCTGTGCCATCCTCTGAAGGCTAAAGCCCAGACCCTGGGGCCAGTTTCCTCCTGAGACAACCTCATGGATTCCAGTTGCCACCAGGACTCTCAAGCGTCCTGTTCTTAATCTTCTGGGTGAGATAAAAATATTGTTCATTCCTTGTTTAGGCCTAAGGAAGGAAAGCTCAGTGGTTTGCTGCTTTCTGCTGTTACTCTCCAGTCAGCCTAAATTTTTAAAATATTCAGCAGAGAGGATTAAGCAGCACAGCTGGCCTTGATCCTGTGTCTTGCTGAATTCCCAAGGTAATCGGTCATGCTGCACATCGAGTGTCTCCCAACAGCTGGTTATTTCCTGAGCTATCTTCTGCTGACAGGAATAAATTTAAGCCCTTGGTGGTGGTCTAGGAGATGGGCATTAATGATGATCTTTGGGTGGCCAGCTCATTTCCCTCCTGGGTCAGACCACCCCAGTGCTCTGTGAGCTGTGCTTCTTTATTTCTCTGCGACAGATTGGTCTCACTGCACTGCATCAACACAAATTACTTAGTCAATTTTGAGTTTGAACTCTATCTTTTATGCATCACTTGTGAGTCTTATGTGAGCTGTGTTTTTGATTTTCGGTGTGCACAGTGATTCATCCCCTCCTGACATTCTGTGGGGCTGAAGTTTGCTCTTCCTCTCAAACAGCGCATCCCCAAGTGGAGTTTCAGCCTTTGTGAGCCAGCACAGAGCTCATGAAAAAATGATAATTTAATGAATATGAGCAGTGGCAATCAAAGAAAGTAAATACGATATTAAAATAAGGCAAAAATGTCTGGTACAGGAAAATTATTTCAGCTCACTAGCTAAAAATTCAGTAGTAGGACTCATGAAAGGGGATCTGTGTGTATAACAAGGGACAGACAGAGAGTAGTTGCTAGAGGATTACCCAAATGGTAAAAAGGCATGAAACATTCTCAAAAATATTTTGACTGCTAAAATAAGAAGGAACTCTCTCTGATGCAGAAGCCTTTCTGCTTCTTCCAAGTAGGGGGAAAAGCATAGGGGGGAAAAATCGTGTTTATTGCACAGTTGTTTTGAAAAAAGCTGGTTTTACAAGGTAGAGACAGGAAACAGAGCAGAAGTGAGTTGCAAACCATGAGGTGTCTCTCCCCCGGACTCTTCTGGGGACATTCTTCATGGTTTCCCATCTCTTTGACCCTTCATAACCTGGCAGCTTTTGGTTTTATTAAGGCAATATTATGATGCATTATTTAGTCAAAATATAATGATTCGTGTGTTCTCAGGGTTTTGTCAGACCACTGCCTAGGACAGCTTTCCATCAGTGTGGGGATGAATTAAACTTTGGGAAGTCACTGCCCTGCTTTCTCACGAGCAGCGTGGGAGGGAATGTGCTGTGCACAGATCAGTGACAGTGCCTGCTTGCTCAAAGACCTGTCTTTGGGAATAATTTTAACATATTGTTTGTTAACAGCATCAACAAGCAAAATACTGGCTAACTGTACCTCTTGGGTATGTTTCTTGAAGAATTTAACTCAAATATATGCAAAAATACAGCACAATAATAGCTAATGGTGGGCAAAGGGCCAGCTACAAGTTCCTAAATAACTTCTAGCACCCAATAAAGTCTTGCCATGTTTGCACTGAAACTTTACCCTGTGTTTTTCTCTTCCAGGCTGCTTGGGAAATAAAGCAGTAGTTCCTGAGCAGGAATTAACTTTGCTTTGAATGAAACTTTTCTGTGTTTGCCCCCTGGCAGGTACCAGTTTCAGGTAGTTAAAATGCTTGCTGGTTCACAAAGGGTGAATTCAGGGGTTTCCAGACACAGGGTTTGAGAGGACTTTAGTGAAACTGAAATTTAGATTTCCAGAAGGTGCTTCTTCACACAGTGTGTGCTTTGCTTGTGGAACCCAATACTACTGCCAAAGCAAGGTGAAAACCCCAAACTCAGCAAGCTGCAAGGAAAAATCCCAACTTCTCTTCTGAGGAGTGTATGCAGGTGGCTTTCAGACATAGATGAAGTTCACAGTGGGGACATGTTCTCCAAGATTGCTGCTCCTTTCCTAAAACACAAACTCCGGGCCTTGGCCACTGCCTCAACACACGGGCCAAGGACAAATGTCTCCCAGACTAATTCACTGAGTTTATTCCCTAACTCACTCTTACTTTTTTATGAAATTCAGAAATTCAGATTAAATTAAATCCTAATTTTTTGTGAAATGGAGACCGATTTGTCAAAAGAGTGTGAGGTGCTGGAGTTACCAGTCTTCCAAAGCAAATGCGATTCCAGAACAAGTTTCTACCAAGCACTGGGATACTGCCAATTCCAGTGCAGTCCTTGGACTAATATCTCATGAAGCACCATAAGCCATTAATGTTTTATACCTTCAGGAAGCTCGCAGCCAGCTGGCCTTGGTGCGTGTCCAACTCCACCGGTGCTGGGAGGAAAAACAGCCCTGCGAAGTGCCGAGTGCTCCCGCTCTCATCCAGCAGAGGTGGCACTGTGGGGACAGCCGGAGCCTGCGAGCTGCGGCCCCGAGGGAGCGGGCACGGCCGAGGGAGCGGGCACAGACTGCCCTGCAGCCCCGAGGGAGCGGGCACAGACTGCCCTGCAGCCCCGAGGGAGCGGGCACGGCCGAGGGAGCGGGCACAGACTGCCCTGCAGCCCCGAGGGAGCGGGCACAGACTGCCCTGCAGCCCCGAGGGAGCGGGCACAGACTGCCCTGCAGCCCCGAGGGAGCGGGCACAGACTGCCCTGCAGCCCCGAGGGAGCGGGCACAGACTGCCCTGCAGCCCCGAGGGAGCGGGCACAGACTGCCCTGCAGCCCCGAGGGAGCGGGCACAGACTGCCCTGCAGCCCCGAGGGAGCGGGCACAGACTGCCCTGCAGCCCCGAGGGAGCGGGCACAGACTGCCCTGCAGCCCCGAGGGAGCGGGCACAGACTGCCCTGCAGCCCCGAGGGAGCGGGCACAGACTGCCCTGCAGCCCCGAGGGAGCGGGCACGGGCTGCCCTGCAGCCCCGAGGGAGCGGGCTGGGCTGCCCCCAGCTCTGTCTGCTGCCTCGCACCTCAGCCCGGGCAGCTCCTCCTGCCTGGGGCCTCCTGCCCAGACCCCGGCACCGCGGGTGGGCCTGGCTGAGGAACGCTGGTTAGGAGTTACTGGGAGACACCCAAAGCAGGGATTCAGCCTGGCCTGAAAAACATCATTCATACTGTTTTAAAGTGATCTACCCGATCAGTTTGTTCTGGTTACGTTTTTTAATGGAGGATGCAATGACATGCTGGAAAACGATGCATTTTAACAGCAACAGGAAAATGAAAGGGAAAATGCAGGAGGGAAATTTGATAAGAATGAAAAAATATTACAGCCAAACAAGTATCAAACTTTAATTTTAAGAAGCATGGCATGCCTGAAATAACAGGGCAAAGCCATACCTGAACTGATGGTTGGCTCAGGAGGTGCAAAGTCTGGAGCTTCCAAAGTTCTGCTTTGCCTCTTCATTTCAAAACTGGTTGCGACATTAGGTCAGGCGTTCGGCAGGTTTCAGAAGAAGAAAGGGAGCAATTTAAAACAGCCCAGGTCCGGCACTCAGTCACTGCGGGGGTGCAGTCCCCGCGTGCCTCTCCCCGCAGCCCCGCGGAGGCGGAACGCGCTGCGCCCCGNGCGGTGCTGCCCGCCTGCCTCAGCAGCAGGGCTCGGCCGAGACAAAGGGCTTTGAAAATGCCGCTCTCGGTAGCGAACAATCCGGGGTGGCTCCCCGGGCTACGAGGTGCCCTTGGGCTGTAGCACGGGCAGGGCAGCAGCTGCCTCGGCCAGGGGTGCCCCTGATCGGTGTTTCTGTGAGAGACCAAGATTTCTGTGAAAGGCACTTCAAGTTATTTTAAGTGTTTTGCTAATAGTTTCTTCTGAGACTGGAAGCCATGGAAGGAGGTTATACAAAATATCTGTTCTTCGAATCAGAATACAAACTCTTTCTTTGTGGAGTGTAAATCAAACTTTTAAACAAAATGATAACGTGTTTTTATAAAATTAATAGGAGGTGTATTTTAAAAGTAATACAATTTCTGAATATCTGGGTCTAAAGAGGGAAGGTTTCAGTGCTTTTTAAGATTTGATTTGTTTTTAACCCAGGACAGATCTTTCGGTTCTGCCCAGTGCTGAGCCCTCTGGTCTCTGCCAGCACAGCCACAAGGAACGTCGCAGAGCAGTCCTACAGATTTTGTGCTCAGTCACTTTTTTGGATCAGACTGGAGCACTCTGTGTTTATTCTGTCAGGCTCCTTTACCACCCAGAGAGAAATGCTTGGGGCGCTGTGGGGGCAGATCACCAAATGTCTTCTTTTCCTGGAAAGTAGAGCAGAGCATCCCCCATATCATCCCATTTGATTCTTAAGGGGGAGCAGTTCCCCCTAGTGAAAATTCCAGTGTGTGTCTAATCGTGCTTCAGAAATCCCAAGCCACATCCAGCTCTTGGGGGAGAGGGAAAATAGGATACTGGGTAGGAGGCAGCTCCAGCACAGACAGGGAAGCTGCCTGGGAGAGATGTGGATATTACAGAGCATGGACATCAACTCCGTAAGAAAAGAGTGTTCCTTCAGTTCCAGCCTGGATCGAGAGACGAGCCCCTCTCCCTGCCTTGTGAGTTTTCCAGAGCCTCATCAGGCAAGGCACAGATCTCAGAAATGTCACCTGCTGCCGTGCGAGCCCGGCAGTGACTCAGCAGTGCAACACGAGAGGCTGCTCAGGAAGGACAGATTGTTCTCTAAGTACACGACTTTTATTTTTTTTTTCAATATCTTCTAATTATGTTCTCTTTGGTATTGATCTTTTAGAAGCCAGATTCATCCTTTGCTTCTCAAGAAGCAGAAAAGAAAACATTTGGAGCCTGAGCTGCTCTGTGGTCCCCCAACCATGTCTGCTGGGCTCGTTTGCTGGCTGACAGTTGGTTTGGGACTCTTGATTGCATTTTTCAGGGATGTGATTTTACAGCATGTCAGAATCTCATGTCTATCTCTTTTCCCTGCAAACCACTTGTGGACAGTTGGCCAAACAGAAGTTTTATGTCTAAAAAAAAAATAGATCATTTTTTTAAGTGATGAGATTCTGTTGCCAATTCTCCTGTCATTCTCCTGTCCTATTTACTGCTTGGACTTGAAAAGCATAACGATTTTTGAAGGCTTTGTTTTTAAACTCTGCTCTTGCTTTTCCTTTGTGGCTGCTTTGAGAGACTTCTCTGATGTATATTTCAGTATAGGTTGATGCGAAGCTAATGAGAAGGCAGATGTTTATTTACAGAAATGTGGGTTCCATTTGTAAATTATTTCCCAGTAAGGAAAACATTGCTTTCCAATTACCTTACATGCTAGGAGGGCTTTTTAAAAATTTCTTTACAGCTTGGTTTTTAAACTGTATATTGCTACAGGCATATAAAACTGCCAGTAAAGCCAAACCCCACATTATCAGCGATCATTATAAAACACAAAAAGATTCAAGTGTTATTTTAAGTCAAGAAACAGATTTACACATCATAAAATAAGTGTATAAATATCACTACCAATTTACAAATCTGACTAATAAGTACTAAATAGAAAAAGATTAAGTTCATAAATTCTCAGGCTCTACTTCGAGTTGTCTGGTGCCTGATTTACATGAAGTAAAACCTTGTGTAAAATTAAAAACAACAGAGCTTCTCTCTTGTCTCCCATACAAGCCCCAATCCTTGTTATGTATGTCCCGATTAGACTTATTTTTATCACTTCATATTTTTGTTATTACCCTTGGCACTATAAAACAATTGTACAAATAGAAGCAGAGCTCCTCTGTGGTATATGGCTCTGTGTAAAACCTGCCTCACCCAAATCAAGCACAGAAGTCAGTCGTGTTTCAAACTGTGACTGAGGGCCCGAGCACCCAGCTGTGAGACACCAAACCAAGTGGCCTTTTTGGGCGTGGGATGAAATACTCCCCCAGAGGCTGTAGGTGTGGGGTGCTCTTGCTGCAGCTTGTGTGGGTGCCGAACCAGCTCTGACACTAACAAGGGTAGCAAATACTTCAAGAGGTAAAATTTTCTCAAGGAACGGGCTAAATGCCAAGTGGCAGGTAGCTAAATTATCTTGGAGTGAGATGTGCACTCCCCAAAGTCTCTACAGTGCAGACAGCAGAACAAACTCTGCTGTCCCTGACGCTGTCCTGCCCTCTGGCCAGCTGGAGTGTCGCTCCTGATGTGACCCAGGAGAAGTAACAGGTTTCCCTAACTGGGCCTTGCAGGTGACAGGGCACTCCCTGTGTGAGTCACCTGGTGGGAGAAGATAAGGAGAAGGTCTGCAGGGGTCTTGTGCCCCTCCAGCTGGTGCTCAGGACCAGGCGGTGCTGGTGGAGAGGAGCCCTGGCAGCACCCTGGACATGAGGGAGTCCCTTGGGCTGGCCCCTGCTGGCTCTCCTTCCCTCTAATTCCATAGAGCTGATAGACCCCAAATGTATGTTTTCAACCTCTTTTAGTGATTCTTCAATGTTGTAGTGCCGAGGGTCACTGAAAAGACAAACCCTCTTTTTTCTCTTATCTGCAGCTACCTTGTTGTTTTAAGTGTCTCAGAATGTCCCTGGTGTTTTTTGTGTTGCTTTGATGACTGTTTTGATTTTTCATGAACAACCTGGGCAGTTGCTGCAGGGAGACCTCCCCTTTCCCAGCGTCAGCAGCTGGCTGGAGACCTGGAACAGGTCCCTTGGGGACTTGCTGGTGGGGCAAGCTTGGGAATCCTGCCTGTGCTGGCATCCAGCCCGAGCAGGGGGAGCCTCACTTGGAAGTGAGGTGGGTGCTGCCCAAAGCGTTGAGTGCAGCTGGCTGAGCTATGCATGCACCTTCAGGCTGGTCTTATCGGGGAAAAAGTGATCTCCTGTTCTCCTCCTCGTGTCTCTTTGCAAGGAAGATGTTTCCCCATCATCCCTTTGCTAGCTCGTGGCCACTCCTGCTCTGGCTCTGGTGGGTTGAATGGGGTCAGTCCCATGGAGAAATCCGCCCTTATCTTACTGGACCCAGGTTCATTTAGAGAGCCAGTTCTGTTGGTTGCTAACTTGTTTGTGGAGCAGTAAAATCCCTTGAAGCTGTTTCCACTGCTGTTTCCTTCCTTTCATTTGAACTTCCAAAGCTGAGCTCCTCTGTCCCTGTGCATGGCTGCAAAGGTGGGATCGTACGAGACCCAACCACCCTCCAAGCCCTAGGGCTGCCTTGGATGTCAGAGCAAAACTGGAGCTGTTATCTCCAAATCTACCCTTCTGCAGCTGGGCAGTTGTCCCCTAAGTCTGGGAGTCCCTGTCGATAAAAGAAAAGGGGAAAAATAAGTAGACTCAGTAACCAGTGTACCCTCTCAAAGAACTTGTTGGCAGAGCAGCTGGTGAAATTTGGCTGTGTTCCTGTACAAGACTAAATGAAATATGTTATTTCAATTTTTTATTCACTTTGAATGAGGTTTATGCCATCCCATTACCTTGTCTTCAGGGAACTGGTTTCTGAGGCTGGACTTACTTGTTTACGTCTAGATTCAGTTTTATCAGGCTTAGTCTCTTCAATGCTTTTGAGGAAAATTTCTTTTCTTTCTCTTTTATATAAGATGAAAAACTACTTCCTTCTTTTACTAAGAAAAAAATCACCATCTTCAGTTGTACTCTGTGACTTTGGTGGGAAAGGAGTATTTTTAGCCAATCAGAACTGGAAATCTGACTTAGAAATGTGTGTAACTCGGGATCCAGTGTAAGCCATGTGCAGAGCTGCACAAGAGGAGCAGCAGCCGGCAGCACAGCCCCTCCAGCTCAGCTCCTGCCTTTGCATTCTGCTCACAGGAGCTGTGCAGGACTCTGCTGCTGGAGGGGTGCAACTTGCCAAATGATCTTGGCAGCCAGATCCACACAGCCTGTCCAAGAGGGGTAAATGAGAGCAGGATTTGGCCTGCTTTCTTTCAGTTAATCTCTCTGTTTAGAGGAGTTCTGCATTTGTCTGGTTGGCACACTGATGTTCAAGAACTCAGCGCTACTTGTGAGGATGTTACCAGTCTGACAGCAGCCTATAATTACTGAATGTCATGCAGGGCTGGGGACAGATATGGCAGCACTGGAATCTAGGGGCTGCTGAATTCATGAGCCTCTTGAGGTTATCTTAGCACTAAAATGATGCTTGGCGTGACTAAAGCAAGCAAACACTTCAGAGCAGCCTTAATATAAAGCCCGCAAGTTGTCCCGCTGAAAGAAATGGAAGTATTAGCGTACTTACACAAAAATATCTGTACTCTTGAAGGCTTAAATATCAATCCAGTTTGAGAATTAATTTATATTCACATTGTGGTGTGTTAGTTTATGTAATTATACATGCTCAGGGTACCTTTCCCCACCTAAGTCAGCGTGCATCGTGATGTTAATGCAGTAGGTGCTTGTGCTTAAACCATCAAGGCCCCTTTTCCTCTGTTTGTGTAATGGGAGCTCTGAGACAGACAGTAGACGTGGTATTAACATGATCTTCAGTTTCTATATTTATTTATTTATTTATTCTGTTGGAATACTTGCCATATTTATGTTATTTCTACATTAATCCATGTTTTGGACCATAACCCTGCGAGGGTGGATGAGGCAGGGCACTGTAAAGTCACTGGGTGTTGTGGGAGATGCTGCATCAGGCTGTCCCTCACATGTTCAGCTCAGCAATGCTGTTGCAGGGCAGGGAGACAATTTGATTTGTCTGGAAAGGTGAGTCACCTGTAATCAGCACATTAAATGAAAGACCTACCCGACTTGCTACTGAAAAATAATCTCAAATTCAATAAAGGTTTAATTCCACATTTACAAGCCCTGAAGCTTTCAGCTCTCTAATCACTGTTTCCTGTCAGCCACAAAAGTCTTTTCATTTCCTGGAGTAGGAACACAAACAACTGTGTGGGGAGCCACGGGCAGGTGCCAGAGCTGAGCTGCTCTGTGGGAGGACGCTGCAAATCCAGAGGCCATCTCATTTCATTAGGAAACCCGGGATTTTCATGTTTCCTAGACATTTTATGGAGTAACACTGCTAGCAAGCATCTTATCAGTCTGTTGATGTCCAGACAGATTTGACCAGACAGTAGGTGAAGTAAGTCAGCATCCACCAAGTTTCCAAACTCGGGTGGTCTATATTTGGTGGTGTCCAGGTGTATTTGAAAGGAACTTAGTTTCTGGAATAATTCTAGCCCTTAGCAAGGTCTGGGGAATATGCTGCTATATCAAATCATATGGCTCCCTCGTCGTTGAGAGGTTTGTCCCCAGGAGAAGCCTCATTGCGAGGTCGGGGACATTGTGGGGCAAAAAGAGCTGTTGGCCAGCTCGCCCTTTTTTGTCTCATGTCTCTACAGCCACTGACCCAGGGAAACAAATGGGAACTGCTGAGCTTTGTGGTGCTGTTCTGTATAGGCAGAATCCAGATGTTGGCCAAGGTGGTCTCCTGAAGGACTTAACAAAAAGTAAAAGGACCAGCAAGGTCATTTCACAAGCAGCTTCCCTCAAGAGTGACTTTATTATACACCTCTATACTTTCAGGAAAACATAAAACAGACAGTGAATTAGCTTCTTGGAGAGAAAGGACTTGGTGTGTGCTTTTCTGTGTCAGTCTGAAGTGCACCACAAGTAGTTCTGAGGTGGGGAGAAAAAGGCCAAAGCAGTGACCAAAGCACTCTGGCTCTGCAGGGGCAATGGTCCCTTAAGTCTGATTTACACTTGCCAGAGGCAAAGTTCAGGCACTTGAAGCTGTGCAGGAAAGGGGAAGAAATGCCTCTGTGGGAGGTGTGTTCTCTCCCTTTGTTGTGTAGCTCAACACTGTTATGTTTGAGGAGCTTTTTGTGGGGAGGGAAGCTGAGAAAGAGATTGGGCTGACAGCTGAAGGATGGATGCTGCTTGTATGTACTTACTAACATGCAGCAATATCACCTCCAGTAATATTCCTAGAGCTAGAAAGTCCAGCACTTAAAGGATTTGTGGAACAATGGTTTCCTATAAAGACAGAGAGGCAACTTTTATATCAAGCATGCTTGGGATTTTTTTTCACTTGGCACATGCAGAGTCCATTAGACTCAAAGTGATCCAAGGATAATGATACGAGCACAAGAAAAAAAGGAAATTGAGGGAAGTGCTTTTAACTTCAGTGATCTGACGTGTCAAAGATAAATAATACATAGATTGGCATTGCTTTCTAAAGCCGACTGCTGAGTCTGACGGAGATTTCAGTGCTGAGAAATCACGTGTGCCCCGTGGAGGATTTGGAGTCAGGTCAGTCGCGCTGGGGAGAGCTGAGGTGATGGGGAGTTCCCCTCCTCTGTACAGCACTGGAGGAGGCTGGGCTGCTCCTCTGATGACAACAGATTCCTTCAGCACCCTCTTTTGTCAGGCTGCTGTGCTAGCCCTGTTTTAATCATCTCCTTGCAAGAATTAATGCAGTCTGCTCCTGCAGCAAAGCGGAGGGGAGGGGACGGTTCCCTTTGTTAGGCTGAACTCTCTGTGCTGGGGAAGGGAAGCAACTTGAAAGGGAGGGCAGGGTTTTCCTCTAAAGGTTCTTGCTAGACAGAGTAACATGATCCTGTGTGGCTTTTTCCAGGCTTGTTGATGACAGGAGCTGATGTGGGGGAGAATGGCTGAATCTAAAGGAGACAGTGTTGTGGCACCTGTAGGGCCCAGACAGTGTGGAGATGTGCTGGCACCCGGGACCAGGAAGGAAAGGAGGGGCTGAGAGAGCTTGATGTGATAGAGGATCCTTGGAGGCAATCTGCAATAAGGAGGAGGAGGGGGAGCACCAGGGAGAGCGGGAAAGATGAGGAGGAGGCGTGTGCCCAGGATGGGCTGTGCCCGCTGTTATAAATAAGAAACCAGATTATCAATTTGACAATTGTCCATTCATTTTATACTTCATTGTAGTTTTTTGTTCATTACCTAAATCTTATATTTCGTCCTTTATTAACTGTTACTGCTAATTAT
This sequence comes from Dryoscopus gambensis, assembly GCA_013389985.1. Lineage (NCBI taxonomy): Eukaryota > Metazoa > Chordata > Aves > Passeriformes > Malaconotidae > Dryoscopus > Dryoscopus gambensis. The sequence continues at coordinate 306,055 of WEIT01012910.1, forward strand.
TCTGTTGTAAAAAAGCCTCCAACTCCTTATCAGTAAACTACTCCTTATCAGAATATGTAAATTTAAGGAATCCCTACCCTTCCCCCCGTTGCCTAGCTACCTCCCCCAGGCCTGTCTGAAGATACCAGAGAGAAGAAAAAACCAGAAAACCTGATATGCAAACGAAAGCCTAAAGGACCCTTGGGAAAAGCAACAAACCCCTAGAAACAACAAGTTAAAGACGAGCCAA
>WEIT01012910.1:313142-333163 GCA_013389985.1 Dryoscopus gambensis
CTGAGACCTTCGGGTGCTCCCTGGGGCGCAGCCACGGCTGTCACCGAGCCCCGCTTCTCCCGCCTGCGGCAGGGCTCTGGCACTCGCTGAATGTTGTGTTTTGAGGTTGGTGGTTAGTTTATGAAAGATGGTGCTAAACACATTTTTTCCCCGCTTTTCCTAGACCTAAAAGTATCCTTCAGGTGTGAATCTTTCAGCAGTGCCTTGAGGAGAGGGTCTTCTGTAAACACCAGAATTTTTTTCTTTTATTTTTATCATATTCCACGTACCATCAAGGTTGAGAGATCAGTGCTGCAAGCAGGGAGAGCTGAGGCAGCGCCGTGGCTGCCTGGCTATGGGACCAGCTCCTGGGGGAGTGGGCGTTCTTGCCTAGCCTGGCTCAGGCACGACACTTCAAAATTTGTGCCAGGCCAGCTCAAACATGCTGGTGTGCATGGGATTGGAATATCAATAAAGGCTGAAGTCAATTCAGTGATTCCAGGGCATTGTAGTGAGAAAAACCCCTGCATTTTCTGAAGGCTGAACTGCAACTGTTGCATTTAGACAAGCACTTTAGGGCAGGGTCGCAGCATTATTTTGTGTTACTAGGTGACCACTTTGTTGTTATAAGCTGGACTTTGCCTGCAACACTGGTGCATGTTCTGGATACTGACTTAATCTCAGGAAGAAAAGAAATCCATTCCAAGAAGCAAAGTGTTGCTTTCATGGTATGCTCCCAGTCATCACTGTTGCTTTTCTCAGGGTGAGAATCTGAGCCTGCCACTGTGTAATTTCAGTGACTAAGATGGCTTTATATTGTCACTGTTGTCAGCAGCTCCAGTTCTCATCAAACAGCTACTTTTTGGTGTGGGAAATTTAGCATGCACGTTGTCATGCTGGGTGCAAACTTCCATCTTAATATACAGCTTAATGCAGTGAAAGCTCATTCCAGCTCTCCCCAGGTTGTCTCCGTACCACTTCAGACAGACCAGCAGAAGGTGAAGTGCAGGCAGGGCTAGACCCATCCTGTAGCTGGGAGGGGAGCTCCCAGAACCAGTTTTGTAGGGTCCCGCAGAGTTCACTCAGGGGCTGGGACAGTCCCCTTTGCCTGACCTTTGTTTCCAGTCTGGCTCGGAGGCAATCACTTATTGATGATTCTTTATAGAGGGAGGAATTGCTCTCTGTGCACGTGGAGAGGGATTTTGGATGGTGATGGGATCAGAGGTGAGGCCGTGCTTTACTCTCCTCTGATGCTGCTGGGAGAGTTCTGGTCTGCAAACAGCAACCCCAGTGCAGCTGAGAGGGAGAGGTCTCCTCCCCTTATTACTGTACTGCCTCAGAAGGCAGCACAGGAGCAGCTGCTGGGGACATTTCCCTGCCAGCTGTGCTCTCGGTGGAGGCATGTTATGGCTTTGTCTCGGCATCCTTCAGGCAAATGCCACCGAGTTGCTTCTGTGTAGCCAGGGAAGCCCTTGGGTTTGGGTCCTCGTCAGGAGCAGCAGGGATTGTCCAGCAGGACACTGGCCCCTGCAGCCTGGAGAGCAGAGGGGCTGTGGGGAGGGATATTTCTGTTCTCAGGTGCTTTTCTCCTTCCCTGCTCCCCGGGGAAGCCCAGGGCAAGCTTACACACAGTGGTGTCACAGCGGTGTCCACGAAAACAAGAATTCATCAGTTTTCCTTCCCATGAACCCTGTTGCTTTGTCCAGGTGAACAGCTCAAGACTGTTGCTTGGTGGAGTGTTTCTAGGTGGGTGTATGTGAGAGCAAAGTTTGACTCAAAATTCTTAAGTTAGCCTCAGATGAGAATCCTGGAGGAGGACAAATAGAGATAACGTTAGCTTTGCTTTAGAAAACTGGGGGCTTTTTTAATAGGGAGAAGAATACATTTCAGATTTGTTGTTGCACAAAGCTGAGTTTTGTTTGGAAAAGGCCATTTGGCAAGTTGTGTGATTATACTAAGCTCACAGGTAGTGACTCACTGGCATAAATTATTTCCAGGAAACAAACGAAGGGAAGGGTAATGATATGTTGTTTCTTCTACCATGGAATAAAAGAATAACCTTTCTGCCTGGGGGTGCTTTAGAAAAGCGGGTAAAACATGAAGTCAAACACATTTAAATCAGTAAGTCCTGTCTTTAACCTTTGCTTCAGATGTCTGTGCTGTAGTTTCTGAAGAAGAGGCTGAGAATCAAATTACTTCCAGCCATGGAGATCTGAAGTCTATTTTAAGTTATCCAAAATGCTTCCTGTGTACCTCTGCTGGGGAAGTGCCTAAATGCCTGACTCCTTGTGGGAGGAAGATGCTTTAGCAGGTGAAGTAAGAGGACTGGAAATAGTCATTGTCCCTTTGGATGCAAACTTCCAGGCTCTTTCTCTCATAGCCATGGGTGGGATGAAGAATGCTGACATTTGGGAAAAGCTGAAGGAACTGGTCCAGTTGTGGAGTATCACTTCTGCTAAGACTTAAGAAAAAAATCATTTGAAATCCCCCACTCATCAAAGAGAAAGCAATTCTTATTTTCAGATCTCTTGGCAGCACAGAAATATTTTATAACAAACACATGAGGAGTCATTACAACTTGTGCTTCCTCAAATAAAACTAAAAATAATTTACTACCACAACGAATCCTGGTGATATAGGAGACATAATTTTTAAATCTTAATATTTCTCTTTTGGAACAATTACAGAACCTTGTATTATAGAGGATGATGTGATTGTTTTTCATGTGGCAACACCATTTAATTAAGATTTAAACAGATGGTTAACAGGAATAGTATTGTAGGCTTCATCAAAGTAAAATCTAAAGGGCACAATAATATTTTCACTTCAAAGTGGTTGTTTTGATTTCTACCAATAAATAAATTAATTTCACATGTCAGAGGAAAGCACTTTCACAGTACAGTCAGTGTATTACTCTTGTGTAGTGAAGTGTGGTTTGCAGAACAGGGACTTAATTTGTAACCCCAGCGCAGACACAAACCTACCCAAGGAGCAAAGTGCTCGGTTTGTGGGGCTTAGTGGTAACCACTGAGAGTGAGAAAAACCCCAACAAACTATTTCTCATACCTGGGACAAACACAGGCACGAGCGCAGCCCCCGTGCCCTCCCCGCGGCCCTGCACTGCCCGAGTGCCCAGGCAGCCAGAGAGGGGCAGAGCCCAGGGGCACTCGGGGGCAAGGAGGGCGAGAGCAGCAACACCCTGGGCTCCCTTCGCTCGGGGAGGCAAAGGAAACGCGGGGATTCAGCCCGAGGGCAGGGCTGGAAATGTGCAAACAGGAGTGGCTCAAGGGAGCAGCTGCCACCCGCAGCCCGTGCCCTGCTGTACCCCTCTGTGCCCTCCCCTGCTTGCTGAACCCGCAGGAGGAGGAGACGGAGTGAGGCATGTTTTTGTAGATGGGGCTCATTTATTTTTCCTCTACAATACAGGCCTGGGGAAGAGGCTCCATCGCAACCCCCCCATCAAAGCTTTCACAATCAAAAACGAGAAAGCACAATATCTGAATCAAATTGAAATGAAATTTCCAGAACTTCTTAGGGCAAAGCATTATTTTGATAAGAAAACTTGCCTACTGAAAGGGAGAGGCCGTGCTGGCCCCACAGCTCACCTCCAGAAGGTGAGAGCAGCCCTGCAGAGATAAGTGCCCTATTTCTGGGCATGGCTCAGCAGCAAGGCTGCTGTGCAGCCCCAAAAGAAGATTTCCAGGAAGGAAAGGTCAGAGAGGATAAAGCAGCCATTTGGGAGCTGTCACTCTCTTCAGTGTGCTTGCTGCCACTGCACTTTTCACTCTCACATGCAGGTCAAGAACAAACCTGAGTTCAAAAGTTGCCTCGCTCCAGCAGGGATGCACTGGGAAATTGGGCTGGGATTCATCTTGTCCAGCTTTAGTTAAAATCTAGTTTCCTTGGTACTCCGCAGGAATAAATCAGCAATTCCAGAGGGCCATTCAGCCCACACCTTCACCCCCTTGGCTTTCAAGGGAGCCCGAGCACCTTGGCCGACCCCAGAGCCCCGGTGCTGTGCTCGGGCTGCGGGAGAGCCCGGAGCTGGCTCCTGCTCACTGGTCCTTGCAGAAAGGGGACCTCGGGCCCTGCGGCCGTGCCAGGACAAGGGGACAGCACAGCAGCACCTGCACTCAGCTCCAGCAGGCTCTGGGCTGTGCTGGGGGTGCTGGCAGTGGTTCCCTGCTGGTCCTGAAGTTCCTGCTCGCTCCAGCTCCAGCCGCGTTCGTTGTTTTAGGCTGTGCCCTCCGCTGGGAGAGGAGGGACGGGCAGAGTGAGGAGGGACAGAGTGAGGAGGGACGAGCAGAGTGAGGACGGACAGAGTGAGGAGGGACGGACAGAGTGAGGAGGGACGGACAGAGTGAGGAGGGACAGAGTTGAGGAGGGACCGGCAGAGTGAGGAAGGACGGGCAGAGTGAGGACGGACGGGCAGAGTGAGGAGGGACAGAGTGAGCACGGACAGTGAGGACCGACGGACAGTGTGAGGACGGAGGGACGGAGGGTTCTGGGTGCTACAGCCCAGCGCTGCCCGCGGCCGGGGCCGCAGCCTGCCCCGAGCCTGCCGAGCCCCGGCGCTGGCGCTGCTTGTCCCGAAGGCAGCAGGGACTGGAGCCGCACCACGGCGGGTGAGGACCGGCCTTCAGCGGCACAGCTGGGAACGGGAGGCAGCTTTTCAGGAAAATTCTCGGGAAATAAAACAACAGAGGCAAACAGCGCTTGAGACATCCCATTTATAATCAGCACACGCAAAAGACAGGAAGGTGTTCCTTGTGCAAGACCTAATGTCATTAAACTTTACCCTGGCAAATATCAGAGTTGCTGGAAACAAATTCAGCCTTTTCTGGAAATACAGACTCCTGCCTTAAAGTGATAATTCCCCTAAACAGTCAAGTGACCGGTTTGGGAGGTGTGATTAGAAAACCTGGACAGACTTAAAAGGAAATTTTTTCACCCACAAAGATCTGAGTGTGTAAGATGCTCCTGTTGCCCTCAGGTTCAATGTATTTAGTAGTTTTATTGCTTAAAGTGATAATCAGACCATGTTGAATTTAACATGGGACCACAGAAGTCAGAAGAAAAATTTACAGTATCTAATTGCACCTCCATCTCTCTTGCTTAACTCTGCTTAGGGTAGCAGGCAGCGCGCTTTTCTTTTTTTGTTTGGTATTTTGTCCCAACAAAGTTGTCATCTCTCCCCCTGTCCTTCCACCCCCTTCACTCTCTTGCATGTTCTTCCCCCTGCTGATTTCCAATTTTTGTTCCTTGCAGAAGAGGTGACTCACAGGATCCTAGTTGTATCAGCATCTCCAAAGTGTTTAACAGCAGGAGCAACTTGAATATGGCATGAAAGTTAAAAGCTGATGAAAGCATAATTTAACATAATATTAATAGGCCAGATTCTCCACTGGTACAAATTGAGGAGAAAATGAAATTGCACTGGTTTTCACCATCTAAAGCGAGGCACAGTGTAGATGTCTAGTTAAAAGTACCTTGTGTAGTTATAATTTCACACTCCGAGTTGTCTGGAAGACAGGGAATTAAGCAACAAGGCTAAGCGTTTTCCAGAAATAGAGGCATCAGTGGGAGTTGCAACAGGGTTTTTAATGTAATTACTATCCTGCCTGGGGTGTCAGGTTCATCAATAACAGCAAAGCTTTTCTGTTGTGCTGGAACATAGAAACCAGAGCCGACCCCACATTTGGCACTAATTGGCTGAGCCGAAGATCTTGCAGAAATCCTGGAGTTGTGAAGAGTGTGCAGATGGAGGGGTGAAACCTGCAGGGCAGGTCTGGGTAAGGACTGTGTGGTTTGGCCCCTCTCCTCTCCTCGGGGACGCTGGGAAATGATCACCAGTGCTGGGTGCCTCATCCCTTTTCTGCTGGCAGCAGATGGCCAGGGCTGCTCTGTCCCAGGTTAATCAAAACTCCATTTGGAAGAGGCAGTGCATTTGAGGAACGGTCCAGAAATGGGATTGGGCTGTCAGAAGAGACAGCAGGAGTGAATGTGCTGTGAAAATCCACACAGAAACCATGGAAAAATCAAAGAAAATGTTCTAGGAACGGAGGGGCTGCAAAATGAGAGCATGGCAACCCGCAGGCGTGTTCGCCAGGGCGTGGGGCGGGAGCCAGACTGATCCCCTGGGCTTTCTGCAGGACAAGGACATTTCCTACAGGCTTTGCAGAGAGCAGGAATGCCATCGAGCCGTGCTGTGATATTTAGGGGCTGGAGTCAGGGGTGTCATCTTTATTACACTGTAATTACAGAGAGCCACTCTCCAGGGAGCAGGGGAGCCCTCAAGCTGCCCGGCACTGCGGAGGTGCACGTGTTCCCCTCTCCCTGTGTGCCCTGGGGAAGGCTGAGTGAGGGTGGGCCCTGCTGGGCTGGGCCACGAGCACATGCCTGGGTGCTGCTGTGAGGGGCATTGCTGGTGGCACTGCCCAAACCAGGGCTGTCTCCTGTGGCAGGGACCTGCCTGCCCTGGGGAGGAGGCTGCTGCAGACACCCTGTGCCTTGTCATCCAGAGCAGCCGTGTGGGAGTAAAGGACTGTTGGGAATCCTTGGTTTAGTGGGGTATTTCAGATTGTGCAGGACTGGCTGTGGTTTTTGGGGCTGTTTTCTGGCTCTGCCCTTTGGAAGAGGTGTTGATTCCCCCCAGAAAACCTGTGATTTTTGTGTTTCAGATATTTATGCCTCCTCCAGTTACCCAATAGAATCTGATTTTGCTTCTTTTCTTCTCATGAAGAAATCCCTTTTTTCTCCCCATCTTATTAGTTCCACAGTGGTTCTTTAGGGCTGTGGAAAGGGAAGAGATGAACCAATGTGGAGGCAGTTTTCTGCATCTGGGCTTCATGAATCTGTGAGTGGGCTGCAGGGGAACGTGCTGCTGACCAGCTGCAGCCCCTGCACACAGAGCTCCCTGCTTGGGCGTGAAGAAGTGGACCCAGGAGGCTTGGCCAAGGGGCTTGGAGAAGAGTTTTGTAGCTTGTATAGATGCCTTAGTGGGTTTCAATAAGGCAGGCAGCCACGTGAGCTCAGTTAATAAGCTCCACTATAGGTATGGATGACTCATTGCCTTTAAATTCTGCTCTTGCTTTTAAAGAAAGCTGATTAATTCTGCACATGACACTCCCAGAATCACCGGGTGAGACTGGTTCACTGCTGTGTCCAGTGGATCTTGCAGCATTCTCAGGATGCCAGTCTCACTCGTGTGTCCTGAGGAAGAATGGGTCTTCTTGCAGCACCTTGGCTTTAGAACAGGAGAGATGCCTGAAATCAAGGGCAGCACATTCCTCTGCTCGCACCACAGAAAGGTTTGGAAGCGTGAGAGCGAGCACACAGGCTCTGTGTGCCAAGCCGTGCAAGATGGAGGGGGCTCTGGGGAGTGTTGACTCACAGCATTCAGCATCGCTCTCAGCAGCAATCAGTGTTGGTGCGGTAATGAAAAATATTCCAGAACTTTCCCTCTGGGGTACCGATCTCATTTTAGGCTGCATAAATCCTCCTCACAGGTTTGCAATAAGACTTTGGTTAACTTTTTGCAGGTGATTTAAAGTGTGTGTCTGACAAGATTCCCTGTGCCATGTTTCCCCTGCTGCTGGAATGTCCTTTGGCATTCAATAAAAACCCAGAGTGCTTATGTTAATTTGATTTTCGCAATCAAGCCACCTTAAATTGCATTTATTCCTGTGTGGTGAGTCATGCTGTAATGATCTGATTTGTAGATCTGGTCCAAGTTCTGCAGGGCATTGTGCAAACATGAGACAATTTCCTTCTCACAAATCTTGGAGGGCACTTTCAGTTCCACAGTAACAAAGGAACACATTTTCACCTACACCAAGCGGAAGCCAAAGCTTCCAATTGTATTTAAAATAAAATTTACAGTACTTTAGTCAAAGGAAAACATGCATGAAAAATTGCAAGGTGAAATCTGTGATCCCAAGTGGGTGAAAAAAGTAAAGGTGTCACAGCGCTGAAGCCACAGTGGGAGTAGGGAGGGCAGAAGTTGTGGCCATGGTCTGTGGACAAGGAAAAATGTGTGCTGAAAACCAGCCCAGGGAAAGTACATCATGTCTGGTTTACTATGGACATAGCAGCTGTGCTTCCTCCCTGCCCCGTGTGCCTCCTCCGGGTCTGAGGGGAAAGGTGCCGGCGCTGGGTGGCTCAGTCCCGCAGCCGACACCGCCCCACCGGGAGCTGGAGCGGCAGTTCCAGCTGGGAATTGCTGTTACTGACATTTTGGTCCTGAGCTGCAAGTGCACGTCTAAAGCGTAATTCAAATGACTGGATTGGAGGCTGGAGGCAGCACAGCCAGCAGCGCTGAACCCGAGCTAATTAACTCTGCCACAAGACAGCCTCGTTGGCTCCGGCGGCCTTCCCTGACCACAGAGGATCTGCTGCTTCTGCGAAGGAGAGGCTGGCAGCAACACGGGAGCTGCACATCCCCTGTGGGCCGTGGAGGAAGGAGACTGAGGAGTTTTTCAGTCCAAGCAGGACCCCTTTGGTGCTGCAGAGGTGTCCTGCTGCCTGCAGGCCGTGGGACGCCCGGCTTTGTGCTGCCTGGGCTGCTGCTGCCTCGTGCCCTGTGCGCAGACACCGTCCATGCGTGGCCCCTTGCCTCCTGCCTCCTCAGTGGTGTGGTACACTGTGAGCTTCTTTTCATGTCCAAAACATTTGGTGCGGTTGGAATTTCTGCCTTTCAGGTTATTGAAATTGGGAACAAAGTCCCTGACAGTAAAACCAACACGCTGAGGAGCTGCTGCTCCCTTAGGAGCGATGTTCACACATCAGCAGTGGCTTCAGGAATTGTTTCATCCCACTGTAAGGTTAGCAGTGTTTTGTCACTTGTGTGCCCTCTTTCTGAGCTGGGATTTCAGTGATGGACAAATGGAGCAGTATCAGGGGGGCAGGCCAGGTAAGGAGCAGTGGGTGGCACCGGCTCACAGGGGTTGCTTGCTTGTGCTCCTGGTGGGAAGGGTCTGCTGGTGAGAGCAGCGACTCCTCTGACCACAGGAATGGAGAACATCTCTCTTTGCAGTGCACTTGAATAGAAATGTCACCAAAGGTTTCCCTTCTTTCATCTCACTGCCTTGAGAGACTCTTGTCCCTAGGAGGACACAGGGAGTTTTCCCTTCTCTCAGTGTGATTTGCGCTTGGAAAAATACTTTTTCTCTTTTCTCTATTGACTTGTTTTCCATAAGCACTGCTAACGTGGGGCCCTATCAGCCGAGGTCCTTTCCTTCCTGCTACCCAGGCACCCATTACCAGGGCACAGATCCCAGAATTTGCTGCTTTAGGAGCAGTGACCCTTTGCATTTGTTTCAAGTCACATTGCTCTTTTTTCATGATAAAGCCTTGGAAACTCATCCCATATTGTAACAGTCCCTTTTGGTTACTTGAATCCTAAATTCAGCAGTTTCATTAAATTACTCATTCTCCCCATTTTCTTTGTGATCAGCAGCCATGTCAGTCACAGTGACTCTTCAAAGAGGGAGGCTGAACTCTACATCAGATAGGACTTCTTTCTTTTTATTTATAAAGCAAAGCATGAATTCTAACAGGTCCACCAGTCATATCTATTGATTTGGTACTTAATCATATGAACACAATGAATATTCAGTGCCTGCATGATATAAAAAGAACAATCAGAATAAGCTATTAGAGGTGCTGGAATCTCATTTAAAATCTAATTAGGTCTAGAACAAAACTAGAGGAGTCCTGTCTGAGTATGAAGAAATGGATGTGTCTATATAATGATTGAAATGCCTTCTTTTTTCATCCTTCTCTTGGCATGTATTAAGAAACAAGCAATTTTTTTTCCAGTTCAGACTTAGAAAACCATTAGTTTGGCTGGTACCCCCATGTTTTAACTTACAGATTAAAGCTGACCAGTGCATGCTGTGTAACTGCTCTCTGTGCAGAGCTACAGTCATGGTGTGAGGGTGGGCAGTGCAACGCAAGCAGAAATTATTTTGTAGCTGTCCCTGTTCCACTGCACTGACTGGCTCATAAGGTCCTGAGTTTGCACTGCTTTAATTGACCTTGTAGTTTTTCAGGTTTTGTCATCATATGAGATCAGTGCTTTGTGAATTTTTTCCCCTTTTCTAATAACAAAATCGAGAAAACCTTCAGTTATTTATGGCTCTTTTACATAAATATCGTGGCTCAGCTTGCAGGGGTTGTCTTGCATGAAGGCAGATTCAGGCTTTTTTCGGCAGGGCAGAGCTGAGCAGGTGAATTATTCACCTCCCTCTAAGGGTGAGGCCGGATCCAATCCACGCTTGACTTCTCCTGCTGAGGCAGGCGGCAGCGCGAGCAGAGTTCACCCCGTGCTGAGCTGCTGGCCAGCGTGACTGCTTTGCTTGGCATCAGCAAACCCGGCTTCGGCTGGACTCTGACATTTCTGGCCTGGGACGTGGGCAGGCTGGGCTGCACTGGTGCTCCAGACCCTCGGGGGTGACCCAGGAGGCCTCATAAAAGCCGTGCAGAGCTGTTCTCTGGGCAGTTAGCTTTGGGTCGGGCGCAGGTGGGGATCACACGCACCCACGCGTTCCTGCGGGGCCAGCAAACAACAGAGCCTGGCTCAGGAGGGCTGCAGGGCTGCAGGGCTTTGCCACCACTGTGGGGAAGGATGAGTAGATGACTGTGCTTGATGTGTTCAAGTTACACTGCTGGCTTTTAATCACCCGTTATTCCGAGACTGCACCCGGGGTTTTTTTCCTCCTGTGTCATTTCCAGCCCATACCACAACCTCAGGTGCTTCGGGGACAGCTTCACTCACTCTTTAAAGTCCAGATTGTGTAAGTCTACTCTGGAATGAAGCCCCTGAAGGGTGCCAAGGGTTAGCAAAGCTGGAGGGAGAGGTTTGCCCAGGAAGCTGGCTGCCTGCCTGAACACACCCCATGCTGAGTGGTACTTTCCTAGAAATACAGCCCTGGATACAGAAATGTCACTTCATTCATGAATTCATCTTGTGGTTGCTGAACATTTATAGCTGGGAATGATCTTTATGCATTGAAAACCTGCTCCTGTCCCACCTTCACCATTTTTTGACGATGCAGAAGCCAAGGCAGCTATTCCAGGCAAAGTGTCATTCACAACAATACACTTGGGCTGCAGAAGGCTCAGCCTGAAGCAGTGTTGCAATGACTTCAGAGCTGCCAACTGCAAGTGCCCCACTCCAAATGGCTGTCTAGAATTGTTATAGAAAATGTAAGGAATTATATTTACAAGTATATTACTTCACATGTAAATAGGGAATTCAAGGGAGTCAGGGCAAATCCTGCTGATACCCTTTATAGATCCTATACTCACACAGGGACTGACTAGGAAGGACTCACTCCCTCTGCACTGTCCAAATTCTACATTAACACTGTTCATTGTGAATATGAAGTTTCAGAAGTACAACCCAAGCTGTGCACATCTTCCCCCCCGAACAGCTGGCTGCTTCCTGCATTCTAGCACTGCAAATTCCAGTTACTGAGATGTAGCTCAGCCAAAAGAAGTCCCAAGACTTCTGTTTGCAAGGGAAAAATTGCACTCATGAAGAACTTGAGATTAATTCCTGAATTAGGGTGTATTCCTCATGGTTTGAGGATGATGAGGAAGGTATTGAGGTCTTGTTCAGTTTGCTTATGGTTTCCTTGCTTTTCTTCTCCTTGTTGTAATGAATTAAACCTTACAGAAGTGGGCACTTGCCAGGTATGACTTTGGACTTTTCAGGCTGCTGCGAAGGGATCTGACTTTTTGCCTGATACACATTACCTTCCACAGCACTGCTGTTCCCAGGATTTGATTTTAATTCTGTTCCATCTCATCTGAGATGAATGAGTTTAATCAGAATCTCTTAAACCCCCTTCATTCAATGGTAGCCCTTTATAAGATGCTAAGAAACATACCACAGCCTTGCCCTGGCAAGGCAAGAGGCTCAGTGAAGGGAAGAATTTTAGCTTCTAACTGGATTCTAACTATGGAGCTCTGAGGCTTTATATGATTTTCCAGCGATAGCCTCATTTGGCCTCTGTAAATGGAAGCTGGGCAAGAAAATACAATCTATCTGTCTGCTCTGAAATGTGTGTATTGATTTCAGCAGCTGTACTGTAATTGTTCTCACAAATCAGCTAATTGGGATCCCTAATGAAAGGTGACTTAAGCAGGCCTAACTTTTGCATTTGCATCCCCAATGGACAGCAGCTGACCCCATCTGGTATTCCTTGTTAACCCAATACTGTTCTTTAAACACATTTGACCAAGTGGCTGGAATTAATGAGGTTTGTCACGGTGCTGGATGCTCTCCTGCACCTCTTGCAAATGTGTTTTGTAAGGCTGAGCTGTGCTGGTGTCACGGCCCTCTGCCAGAGAAGTGCTTTTCATGCACCCCTGGCAGGGGCTCCTCTGGGGACAGGGCAGACCTCAAACCTTGGGTGGGAAGGTGCCAAACATTCTGCAGTCGTGGGGTCTCAGGTCCATGTCTGGGGCACGGCTGCGTCGTTCTCGTGGCTGAAACAGGAGATCCCTGGGAGGGTTTGGTCTCAGGTCTGGAGACGGGACCATACCTGGAAAATGCTCCTTGTTCCAGGCACTGTTCCCCGAGGCTGGTGACTCCTCAGTGCCCCTCTGCACCTGGCCAGTTTTCCTGCTCGAGGCCCCACAGGACATCCCTGCTCCCTGCCCCAGGCCGGCAGCAGCACCGGCAGCTCGGGCTCCGGCGGGGAGGGGAGGGGACGGGGAGGCACCGCGGGAGCTTTGTGCTCACAGCTCTGATTTTCAGCCATTTCGGAAGGAACTGAGCATCTCTTCACTCTCGAGTTTACATGTGGCATTTTCTGCCTTTGTTTTGTGGCTTTCACTGATGGGAGAGGATTCTGAAGCCCATCTGGAGGTTCAAAAAATTAACATGCTTTCTCCTCTGAACTTTCAAAATCCAGCTAAAGGCTTTTAGCTGATTATCTCAAGTCTCTTCTCTCTAATGACTTTCCAGTTTATTGATGTTGCACAAGAATCTGTGGATAACCCTCTCTATTAGATATAATTATCTAATGACTATTGAGCTTGGGAAATTATTCTGTTAATTTTGTCTTTAGTCTTCTATTTCCTGTTAGAGATTTGAAATGTAAGCTTGCAATTCTCTTATAATTACTGCATCTTGTTGATTTCTCTTCCCATTTTTTAAAGATAAGCTTGTGCTTAAATATGAGCTTTTGAAAGAGGGAAGTAAAAAGTCTCTGTTAAAATGTGGTTGTGGTTTGAATGCAAAATATCACTGACTAAGGGGAACCCTGATTTTTGATTGAAAATTCACCACTGATTAAGCAATTTTGTTTCTCTTGATTAGATTTTGAGATTGTCTCTGCATCTCATCCTCACAAGGATGAGTTCTTGCTCAAGTGGAGTTACACTGATAAGACTGATCATATCCCATACTTAGCTGCTCTGGATCTTTTTTTAACACTTATCAAATGTTCAGCTGATTATAAAGAGACCATTAATGCGTGAGGACATGAAGAGCCCACGTTGTGGTTTTATGAGGCTGCCGGTGTCTCGCAGCCCTGCCTACTACTGCCTTCAGTCGTGCACCAGCCACTGTTGCAGAGCTTTTGCTGCCGTATCTTCTCTTTCTAATAGGTGAGGAGAAATCTTTCCTGTGGCTTTTAAGATCCCCAAAATAGTTTTAGGACATTTTATTTTTTCACAGAGAGGGTCACTGCTATTGTGCCCACGATGGCTTTCATGGTATAGTGTTACTGGGGCAACCACCCACTGTGTGCACCAGATTTTGTCTGTTAAGAGCTGGGTATTTTGTCATAAAAATTTGCAGTCCAATGGGTCTTCTTCCCCCTAAACAGTTACTTACAATTTAATTCGTTAATATCTTAGGATCAAAGAATAATATGGGTTGAAAGGAATCTCTGTCTTTGGCTTTTATTCCAGTCTGAACAGAGCGTGTTATTTCCTTTTATCATCAGCAGAGCACATTGCTGCATGTTCGTGTTCTCAAATAAGCAACAAAAGTATTCCGTGAACTCAGCTGAGAAAGTAGGTCTGGATCTCAGTGCTGGATTTCCTTCCTTGTCTCTCCCTGATGCCTCCTGTTCCCTTTTGTGAGCGCTAACTTCTGCACAGAGCAGCCTGGCAGCGGGGACGCGCTGCGTGCCTCAGTTTGATGTCTGCGCTGCGGTGTTCGGCGGAACGGGGCTCGGCAGCAAAATCCATCCCTGTTCCTCCAGAAACTCATTAAAACCAAGTGACTCTGAACTACAGCAAAGTGGTTTGTGTTTGGACTACATTGCCAATTTAGCAGATGTGTGAAAGGTAAAGTGATTAAGTTGTTTCTTGTGAAGAAATCTCTCTAACTAGAAACTTTAAAAAAAATTTCCAATATATGTTCACTTATTTGATCAACTTTGTAGGCATAACTGCTTCTAATCATGTGCGTCATTCCTAAGAGAGAGGACATAGGTTTGTTTTTTTTTGACATCATAGATTTTTCCGTGGCTCATTATAATTGCAATATTTTGTGTAGGTGTTTAAAACAGGACTGGGAGTACCATCATTGCAGTATTTCGGGACACGTACTGGTTGGACAGTGCAGCTGCCTCCATTGGATCTAGCTGGGAGGGATGAGCTTTGCCTCCTCCAGTTCCCCTCCTCCTGGAGCTACACAGACCTCAGGCTCTCGTTCCCCACCAGCAGGGAGGCTCCAGCCAGAGTTTCCAGAGAGCAACAAGCACCGGGTGCTCAGTATTGTCACTGCTTTATCCACTGAATACACGGAGTTGTTGGGGCAGTGGATTTAGGAACCATAAACAAGCTACTTCTTGGCCAGGATTTGGCCACAGCTACCTATTCCAGCTGAGTTCAGACCCCACAGAAATATTTCAGGTTTTGAATTTTTTTCCTCCTCTATGTCTAATTATGAGTTTTTTGCTGTCAAGGGTTCGAGAGGAAGGAAGAACAGTTCTGAATTCCCAGACAAGCCTGCTTCAATCTGCACTCACAGTTTTAGCTCTAATCATAAAGGACTCTCTACTGTGGTTTTAGTTTAAGCCCCCTTTGTGGAGGTGGCAGACTGAACCCACGTGAGGAGACACTGGAGAGCAAAAATCCGCCTGGCGCGGCTCCGTCAGCCGGAGGTGTCCCGCAGGGGGTCCGGGCAGTGCCAGCAGCTCCTTCAGCAGCAGGCCTGCCTCTGGCCATGGCAGCGCGGTGCCCAGCGGCTGGCAGCGGGGTGCCCAGGGGCCAACAGCAGGTGCCCACGGGGCTGGCAGCGGGGTGCCCAGGGGCTGGCAGCAGGTACCCATGGGGGTGCCCAGGGGCCAACAGCAGGTGCCCAGGGGCTGGCAGCGGGGTGCCGAGGGGCTGGCAGCAGGTGCCCACGGGGCTGGCAGCAGGTACCCATGGGAGTGCCCAGGGGCTGGCAGCAGGTGCCCAGGGGGGTGCCCAGGGGCTGGCAGCAGGTGCCCAGGGGCTGCCCACGGGGCTGGCCAAGAGGCCGATGCCACCGAGCTCCACCTGGGCAGCAGCACCCCGGGCAGCCCGGCTGCAGGGGGACCCTGCCAGGCACCGCAGAGCGCTCCTGCAGCACCCGCAGGCGGTCCGAATTCACTCTTACACATGAAAATCAAACAGGAAAATATTTAATTGGACAGGGCAAACACATGGTGGTTTAAGCATACGAGAGCCATCTGCCTGCTGCCCGCCATGGTGCCGGGAGCTGTGACGGGGTGTGCGGCTCGACACTCGCTGGCAGTGCCACCCGGCCATGGTAAGGGGCACAGAGCACTCACGATTGTGAATTTTCCCTTGGCTGCCAGCCCAACAGCCCCATGAGGAATCACTGAGCAGCCAGGGATAGAAATGGTTAATAAAGATACTGCTTAGGTTAGATCCTGCTTAGACTGCACATGTTTTGTGTCGAGAGTTAGTGAAGGTTTTTCCTGTGGAAAAACAACATGTATTATTTTATATACTATTTTTGATTTTTATAGACATATTGGTGCTCATAATTGAGGTCTGACTGCTCTTAGGACTAGGTAACCAACTTCTGGTGGCAGTGGAGGTCTTTTCACCCACTTCATTTGTTTACAATTCATCCTGGAAAACACAGGCAGCAGAGTGTCCTGTCTCTGCAGGCACAGCGTCATCACTGGAGTGTTAATGTGCTGCTCATTGTGCTCTGCAGCCCACTGGTGTTCAAGCCACATCTCCTGCAAGCTGAGTTCTTTTCTTAGTGAAGGAAAATAAAGCTTTCACAGCTTTTTTTTTTTTTCCCCTTTCAAAATATCATTTTTTAGCTAAAACTTGTTGCCAAATTCTATTTTGATCCTGTGGTTTATTTTTAAGCTGGAAATCAGTACATTCAGGAATCCCAATTACGTGAAGATAATACTGATAATCTTGTTCTGCAGTTTACCCACAGAACGTCTACATGTGGTGTTTATCCTCTTGGTATGTAACAGTAGTGACAGCAAACAGCCCTGCTGAAAGCTGCTGCTTTTCCAGGGAACTCTGCAAAACACAGGTGTGAGCGGGAGCGTGTAATGGATCTGTCATGGGAATGTGTGGGCGGACAGAGAGGAAGGACAAGGGGTGCACAGAAGCTTGAATTTGTGCTGCACATTAAAGGCTATAAAGAAACAGAACTCATCAAAATGCTGCTCCAAAGCCCTGGAGGGGCTGCCAGGCCCCTGGGGGTTTTGATGCAGCGCTGGTCCCGTGTCACCCCTCTGCTTGTGTGAGGGTGGCTGGGAGCAGCGGGAGCCAGCGGAGGGGACCCTGCTGCGGGAGCAGAGGTGGCAGCAGCTGAGTCCCCTCCTTTTGTGCAGCTTGCAGAGGGGCAAGAGGCGACTGTGAAACGTCCCAGCCCTTTCCAGGTGAGTTCCCTGCTGCGATGTCTCTGGACACAGGGCTTTGCAGCCCTCTTGCACTGTGCACAGGTGAGGTTTTAAGCTTGGAACAGAGGCTGCCTGGAGAGCCCCTGGCTCTAACAGGTGCTGTGGTCTGAGGCTTTGCAGCAGATCCCAGTTTTCCACAGGCCATTTCCCTCTCTCATTCCAAACAGTCACATGGGAAGGTGCGAGGAGCTGGCTGGCTGCGAGTGGCACATGGTGGGTCCAGGGCTGCAGCGCCATGGCCAGGCAGCAGCGTGGCTGCAGCGTGGGCAGCTCTCCCCTCGGGTTCTGGATGTGCCTGTGCCATCCGAAGGGCGAGCGGCAGGGTAGCTCTGGCGTTTGCAGTAGGTTTGGAGGAAATGAGCTTTTAATATGGCGTGCCTGGCTCATCTCCATTTAATACTGGAGAGAGCTGCTCTGGGAAGGCAGGATGGGGCAGTGTTTTCCCTGTACTTCTGACAGGTCTGAGACGTGGCCACTCTGCTGCAGTCCCCAGCTCTGCAGTTCATGCCCGGGCAGAGGAGGGGCAGCACAGCTTTGGTTCAAATGCTGGAGGAAGCTATGCCAGCCTGAAGGTTCTCTTTGGCACTGCAGAGTGCTGCCAGGGGCAAGACACAGTTCCTTTATTTACTGATACATTAATTCTTGAAAGCAAAAGAAGGCATAGTCCTGACAGAAGCAGACCTGAGCTCCTTTGGTCCTCCAGCAGCAGCAGGAGGCAGGAGCTCAGCTCTGTCCCTGCCCTGTGGGTGGACATTAAAAGGGCCCATGATTTGTCTCCAGCAACTCAGGGTCACGTAGGGACAGCGCAGCTGCAGCTGCCAGGCTCAGGTTGCAAAGTCTGGTTTTCTTCACGTTTTATTTTTGTTTAGTTTCGGGCTTTTTTGATTTTAATGCAGATTAGGTGATTCAGGAATGGTTTACATGCATTTGATTCTAAACTCTCAAGAGGACACTCATCAAGGGGCTTCTCTCTTGACTAATCCTAAATCCCAAGCCTGCTATCGATTCCCTGCTTTGCTGTGTTTTGCTGCTCTGTCCCAGGCACAATTTAGCAAAGGAACAATCCTGTTCTGATTATGTACAAAAATGCCAAAGCAAACAAAAGTGCAATCACAAAGGTGGATTATGGATTCTTTTTGCTTTTTTGAGGGAAGAATGTTTCTTGTCCATGCATTTCAAGGCACGCTACTGTTCATGAGCAATTTAAAAGAGAAATATTTGATACTGCAGGGGAGTTGGTAATGACTTAATCAAAGGCAAAAACACCTCCTTGCTCCAGCTGAATGTTCACATAGTTTAGTTCTTATTAGCATCGATTTTCCCCAAATCTTTAGCATCTGATTTATGAAAGGCAGCATAATGAATTTTAGCAATAAACAAGAATATTGGAACAACAAAACAGACCATTCTTCCCCTCACTTGTATGACAGTGTAGAACTCCTACTGCATTTCTGGAAGGGCCCTACCTTGGCTGGCTCACATTTCCTCTGCAGTCACGTGGCAAACTCCCTGTGCCTCCCTCCCCGCCCCTGTGCAGGTCCAGAGAAGTCAGAAATTACCTGGTACGTGGAACAGCCACGTCTGCACGAGCAGACACAAAGGCCAAAGCCAGGCAGAGCATCCCTTCCATGCCCCCTGCTCCTCCCAGCACCTGAGGGTTCCTGGCATATTCCTGACCTCGTGATTGCCGTTTGTGCGGGCTCCTACGCCACGCTGACAGTTTTTATGGCAGACAAGGGATGTGCTGAATTTCCAGTCGGATGATGTTTTTATTTAAGCCAGCTGGGAGTCTCTGACATTCTCAATTACAGTTTGTTTGCACACACTCTTTGCAATTGAAATGCAGTTTGCAGCCAGTGCACCTAAGGTCTGCTCTGGGACATGCCAAAATCTCACTGCCAAAGCTACGAGAGCATGTGGCATTTGCAGTGCTAATAGAGAAGGATCAAAAGAAAAAAAACAAAACCCCTGAACTTTCTAACTTCCTTCATCTCTTTTAAGCAGTGACTCAGTTGTAATAGGCGATGTACAGTTTGTTCACCTAACTCTTGTGAAAACTGAATAAAAGAATAATAAAATATAGATTTTACATCCGCTGGTGACAAGATGTTATGCGAAGTAGTGTTAAAATAGAATATAGTTAAATAGAATTAGAACATGTTATAACTCTAAGACTTCTTGTAGTGGAATATAGAAATAATAATACAGTAATAAACATCTGAACTAACAAGCTGCCTGGAGACAAGACGTGCCAAAGAGATAAGGAGAATAACCATGGACATTCCAACCCAGGGCCATCCTGACCTCTCCAAAGAGATAACCGACTATGCAAGGAAGATACCACAGTCAGCTTTGAAGAAAACCAGACCTTGGAAACTAAAAGAAGTGTAAATTACGCTCTAAACCTAATGAATATGTAACAACCTAAAGGTACTTAAGAACAAAGACCTCTTTGTAACTTGGTAGCTGTGTTGGGGTGAGAAAAGGCCTCCCCACCTCCGGCTACCCGCGCGTTATTTGCTCGTTTGCTGCTTGCTCAATTATAATAAATCCTTGATATATTATTGGATTTTTTCGTTTAATTCTGAGTAACTTATAACATCAGTCACCAGCCCTTCCCACAGTTCTTCACTGATGTTCTAATTGCAGACCAATACCAGCTTAGGCTGTCTAGAAATAAACTTCACATTTTCATTTAATTAGTTGGACTGTCTGCCTCATTGCCATGAAAATTATATAGAAGAAAATATTTACTTACAGGGTTTTCCTAAATGTGATCTCTCAGATAACCCAAACAGGTAGGTAATAAATCTCTATAGGAATGTGTTAAACTATAAAGGACAGCGTGGGGGTGAGCTTGGGGCTGGGAGGTGAGGCTTTGGGTGAGGCTGTGAGCTCAGAGCCCTGCCGCGCCGGTGGCACAGCCTCCCTCGGCCAGCCTTCCCTGGCAAAGCTCCCAAAAAACGGGGCAGCGGCTGCGACAGGCGGTGTGTGCACCCAGGGCCGGCCCTGGAGCGCGGGCAGGCAGCGAATCCCCGCTCTGGGGTTTGCAGCGAGGGCTCTGCCCGGCCTGTGCCGCTCCGGGAGGGTTCCCTGCCGGCAGGAGCCGCGGGTGCCGAGCTGCAGCGGAGCCTCCACCGCCTCAGCCCTGCC
>WEIT01012910.1:333351-385143 GCA_013389985.1 Dryoscopus gambensis
CCGCCTCAGCGCTCCCCTGTGCCCGGCCTGTGCCGCTCCGGGAGGGGTTCCCTGCCGGCAGGAGCTGCAGGTGCCGAGCTGCAGCAGAGCCTCCACCGCCTCAGCGCTGCCCCGGGCCCAGCCGTGCCCTCCCCAGAGCCCCTCGGCTGCGGCTGTGCTGCTCCCAGGCAAGGGCTGCCCTTGCAGCCAGCAGCTCAGACCCGTGTCCTGTAACCTGCTGTCCCTTCTTCCTCTGCGGCCGGGTTCCGGCAGGTAAATAATGCTGCAGGTTAGTGTCTCGCAACGCTGCACGGGGCGCTGGGCACTGCAGTGCTCTTGCCATTGCACTGTAATACTCTTCCAGCCAGTAGCAGCTTTCTCAACAAAACATTATGCCCCTCCAGTGTCTGAAAAAAAAATGATAATTGGGATGGTGATGGTTTTTTTAATGCAGAAATATATACTTTTGAAGATGGGGTTTTTGAATGTGTGTTAGGAGCCGTGATTTGCAGGCGTTTGCGGGAATACTGCAAAACAACTCATGAATATTTGCCTTTCCCCTCCTTGTGAAAGGGAAACATTGAAACAATGCCAGTAAAATGCATTTCTTGGGGACATTAGGCAGGGGAGAACATGTGGGTGGGGATATGGGAGAGCCACATGGATCAGGGGATGTGTCTGGGAAGTGCTTCCTTGACTGTCTTGAGCTCCTGCCTGGGCTGAGGCAGTCCAGCCAAGGAGCTGAGGGCTGGAGGGCATCACGGAGCTTACTGGGCTCAGCAAACACCAGGGTCAGTATCTGAAGGATTTGCAAGGATAGTTCTTGACTGCACTACTTTCATGTGAACTGGGAAGTGACTTTTTGTATTTATGGATAGTGGAATTTCAGGACGTGAATCACAGGGAAAAAAAAAAATAAAGGAGCTATGTTTGAAAAGCAAACCGGTCACTGAATATTTTTCCCAGCTGAAAGATACTGGATTCAGTGATCCTTGTGGTCCCTTCCAGTTCAGGTTATTCTGTATTTTATGTTGTTGGCAAAACTAGAAAATCTCAGGTAATTCTTGTTTCAGCTTCATGATGAACTATCCCAGTGATGGTATTTGATAGTCAAAAATCGATAGAGACCCGTGTAGGTCATTAATGGCAAAGACTGTCTGTCTCTACTTGATGCGTGCCCAGTCCGGCTGTTGGGGCTGTTTTGATTTTGGCAAGATGCTGCGGCTGCAGCACCAAGCCCTGCCTGCCCCCAGCCAAGGCAGCTGCTGCCAGAGGACGGGGATGCTGCCGGCGAGCCCGGGCAGCAGCAGCAGGCGGGGAGGGCAGAGGTGCCACCGTCCCCGGGCCCTGAGCCACGGCTGCCTGAAGCCACCTCTGCTGCTCCTCAGAAGAAGAAGCCCTGAAATTCACTTTGTGGGAATTACAGACCAGACCTTCAGGTAATGCTGCCCCTGACTGTTCAGAAATCATGGAACTGGTAAAAATGATGCCTTGATGTGAGAAGGAAATGCAGCTGTTCTACTTTGTCGTACTACAATTAATTCTTTTCTTCAGCAGAACTTTATTAATAATAAATATTTTTATGTAAAAGAAAGAAAGAGCAGGAATATTCTTGGGGCATATCCCAGTATCAGGTTCTATTGTGTAAAATGCAGATCATCCTGAGATTTGCATTAAAAAGCACAGGTTCAGCTATCCTAAATGCATAATACTATAACTCTGTTGCTTTTGTGTAGCTCAATTAAGCAGCAACCATAATGAAGCTTCCAGAGTGGGGGTTTCAGGAAGGTCTCCAGGGGAGGCTCTGCAGGCTCCTCCTGCCGTGGGGATGGGTGCCGGGGCAGCCCGGCCGCCGCAGGAGGAGGGGGCTCACGCCTTGTTTCCCATTCCGTGCACTCAGTGATGCGGGCTCCTGGGGCACGCTGTGAGCTGCCAGGATGCTCCTGTGTCCGGGGGCTGGGGCTGCGCCTCTTTTCCTGCTCCTCGCACTCCTCTTCCGCCCTGCCCGGCGCTGCTGGAGCCCCGAGCGCGGGGGGGCCCCGCTTCAGGGTGCGGAGAAACCCCGCTTCTCCTTGTCCCCACCGGGCACGGACCGAACCGTTCCCCTCCCGCTCGTTTCCCCGGAGCCCGCAGGGAGGGAGCGGAGGGAGCATCCCCGCAGTTCCCGGGGTGCCGGGACCGCGAACGCGGAGCTCGGTCCGCGCCCAGTGCTCTGTAAATGGATCGCTTTGATCTCAGGCGGATTTCCCCGCGCTATTTTTAGATGCAGTGAGGATAACCGAGGGATGTCGATTCTAATGCAGACGGAAAGCAGTTTCAGATGCAGTTTTTCTCCAGGGGCAGAGGAGAAGAGCAGGAGGAGGAAAACAAGCCAATCTCCAGCATTTCTAAACCTTCTGGTACAGACAGAGGTAGGTCGCTAGGCCCCTGAGGCTGGAGAGGGATGTTCCCCAAATACAACATTCACGAGATAGCTGGTGATTCTCCTTGTTGGCTTTTGTGTAACTCACCACTCTGCTGCAGCCCAGAGCCAGGACCTGCAGTTAAATTAATCTTTGTGCCACAGTGGGTATGTTTATAAGGGATCGCTAATAGCTGCCCTTTGATTTAAAAACGATTGCAACGTCTCTCGCTTTCCCTGCTTAAAACACAGATGTGGAGGCCTCAGATTGCTCAGTTTTGATCATACCAACTCCTGCTTTTCATTTCATCTTCAAAACTGAAGCAAAGCAACAAACAGATACGCAAACCAAACCTTTCCTCCGCAGGGCAGGAGCGTGTCTGTCTGCAGAAAACATGTTTACAGGGAAGAAGCCCTTGCGAAGGGTGTTTTCTCCTCCTCCTGCCGTTGCTGGGGAACCGGCAGCCCGGGGCTCGCAGGCGGACCCGCCGAGCAGCGCAAGCACGGACCTGGGCACCGCACGCAGCCAGGAGCCCGGACACGGCTGGGGACGGACACGGGCGCTCCCCGGAGCCTGGGAAAAGGCTGGGAGAGGCTTTCAGTGCCCAGGGAAGAAGGAGGCAGTGCCACCCCGAGCGATGGCGTCCCGAGCCCAGCAGGGCAGCAGGAGGGGAACCCACAGGGAATCCCAAAGCTACAGAGATTGCTGGGGGTGATGCAGAAAACCCCTATCCATTTCAGCTGGGCTTACTAACTTCCTACCTGTCCGTAAACATTCACAGGGACTAACGAGTCCTCTTACCCTGCTCCCTCATCCCCCTGTTTGCATCGTTTGGAGTGGAGCTCGGTTCTGTCCAGCTGTGAGCTCTGGAACCCGCAGTGGGCATATGTTTATTTTTTGTTGTTATGTCTGTGGTGCCTGTAGTCAGAGGATGGCTTTCCATGGCCAAATGTAGTGTTCTGTTAGCACAAACCCAGGCACTAATATACCTGAGGTTATAAATCCCAAACCATAAGGTCAGACAAATACACTGAAAAGTCAGAAGCTGAGAAATAGGAAAATTAGGATCTACTCGGGTATTATAAAGCATTTACTACAGTTTTGTTTAGTTTTTCTCCTCTGCTTGGAGAACTAGAATTTTAGCAGCTACTTCAGTGCTTCTGGTTTTCATGCTTTCTTTTTATCCAGTGCCACAGTTTTGGGGAGGGGGGATGCAGGAAATGCGATGAGACTGCAGGAGAGCAGTGAACACAGCAGGACTGGCAGCAGCCAGAAATCAAGCTTAGCAGGATGCCATTAGGCTGGTTTGGCTCCTGATCTTGGCAAGCTTTGGGAAACTGAGCACTATCTGGAAATTTTCCCTGCTCAGGTCTGTGGGCAGCCTGTGGTGCACAGATGTTTCCAACATCTGCATCGGAGAGCAGAGCCCTGATGTTGCAGTTGCTGTGGTTTGAGACAGACTCCACCAGCTGCACCCTTCCAGGTTTCCAAACACAACCTCAGCACCTATCTCCTCTTTTTCCTTCCCAACACCAGGGTACCACCCACTTCTTCAGACTGGTAACCTAACAGCTGAAACAAAAAAAATTCTGATTTGGAAAAGTCCCCACACTTGGTGTCTCTTTAGTTACCAGAGCCCAAATATGTGTGGCCAGATGGATCAGGCAAACATCCTTCCCTCCCTGCCCCACACACCACACCTGAGAAATCTTTCCAAACCCTTTTTTAGTACCTGAAACGCCACTCCCTCAGCATCACCAGAGCAGTCTTTTCTCTCCAGACATCTCCCCACGGGCCGTGGTAGTCCCAGTGCCCCTCTGCAGTGGAGCATTACCCTTTTGTTCCCTTCTCCTCCTGCAAGCTCGCTGTTTCTGCAGGAATCCCTCTGGGTTTGATGCTGTCAGGATCGCTGCCTCGCTTCGTTCCCCAGCCCAGGGAGAGCCCGTTCCTGTGAATCTGTGCTCTCCCAAGAGGAGAGGGGGAAAGCAGGGCTGTGGGCTGAGCACTTCATCTTTCGTCCACCCCACAGGAGCGCCCCGGGCCTGGCACTCTTTGTAGTCAGACAAATATTCCCTCGTTCCTTTGCACACAGGGGAAAGAATATAATGAAAAGGAGTTGTGATATCAGCCCAGAGTTGGAGTTATGCTCAGATAAATCCCTCAAAGGCTCACCACGGGCTGTGCCTGTGTGTAACTCGTGCTCCTCCGTACCCACTGCGGAGCTGCTGCCTGGCAGCCGTGGTGGCCGTGGCATTACCACAGCACCCTAGAATGGCTTGTGGTCGAAGGGACTTTGGAGATCCCCTTGTTCCAGCCCCTGCCATGGCAGGGACACCTCCCACTGTCCCAGGCTGCTCCCAGCCCCGTCCAGCCTGGCCTTGGGCACTGCCAGGATCCAGGGGCAGCTACAGCTGCTCTGGGCACCCTGTGCCAGGGCTTCCCTAGGCAAGAATTTATTCCTTACATATAATCTAAATCTCTCTTTTTCTAGCTTAAAACAATTTCCCCTTGTCCTGTCATTATCTGCCTGTGGTAAAAAGTTGCTCTCCCCTTTTTTATAAGCCCCCTTTAAGCACTGGCAGGCTGCAGGGAGGTCCTACAGGGATCTTGCATTTCTCAGGTTTGATGTGGAAGGAGAATCCCTCTGGGGAAAACAGAAATCCACCCACACAAGCAGAGCAAAAAATCTACTCTGCAGGTCTAAATTTTTCACCTGCAAGATTAAATTGGATTTTTGCACCTGCACGTTCAAGGCTTCTGTCTCTTTGCTGATCCTTGCCAAGTCCTGTTCAGGAAGCTGTGGGGAGCATGGGGCAGGCACATCCCTGCAGCTCCTGGCAGCTCCAACAACACCCCACCCTCACAGTCCCATCCCTGACTCCTTCCTCCCAAAGCCCCACATCTTAGACCCATTTTTCAGTAAGTCTACAACAACATGCTCCTGCTCACTGTGCTTTGGAGAGCAGTTTTTCCCTTCAGCTGCACTGAGCCACGTGTGAGCTGCTGTTCTGGGGCCAGAGCCCTGCCTGAGCAAGAGCCCTTTGCTGTAGCTCAGCATCATCTGCAGCACACCGAGAAGAACCAGAGAGATGCCAGAAGTCAGGGCAGGAGGAAAGTGTTTTTAACTCAGATGCTGCAGAAGCATTTCAAGCCTAGTCACAAGCCAACGCTGGGTTCTCACAACAGAAGTTTGGATTTAGAGGGTGGACTGTCTCCTGAATCCTAAACCCCACTTCCTGGTGAATTCTTAATTCTGCAAGCAGGTCGTGCCTGCTGTCTCCCTTGGGAACAGTGGAGACTTGACAAGTGTAAATAATAACTCTCATCTCTCCTCTCTCTGATGTTAGATGTTACAAAGTTGTTCCCTGCCATCCACTTTTCGTTCCTTCTCCTCAATTCCTGCAGCACTCTGCTGAACACACAGGTTAATGAAGGATGAGACATTTCCAGGTGCCACCAGTGTTTGCACACGTGGTCTCTGCCTGGCTGCCAGCATGGCCCATGCCTGGCGTGGGACTCAGGCTGGAAGGGCCCTGATGTCCCTGTGAACCCGTGGCACCCACAGCTTGTCTTTAAGCTGCAGTTTCAGGGCACGAAGCCCAAACTTGACAACTCTCTGCCTACCCAGGCAGCCGCGACCTCTGGGGCACGCCCGGGTGCTGAGCAAGAGCATCTCTGCAGGGTGTGGGGCCACGAGCAGCTGCTGCTGGGCACAGAGGCTGTGCCGCGGCCACGGGAGGTCCAGCGCCAGCACAGCTCCTCACACCCGTGTCTCACCTGTACCTGCTCAGCGCCAGCACGGCTCCTCACACCCGTGTCTCACCTGTACCTGCTCAGTGCCAGCACGGCTCCTCACGCCCGTGTCTCACCTGTACCTGCTCAGTGCCAGCACAGCTCCTCACACCTGTGTCTCACCTGTACCTGCTCAGCCGCGTCCCTGGCACAGAGGCTTCAGCTTCCGTGAGGAGCCCTGTAAAGACCTTGCCCTAGTTATGGAGTAATTCCGGTGACACTTTAAATTATGGGTGAGTTTTACATAATTCTTTTGATACGTGCTGTTATGACATGTAAAATTTTATCTTTGCCAGATGCAGTGAATTATGTAAGATCTTTGTTTTGCGTTTGTCAGGATAATTTGAACCACTGCACATTTAACAAATGCACTTCCAAAGGACCTGGTCCTGCACACAACTGTGATAATGCAGATAAACTTTATGAACTTTATTAACTTTCTAGTAAATTATATAAGCTAACAGACAAGTTTATATGACAGTGTTCAAACTCCAAAGCCAAGCATGCAAGGAGTAGGAGAAGTCTTACCCTGAAATGCAGCACCATTCCCGGGCTTCCAGGGATGGCTCAGGATAGGATCAAATGCTGTTTTTCCCGTGGGGGCCCTGTCTCCGTGGTGGAGCAGCCTGCCTGATGCAAATCAGTGGGCAGCAATTTAAAAATCTGTTTTCTTCACGTCCTTCAGAGTGTGGCCCCAGCCCTTGTTTACTGTTTCTGCTCATCCTTGCTCTGAAGATGAAATACTCTTTTCACTTGGTTTTTGGGGTTTTTTCCATGACACTCATTACTCCAGCCATGTTTGTTTATTCTGCATGCAAACTGTTAATTAATTTGTCTCTGTGAAGCCCAGTAAGGCAGAGGAGAAACATAATCACTTTATAGATAAGGAACAGAGGCACAGAAAGATTCAGTCCAGAGTGTCAGTTAATTTGGGATGTTCAACTTCAGATGCTCAAGAGCTGATAATCCCTGTGCACGTGGGATTTATGTGCTGGCTTTGGTGATGCCACTGGCACTGTCAGGGCAAGACTGCAGTGGGCAGCTGCTGCTGAGCCACAGCGGTGGCCCAAAGCCCTTCCCAGAGCATGAGACCAGAAACAGCAGCCAGATGGAAGTGCAGGAAATCACAGAATCACAGAATGGTTTGGCTTGGAAGGGGCTTTAAAGACCAAGTCCCAGGCCTCCTGCCATGGGCAGGGACACCTCCCACTGTCCCAGGCTGCTCCAAGCCCCGTCCAACCTGGCCTTGGGCACTGCCAGGGATCCAGGGGCAGCCACAGCTGCTCTGGTAAGGATGGCAGGATAAATACAATCTCTTCTTGGTCAGGCTCACAAGGGGAATTTTAAAGGAAGGAGCTGAAGGAGGGCAGTGCAGTGACTTTGTGGGGACTTTCTCACCTTCTGCTTGCTCTCTGGCTGTGGGGGCACCAGCTCAGATTGCAGCCTGGGCTTCACATCCAGCACTGCAGGAGTCCAGCGCCCTGTGCACGTATCACAGAATCATTAACGTTGGAAAAGACCTCCAAGATCAAGTCCAACCCTCGAGCTGACACCCCTGTGTTCACCAGGAAACCATGTCCTCAAGTGCCACATCCACACCTTTTTTTGGAGCACTTCCAGGGATGGTGATTTCACCATTTCCCTGGGCATCCTCTTCCAGTGCATGACAGCCCTTTCCATGAAGAAAGTATTCCTAACGTCCAACCTGAACCTCTCCTGGTGCAACTTGAGGCTGTTTCCTCTGGTCCTGCTCCGTGTTACCTGGGAGAAGAGAGCTCCTTTCAGGCTGTTGTAGAAACACCCTGCAGCCTGGTGCAGAGAGCAGAAATTCCCCCTCTCCTTGTCTGCCCTGGGCTGCAGCAAGCACCAGTTCCACAGCCAAGGGCTGGCTTAGGCAGGAAAGCACAGGCAGCACAGGAGCCCAGCTGCAGAACCCAGCTGAGCTTGGCTTGCTTTACACTGTAATTTGCCAGCTCCCAGCCCATAAATGAGAGACCTGAGAATGGCTACGGAAACTTTCCCTTGTCCAAATTCCAAGAGTATTTATATAATTTAATCGATAAATTGCATTGATTTATTTGCGCTAAGTAACTCCTTGAGATCTGGGTAATAGATAAGGGTGTGCGTGGTGCTGTACAAACACATCATAAATAAATGCAGCTTGCAAATCAATTGCAAGATATTAATGATTAATCTTCTCATAGTAAAATAATGCGATGTCTTTCCGTTATGGATTTTTTTAAAAAAATCTGACCTAAGAGGTTTCAGAGTCATTTATTTGAGGAAGGCTGCCCTTTAAGCCAGATCTTACACTTTTTAAAGGTCACAGGGTTTAAATATCATGGTTACTTACAAAGCAGTGCTCCCTGAGTGGTTTGACAGCACCTTCATCAGAACATCACGGTCCTGCTCAAATGAGGGCTTGGACACAGAGGCCAAGGCTGGGTTCCTGCAGGGAATTTCACCCTCCCAGCCTCTTTGGCTGCAGGTGATGAATGCACAAAGAGCTGTAAAGGTTACCCCCAAAGCCTGGTAGGTGAGCACACGTGCAGAACAGCACGTCTGCCTCCATCACGGCACTGCCTGGGCCCTTTTCTGACATCAGCCAGAGAGCTGGGAACAGTAGAACGGGGTGTTTTACTGCTCTGCATTTCATGCTAGCCTCATGCAGGCAGGAGACAAAGCTCTCTGACCAGAGCAAGGTCTAATTCCAGGTGTGCTGAGCCCAGTGAATCTCTTTAGAGGCAGATGAGCCAGACTAGACTGTGGCCATCAGATCCACTGCCCAACCTCGGGGCTCCCAAGCTGTGCTCAGCTGAGCTGCCTCCCCATCTCATCCATCCCCTGATGCATTATTATACAGCAAGAAGAAAATGCTTTTTCGACAATCATTTGTTCTAATTAATTTATCTCTTCATCAGGTTTTCAAAAGAGACAAATTTCCTTGTTTGTTTATGTTCCTCGCTGCCTCCTGGCACGTGCAGGGCAGCGAGGCAGGGCCGTGTGTCCAGGAGTCTCCCTGGCACCTGCAGCTCCAGGGCTCCACACGGGGGTTCAGACTGGATTTTTAAAAGGAATGAGCACTTTAATAGTAATTCATGTGCAATTGTCTTTCATGCCTAAAATGTTTTGCCTTTCCTTTTTTACCCATGCGCTCTTTCTTTCTCATGCACTTTTAGGCACTTTATTTCATGCATTTTATTTTACAGCACAGCACTTGCTTTTAAGAAGGGCAGATGATATTGGAGCTATTTGGATTAGGACGTTTTTGTTCTAGGAGAACTTATGAGACAGGGGAATGTACACGTTTGCTGCTAAACTCTTAGTTGATTCTGCTGATAAACTCAGAGCCCAGAGCCCGCGTGGACACAGACGAGGTGTTTGGCAGAGCTCTGTTACCCACTGCTGATGCAAACCAACACAAACCATCCGATTACAAATTCCAGCCACAGATCCATGGCTTCCTTCTGGTTATACAGAAATTACATGGGTTTAGCCCAAGGTATAGACAATAAATAAAACCAGTTAAAGCCACTGCTTCTCAGCCACTCACCTGTTTGTTCCAGGCTGCAATACGCTCAGGCTTGATGAGCTCATTCGTTTTGGTTGACCTTTCTGTAACTGTGGTGATTTTTGCTCTCAGACCTGTTTTGCAGGAGGGCGAGGAGGTGACAGCCTGGGCTCTGGGCCATCAGAGCAGAGATCAGCTTTGGTGGTTCAGGACCCAGTGGCTGGAAGTTTTACTGGCATTTAATGAAGACTTATGGTACCAAGACAAATGCCTAGATCTGTAGGCAGCCCAGCCTTCAGTAACTTTTTCACCACTTTGAGTCATCATTAATGCCGTCCCACTCAGTGGTTATTCCTAGGCCTACTCTCTCTTCCCAGCACTTTCTTGCACATACACTTTTGATTTCCTTTAACCCTACTGGTGATTAACCTTTTCCCCACCTCTTCTCTCATCCTGCCTGGCTCCATCCAACTCTGTAATCTTTGTCAGCTGCTTAAACCCTTCTGCATTTCCATGGCAGCTGACAGGACCAAGCTTTCGTGACCAGGACGATGAGGTTTGTGATGTGTCATAGGCTGAGCTGCAGGGATCATCCAAGCAGAAGAGGACACTAGCTGGCAAGAGCAGCATCCATAATCCTGACTGCTTTATGATTTCCTTCGCTCTTTGTTTTGCTCAGTCTACCCTAATTATGTGATCATGAGATCTGCTTATTGAAACTCCCTAGAAAAATCTCATTATATTATCTAATGCAAAACTTTCGTAGTTAATTTAAAATAATACTTTCACCAACTCTGTGGCAGGTGGGTTCTCAAGTGTTGCCCCTACTTCCAAATGCAGTAATTGTTCTTTTAAATTAAGAAAGTAAAAAAACCCCCACACCTTTAAACAACAATGAAGTTCTGCTTTTGTTTAACAAGAAAGGAGTTTAATTTTTAAAGATCACTCTATATTATTAACTTGCTTAATTATCAGAAGGGATGGTTGGATGAGCAGACAATTAAAACAAGGAGAAGCTCAGAAGGAAAAGTTCATCAGTATATTAGAGAGACAATGGAGGAAAGTAAAACTATTTCAAGTACCATTTGAAGGAAATCATTTGGGAAGGAAATAGGATTAATTAAGTTTTGAACCAGTTGATTTTGTTATCTAAAAATATTTCCTAGATTAACACTGTTACACACTCAGGCATGAGGTAACGTCTCAGGTTCTCCAGCAGCAGAGCGAAATGCTGGCGTAGATAAAGGCACTTCAAACCAGCAGGGAGCTCCAGACTTAGCCGAGTCTGTGCTGTATTCTGAGACTGGGATTCGGATCAGGCCTTGAGACACTGCAGCAGAGGCATCTGCACTGTGCCTGGCTATTTTGCTGTCCTGTCCTGGTCAGGGTGGGAGCTCAGCCCTGCTGAACTCAGGGAGTGGCAGTGCTGTTGCTGCTTCCCGTGCAGAACGTGCCCCACTCCCAGTCCTTGGGCTCCATCTCCTCTTTTGCTTCCCTTTATTGGCCTGGTCCTTTTCATCCTCAGGAAAGTGAAACTTTTACTCCATTGCTCTAAAACATCTTTGGTAGAGCATAAGAGTGACCTGGAGAAACATGGGGCGAGGCCACTGTCCCCAGAACGCCTCAGAACACGGGTCACTCTCCTTTGGACATCCCCTCGGCCCTCCCTGGCACACACGTGTGAAGCTCTGGGGATGCTCCAAGTGTCCTTTGGAGGCTTTCTGTGTACAACACTACTTAATATAAACTCTTTTACACCTTTTCTTTTTCCTGTTCCTCTTTAGAGGGTGTCTGAAAGCTTTTTCTTCCACAGATATGTCTCCCTGAGGTTCTGTTTGTAGGGCTGATCCTGAGCTCACAGTACGAAAAAGACACTGACTTTGTCTCAGACCTCACTAGAGTTTCCCTTAAGCTCTATATAGTATTGTTTGAAAAGAATAAACCAGCTCTGGGTTCTTGTCTACGGGACATTTTGATGCTGCCGAGGTTTGGACAATGGAGTCTGTGCCCCCACTCCAAGTGCAGGGCCCGGCTTTGTACCACCACATTCATAAACTGAATTAAATCAACACTCAGAAAGAATGATCTGCTCACCCAAGCTGGATAGGGCATTATTTGTGCCTTAGCTTTCCTTACTGTGCAGGTGAAGATGATGATAAATTCAGAGCTTTTCAGTCTATTCCCCAATGAATTCATTTCAGCAGGCACCAGCCACGGTCCTCCCAGCGCTGCTGCCGCTGCCACGGCCCCTCAGCAGCACCTCACTGTCAGTGCCTGAGCACTTCTTTTCCCTGCAAAGATTCCCCCCAGGCTCCCCTGGCAGCCTGCCCTGGCCGAGTCCCCGCAGGAGCAGCGGCCGAGCGGGAAGCGCTGGAGCCTGCCGCGCGCCCCCGGGAGTGCCATGGCCAGCGGGCTCAGCCCGGCTGCGGCCCCTCAAACCCCAGCTCTGCAAACTGCAAACGGCAGGACAGGATCAGGCCTTGAGACCCTGCAGCCCGGCTCAGCCCGGCTCCGGCCCCTCCAACCCCAGCTCTGCAAACTGCAAACGGCAGGACAGGATCAGGCCTTGAGACCCTGCAGCCCGGCTCAGCCCGGCTCCGGCCCCTCCAACCCCAGCTCTGCGCACGACAAACGGCAGGACAGGGACAGCGCTGCCTCCAGGCTCAGAGGCATGGCCCTGGTGGCCCTGGTGGCCCTGGTGGCCGGTGGGCCTGTGAGCCTGTCCCCTGCCAGGAGACAGCTCAGGAAGAGTGAGCCAGACAGCGTGCGGTGCCGAGAAACCCCCGGGGCATGGGGGCGTTCATCCTGGCCCCCAGGTGCTGAATTTAGGTGAGACATGCCACACATATCTGGGGAAAAAAACTAGGCCTACGGGTGCTTGAAAGTAATTTTCCATACGTGGTATTTAAGACTCTTAAATTTCAAATCATTAATAATGATCTTTGAAGGGAACCCTGTAAGTTGTCTTCTAATTCCTGATGAGATAGAATAATTTATTACATCAATTTCTCTGATTAATGTAAAATGTGTTTCAAATTTGGGTTTTCCTTTAATATTTAAACTTCCCCTTGAGAGTAGCTGCAGGAGGTGACTGAGTGCCCCCCAAACTGATGTGGCATGTCCTCAGAGCAGGGTAAGATCTGCTACTGGACGTGATCAGCAATAAAAGCCATTGGACAGCAGAAAACCCAGCTCATTTCAGGACCTGCTATCCAAAAGGCTTGAACCAGGGCCCCACAGCTCTGCTCACTCATACCAGGGAAGGGAGTGTCTTAAAATTTTACTCTGTGAATTGGAAATTTTATGTTGTTAAGGACACCTACCCCCAGAATTGCTGAAAAAAGGCCAAAGCTGGAGTTACCCAGGATAAATTGTATGGCAGGTCTTTTCCCTAAGAAATGAATTTATTTTAAATAGGCTTTCTACTGTACTTTATGTCATTTTTGCAGAGCCAAAGTCAGACAAAACCATGGTGATTTTTTGTCTTGGTTTCACATCAAGGAGGAAACTGAGCTCCAGCATTTAGAGCAGCCATTCTCTGAGCTGGTAAAATGCATCACACTTCTTTGTCCTTCACTGACCATGCTGAGGCTACAGCAAACTGAAGCACCCATCTTTGCTGGTCCCGGGCTGACCACTCAAGTTGCCCCTCTCTGGTTCAGGAAGACAGGGAAAGGACAATGTTAATACAGAAGGGTCTCTGTGCCAGGGAAAGCTGAGCCATGGTGCAGTACTGGTGGGGGAGCAGAGAGCCCTTATAGTATCTGCAGTGGTAAAAAATCAGAGCCCACACAAGAGGGAGTTTGTTTAAGAGAGACTTGTTTATTAGAAGATAGGAGGCTGTTACGTACAGATTCTGTTCTGCAAAAGTGTCCTGGTCAAGGGTATGTCAGGGAGACATTTAAACCCCTTAGAGCTGGCCCTGTCTCCAGCAGAGATACTCAAGGCACAGCAGAGCTCTGGCAGGCCTGGCTGCGGGCTGGCCTGGGTACCACAGCATCCCGAGCTGCTCACGCTGCTGTTATCCCGCGGGAGCTGCCAGGGCGGGGGGTCCTGCAGCAGGGCACTGCTCCCCCGGGCGGGCCTGGGTACCACAGCATCCCGAGCTGCTCACGCTGCTGTTATCCCGTGGGAGCTGCCAGGGCCTGCAGCAGGGCACTGCTCCCCCGGGCGGGCCTGGGTACCACAGCATCCCGAGCCGCTCACGCTGCTGTTATCCCGTGGGAGCTGCCAGGGCCTGCAGCAGGGCACTGCTCCCCCGGGCGGGCCTGGGGCGGCTTCCCCCAGCAGGGAACTGCTCCACCGATGAACGCGCCTGAGCGAGTGGCTACGGAGATACAACCATGCTATGAGGTAGCATGAGGTAAATTAAACTAAAAAAAGGAAAAGAAAAACCAAAGATCTCTGTGCTACGGAGAAGAGCTCTTCCCACTCTCGCTCAGCCCCAAGCCAGGCCAAGCAGCAGTGTTGGAGCTCCCTGCTCAGACCCCCAGGAAAGCAGCTGTGCCAGGCGATCGCAGGCAGGCGGCAGCTGTGCCCGTGAGGGCTGCGCATCCCTGCCAGCCCCGGGTGCCCGCGTCCAGGGGGCCCGGCAGTGTCAGGGGGCTGCTGCAGCCCCGAGCAGCCCCGAGCAGCCCCGGCCCGCGGGGCCTGCAGGGGCCCTGGGCAGCGCTGCAGAACTGCAGCTCCGAGGCATCGCCAGCCTGGCAGTGCCAGAAGGGCCTGAGGGCCTGTCCTGCAATGGCCAGCGGCTCACGGCCAGCCAGAAAATGATCCATGGGACCTCCTAATCTATGGGTGCTGAAGGATAAATAAATATTCTGGAGTCTGGTCCTCTGATGAAGCCACGTTCTTAACTTTGCTGGCTGGGGCACAATATTACCTTCACTCACTGTCTGTAAAATCACATTTAACTCTAAATTTCCTTATTAAATCCTAATTATGGCTCCAGAGTCTACATGTATGATCCCACACTTTGCTCACAGAGTACATAATCTTTTGTCTACTATCAGCACTCTATCAGGATTATTACCTTTTCAGTCCTCAGTAATTTGAAGGAAAAAATACTGTTGGAACAGGTTTGTCAGAAATTTAATGTAATTGTCAGAAACATCTGTTTATGACTCATGTATCACATCTCTCTCCTCATCTCCATCCAAGAGTGGCCTTTGCTAGCCTGGTGTATCAGAAAGCTTTGGAACAAGAGATTTGGCAGGGAGTGCTCACAGCTGACACCAACATCAACACAGAAGATAGGTCAGACTACCAAGCTCAGAAGGGACGATCTGTGAGACAAGAATTTTCCTTCTGCTGCACATGATCTTCAGGGCTGGAGGTCCTGGGGATGGAGAATAACAGGCATATGCAGCTATAAAGCAAAGCAGCAGGGCTGCAGTTACCTCTAGGGTAGTAAACACTCAGCACTGAACTCGCTTTGCTGCAAATATGCCTATTTTAAAATCAGGCTTTATGTTCCTAAGGCACTGAGACTCCTTTTTTGGAACATGTACCCGAATGAGTTTGATGTTTGGGGATGGGAGGGTTCAGAAAAATGTTTCCCAAGGACCATCCCACATTTAGTTGAAGGGAAGAGATGATCCAGACCCACTGAGTTATGAAAACCTCTGCAGCAATCATGACCACATGTTCAGTTTTTAAGGATTTCTGTGGCACTGGATATGCTCCCACTTTCTTTACCCTATGGAAAGGGGCAATGTGGGGAAGCCTGGGGCCTCTAAGAGCAGGCCAGAGCTCTTCACTTACTATTTGCCGTGAAACAACAAACCTGGAGGTTTGATCTGAAACCATCTCCTTTCCTCCTCTCTGAGCCCTGACCTTAAAGCTGGTTTAATTCCAGCTTGGTCTAGTGGGAGGAGCACAGCAGACAGCAGAATATCTCATTTTGATTTCACCCTAACATCTAGGGGTAGATTTTTGCCTCCATTTCCATTACTGTCGTCCAGAACTGGTTCTTCAGCCACCCGTGATGAAAACTTGTCCCTGACAGGACTTCTTGGAACAGCCTGCTGAGTGCAGCTCACCTGTCAGAGCTGCCTGGATGCTGCACATGAGGAAGGTTTCCCTGGATGCTTCTGGAGAGAAAAGGCAGGAGAGAGGGAAGTTTTCCCTCCAGAGCAAAGGTCTGGGAGCCTTTTTCCTCCAGGCCAGGTACAGCTGGCTGCTACAGGCACGGCGCTGGGGGCTGGCAGGGAGGGCACACCCGGGGCACGGGGGCAGCTCAGGGGGCTCCAGCAGCACAGGGGGTTCTCACCAGGGCCGGGTGACCCTTGAGCGTGGCTGTGCTTTGAGTATCTCGGCCGGGCACGCGGGACCAGCTGCAACACAACCCAAAAGCAAAGAAGGCGTTTGAATTCCTGTCGTGTTTGGCGTCACAGGGGAACGACAGAAAGATTCTGAACATTAATTACAGCATCTTTTGTAACTTTGTAATTTAATTGCCAACCCTTTTCCCTTAAAATTAATCATGGATGTACAGCATATAATCAAACGAGCTTTTTTAAAAAGTACATCTTAATATAAATAGTTTATTCAGTGCATGGTTGTGTATACAACAAATAATAAACAACTTTTTTGTACCAGGCAGAAAGCTGCCTGTACGGAACTAATTCAGTTTTGGAGCACAGAATCCAACGATGATTAATGCACAAAATCTTACACATCATGCAACTCTATGCCAATATTCCAACTTTCTCCCATGCAACAGACATGATGACCTAAATGGAAACCTAACTACATTTTTTAAACAATTGTTTCCAATAGCATGTATAAGTATATGTTGTTTAGGGGTAACCTGTCCTAACGCTTCCTCCTACACAATATTCACGTGCCCGTTACAGTGAAAGGACTTTTACAAATAACACGTTTCTTATAAAAAAATTAAGTCACCTTAATTCCACAGTTTCTGTCTTTAGAAAAGAAGCCACAACCATAGTTTAACATGACACACAAAATGGAATTAAGAGAAATCTACACTGGAGGATAATTTTATCCCTTTCTGTTAACTTCCACTTGGGATAACAAAACAACTCAATTCCTACAGACTGGGGTTAGCACAAGAACTTTACCAGAAACTACAAATCTATAAAAATTTATATTTCATTGTGTTTAAAACCACAAGAACACTGTTTGCTTGAGCCTGAGACACCAACTCTCAGTTCCAACCCTGAATTTTTAATTATTTTTTTAAAGACATAGCTTTAAAGACCCATTGGAGTTCAGAAACCAAAAAGTTGCACTATTCCAAATTAAAGGACACATTTTTTTTATCAAGCCTTAGATATAAAACGGTAAGCCAAGGAAACAACAGAGTTTACATATTTGTTTTTTTTGTTTGCCCCTATAAAACATACAAGCATTAAAATTTCCTTTGAAGAGCAAAAGTGGTCTTTTTCTGAGTTGGAAAGCAAATTCTTATCAGCAGTGAATGCTGTGAAATGTTTTTTGTTTCGTTTTCCACAAAGCATAGGAGAGAGAGAAAGAGAGAAAGGAAAAGGGAGAGAGAGAAAGAGCTGGACATTTCTTCTCCGAGATTTTTTCCGCAGTTGTGTTTGCTGGCTATCCAACTGCCTTGTGATATGCACAAGCATATTCTACGTTACTGGGGGTATCCTTTGACAACCAGGAGATCTAATGGCTGATAAACGAGTGGCCTATGCGAGTTCGGTGGCTTGTCCTGGGCAATTGAACGTTTGGATGAAAGACTGCGAGTAAGAATTCAACTGCATCCAGAGGTAAGGTTCTGTTTGGAGAGCACTTGGCTGGCCTGAACCTGGCTACGTTGACTCGTTTTGGCTCATGGATTTACCCCCATTTAGCACTCCTGAAACGCTTCTGCTCTTTGTTGGGGTCCCACTTCCAGATCTGGAGAACTCTGTGAGATCGTGGAGAGAAGGCTCTTTGTACATGGCCACTGCAAAGCAAGAGAGAGCAGAACATCAGCACGGTCCCGGGCTGCCCCGGCTGCCTCCAAATGCAGCGTAAGGAGAGAACCAAACACCCACGGCAAGGAGACCTCTTCCATTTCAGTACTTCCTGAGAACCCTTGAGATCCTCTTCAAGGGACTGACATTCTACAGAAGGGGAAAACCTCGGCTCCTCCCTCTCCCAGTTAAACCAGCCACCTACCCACGGCACTTACACAGCCTTGCACGACAGACCTAAACTGATAAAAATCAGCATTTCCTTACTAAAGAGAAGTAGCACGGTCCATAGTTGTGATTTAACCTGTTTGAGCTCTGCTTAGACCAGCCCCATGGTACAGCACATTGCACTCCTGTTATAAAAGCAGCTGGACACGTCAAATACGTATGCACAGGAATTAAACACTGACACAAGACAGTATCAGTTCAGATAAATGGAGCACACCCAAGCAATTACCTTTTAAGGGTTTTGGAAGAAAGTGTGCTGCAGGTTTATTTTTCTTCACGTGGTTTCCTTTCATTATTTCCCCTTCTTTGTTAAGGCCCAAATACCAACCCCGGCCAGACTGTTGCTGTCTGTAGATCATTGAAGAATATGTCACATAGTAGTTTTCAAATACTGATTCTTTGAACTTGCATTCCGGTGTAAAATGTTCCTGTAAGAAAGCAACAGATCAATACGTGCAGGGCTGAATCTCACATCAGTTAATGAAAAGCATCTGATGTCCATTGCTTCCCAAACAGCTGAAGTCATACCTCTCATCCTCAGCTATCCAATTATGAAACATGGGTCCTAAAACTACTAACAAAAGAGTAACATGGTTTGAAACCTGTGAGATGATGCTGTGAGCAGCTCTAAGTAGAATGTAATAAGATCTTTTCAAACAATGAGTAAAAAGTCTAAGTGAAGATTCGCTGCTTGCTGCAGCTGATGGCTATCAGGCACACACAGCCCCTGTGGGCCCCGTGGGACCAGCTGTGGCCCAGCCCTGCAGGCGGGCAGGAGGCCACGGAACGCCTTTGTGCGTTAGCTGCTGGCCCCAACTGCTCCTGGGAGAAGTGCAGAAACAGCACAAAGCCAGCGTGCCCGAGTAAATGGCTGCCTCTTACTAACCCAGCCGTATTAACTTAGCTCGTGTCTCTGTGCTCTGATCTCTGCTGCTCCTCCGCCTGGTGCATCACCCCTGAGAGCCCAGCGGTCAGAGACCCTCTGCAGACATTGCCCTCTGCTCCAGGGCTGCACCACAGCTGGAAGCCTGTGGCATGGAGCCTTAGGCTTCCTGCTGGAAGGGCACCGTGTCTTTTGGGGAGATGGTATTGAGCTGATAGTGAAAATAGAGAGCAATAAACCAGGATAGAGCCTTCTTCCTCCTGCCAGTGGTGTGCTGGCTCTCCCCGTGCAGCGTCCTGACAGGATCAGTATCACTGCACTCCTGCCCACACTCAAAAACAGATACAGACAGGAAACACAGCTCTTAGAGGAATCTCAGACCAAGCACCAGTCCTGACAGCACCACTCAGCTGCTTCCTATGGCCCTGGGTCCTTTGGGTTTTGAACATCTCAAGTTCTGACAACATCTCACCTATGGACTCTGAAAGTCCGTAAAACATGGAAGAGGAAGGGTTTGGTCTGGTGATGCAAATGTTAACATCTCAATCGTGCCTGTCATGGCACCACAGAGCAGCCAGATGTTTGCTGCTCTTCCCTTGTGGAGGCAGCCAGCTGCAGTGGAGCTGCCCTTGTGCTTACAGGACCCTACAGAGGCGTGAAAGAAAGGAGGAAAAATTGTGCTTGTATAATGATTGTAATTTTGATTTTAAAATATCACAGGAAATTAAATGTCTCAGGAGCTTAAGATATTCTTATCTAGTTTCTAAAATATTCTTATGTGAGAAAAAGATGGTGTTAGGAAAAAAAAGAAACCCACCACTCTGCATTTTCTGCACATCTTTTGCCATTTTGTCTTTATAAGAGAAAGAAAAAAGCTCCCATTCTCTGACTGGCATTTGCTTCAACAAAGAATGTGAAGCAAGCAATTTTCTTCTTTTTTTCCTTTAAGCTAATTGGTTGTTATTTAGTTAATTGACAATTGGTTTCAATTGCTGTCAAATGGGGACAGTCACTGCATTTTTGTAAGATTTCTGCATAAAAGCCTTCCCTCACTGTTCCCTGCCCAGCACCAGCCATGGTAACAAAGACTATTGCAAGGGTATCATCCAATTAGCAGCAAAATGGAAAACTACAGTGCTCCCACTGGAAGATTATGGTTTATGTACAGTAATTTGGAGCTGTTTTGGGTACAAAAGGCCTGCTTGTACACAGCAGCAGAGGGTCACACCGCAAACAGCGCCAGAACATTTACTGTGGGGCTCTTAGGAAGCAAGTTAACCTCGGAAGGAGCAGCAGCCCAGAGTCCCTGACACAGAGGGACAGGAACAGTGGGGACACAGAAGGAAGGACACCAAACCCCTCCCTCACTCCTGGTTTTTCCCGTGGAAGTGCTGTGCTCCTGTGAGTTTGTGGCTGAGTGCATGCACAGCCTGACACTGAGCTGCAGGGGCAGCCCAGCCTGCCAGCCACCCCAGGGGCAGCACAGAGAAAATCCAGTGCCAGCCTGCCAGCCACCCCAGGGGCAGCACAGGGAAAATCCAGTGCCAGCCTGCCAGCCACCCCAGGGGCATCAGAGAGAAAATCCAGTGCCAGCCTGCCAGCCACCCCAGGGGCAGCACAGAGAAAATCCAATCCCAGCCTGCCAGGCACCCCAGGATAATCACAGGGAAAATCCAATCCCAGCCTGCCAGGCACCCCAGGGGCAGCACAGGGAAAATCCAATCCCAGCCTGCCAGCCACCCCAGGAGCATCAGAGAGAAAATCCAGTGCCAGCCTGCCAGCCACCCCAGGGGCATCAGAGAGAAAATCCAGTGCCAGCCTGCCAGCCACCCCAGGGGCATCAGAGAGAAAATCCAATCCCACCCTGCCAACCACCCCAGGAGCAGCACAGGGAAAATCCCTCCCTGGAGCATCCCAGGATTCTGCAGGAGCTGCAAGGGATGGATCCTCATGACAAACAGCACAGAAACACAGACACCTCTCCACACCATGCTCAGTTATCAAGACAAATTCCCTCCCATTTTTGGGCACTAAAGCAGAACACCTCATTCCCTGGACTGGGCTGGCAGAGATCCGTGCCCCTTTCCCTCGACTGGAACCTGCCAATTCCCAGCTGCGGCTGCAGCTTCAGCAAGCTGCTGCCCGGTGGGACAGCGTCCTCCTGAGCAAATAAACAGCTCTCACACGAGCTGCTTGCAGAAGCTGAAGTGCTCTGCCTGCTCCTGAATACCAAGCAGCTGCTCACCTTTAGCAAGAGTTTGTTCCCACCCATCCCTTGCCTTCAGCTTAATCCAATGTGTGTCTTTCCTACTCGTTACGAAAGAGCCGGGGAGAAGAACTGCAGAGGAAGCTCTGAATAAGGAATGGCAGCATGGGGGCATTCCAATTAAAATGTACTTTTCTGAGCTTGGCAAGTCCACGTGCCAACCCAACTGAGCATGGACAGGACCTCTATGAGCACATCAATTCCAGCTACATTACAGAGCAGCAACTGCAAATTGGCCATTACGTTATCTCTGCTGGCAAATTCTTTATTAATACACTGAGGAAGAGCACGCTGAAGTCAGGAGAAGGCACAATTAACACTGATGTTTCCCAGCTCATATCATCAAAGCTATGGAAAATTTATAAATACAAGTGTTGAATTCTAAGGCCAGTTTTTTCCTGTCTTTCAGCTGTCCTTTTAGTCCATCCTTGCAATGAAAATAATGCAAATGAGCTCCGGAAAGTCCAGCGTTATGGGTACATTATAGCACAAAACAAATGAAGAGCAATTATTTCTGTGAAACTGTATTTCAGTCTCTGCTTACCTCAAAAGTCACTGATGATGGCACCTTACGTGACAGTAAACGGCATCACTCAAGCCCCTCACACACACACCCTTAACAATGAATGAAGGAGTGAATAAATAAAAGCGAAAAGAAGGCGCCAGATTCACCGTAGTCATGACTCAGCCACGCTTAAGTAAGCAAGAAGATGAACTGTCAGGGGCTGCTTCTTGGTTTTGAGCTGATCAGCTGAACTGCTGAAAGGTTCCTTCATGAACAAATCTGTAGCTGCACTGAATATGTGAAAAATAATTAAAAAATAATAATGTGGTGTATGATAATATGGTAAAAAGGCCTCGTGGCAAACACTTAGAGTAGCTGTATTTCCAGGCAGCTGAGTAGATTACTTCTAAAATAATTCAGGCTGCACTACAGAATGCCAAGCCTGAAAGCTAAAATACTGTAAAAGCGAAGCTGGAATTCTTCCTGCTCTATTTGTGCAGAAGATGTATCTGAAGCCAAAACCCCTCCAAATTATCAGCCATCACACTCACCTACACTGCAGGGCTGCATGTTAATTATTCTGCGCTCCAAATGCCTCTGATGCAGGAACAGCCTCCCCATGAACAGGAAAGGGGAAACCTGCTTGTAAGGCAGGTGTTTGGTGTGGAGTCACGGGAGCCTCTCGTGGGGAGGGCTGAAGCACAGAGCACACCGGGAGGATGAAGATGTTTGCTCTCTGCTGTTTACTGCATACTGTATTTGCATTGTGGATACCATCAGCAGGGCCCATCACTGAATTCTTCAAGTCATGCGGTCAAGACTGGGTTTGTTCAATGCCTTTCTTTCACCAAAGGTTGAGTACCCTGCAGCTACCCTACAGCAGTTCATTAGAACAATCACCGATTTTGTTCAGATGGACTTAGTGCCAGAGGCATGAATAAACAGCAAGAAAACAAAAATTAGCTTTGAAAAGTATTCAAAAAAGTATTGTGTATTTGGGAAACTTGGAAAATGTTCTTATGTATTGAGCATGTAATTATATTCCTTGTGATCAATGACTATGTCTGCGTATGGGATTTATCCTTTGTTTTCTCCACTTAATGAAAATTGGATTTTTTTCCCTCCATATCCCAATTTCTTGCAGGACTATAATGTAGCCCAGGATTCCATTTTATAATCATGAATTTTTGAAGGAGCCTCGTTAAGGCTCCAGAGTAGTGATTTTCTGCGCCAGTGAGCCTGCCTTTTTTTATTAACAGAGATTGATTTTCTCCATCTTGGCATGTGAAGTTCCAGGGTGTATCCTCCGGATCATCACCCTGTACTGTGCAGTGGTATCAACAGCACAGGATGGGAATAGTTCTTTAATACTTTAATGTTATCAGAAAGAGCAGCTTTCAGATCAGCAGCGTGAGAAGCCTGAGCCGGTATTTCCCGAGCCACCGAAAGCTGTTTGCCACAGCAATGGGAAATGACAATCACCTGAAAGCAACGCCTTTTGTGTCAGATACAGCACCGTTTCCACAGAGGGGTGCCAATCCCACAGTGCTGTCCATTTTGCTGAAGTTTACTCATTTTGAGCAATCCTGGTGATGCCAGTGGGAGCAATGCACAATCTCTGTGTCCAGACCTGGTGGGACTGTTTGACCGTGGGACTGCAACTGTACAGAACCCTGCCAGCCACAGCAAAAGATGTTACCCAAAAAGCTGTGTGGCCTTTTGAGGAGAGGTGTTGGAACAGCTCAGTGAGGAGCATCATTCTGGCTACGCCTCTTCCAGATGAGTTTTCACAGACTTTGCAGGTAGCCCAAAGCCCTCAGTAAGGCTTGACAAACTGCTACCACACAAACTACCTGCTGATGAACAGGGATTTGTGGAAGAGCGTAATTTGGGTTCACT
Organism: Dryoscopus gambensis; assembly: GCA_013389985.1. Classification (NCBI taxonomy): domain Eukaryota; kingdom Metazoa; phylum Chordata; class Aves; order Passeriformes; family Malaconotidae; genus Dryoscopus; species Dryoscopus gambensis. Next base: position 356,757 of record WEIT01012910.1, read on the forward strand.
TCAAGGTATCTGTACTGGCCATACAACCATGGAAGGAAGAAAATTAGATCAAAAATTATATAGAGAAGAGACACTGAATTTATTCAGGAAAATGACTTAATGACAGGAGTGATAGGAAGGCAAAGTTTTCCTCGAGAGTGATCCCAAACAACTCCATAGAATGGATTTTCCTTATTGCTAGTGCAAAAACCAGGAATTTATCAAGTGAAACACAAGCTGTCAGTGGTGTGTAAAATTATTTAGTACATAGCTTCTGTGAAGAGTAGAATGGAGCCCAAGGAAGCAGCTGGATAACCAGTACCTCCAGAGAAAGATTTCAGGTTGTCACTAGGTATTCTCTGCATCTATGAGAAAAGCACTGAAAAGATCCCGTAATGATTCCCTTGACATCGCTCCTTTGCACAGCTAATCAAATGCACAAACAGGGAAAAATGGCCACAGTGAACTGAAGTAGAAAACATATTAATTACAAATACAGAGATTTAGAGGTGCGAGACTCTTTTTCTACTCTCATTAGTGACTCAGTTGTGAAAATATGCCCAAATCATCTTTGCCTGGATTTTTAAGTGGCATTTAGGCACATCAATAACCAACTATTTAAAGCTGGGTGTGTCACCCGTCAGCGTGCTCTGCCCCTGGAATGGATGCACTGCCTGATGACCCAGGGGAACACACTCGATGGCTGTAAACAGTGCTGAAATTTAACTGAGACAGGAACTGTGCATAATCATATTATTGCTCCCCTGTCTTTTGGTGATGCTTCACTTTTACAGCTGTGTTGATTAACCAAAGCATTCCTTAACTGGGGCAAGAGCACTAAGGCATGATACATGCAGAAAGAAGGTACTCTTCTGATTACTGCAGAGGAAATGAATGCTGCTGGAGAAAGCCTGTAAAGTGGCTTAAAACTTCTGCAGGATGCCCAGGAGCCACCTCAGAGATGTCAAACACAGGTCCCTTTCCTAATCCATCCCACCAAGTTCTGACATACAGTTTACTTGGTGTGAATAAGAAGCACAGAAGATCCACTTTACCCCAAATTCTTCTCTTCTGCACCATGTTCACCTCTGATGATCCTGGAACCATTGTAGGGGGAAACCTCTGCTGTTACCTGAATGATCTTGTTTTAATACATCCTAATGCTTGCACCTACCCTCTTCTAATTTCTGCAGCTTTAGGACATCAGACTTGCCAGTACTAGTTCAGAATCAGTAAAATTCAAATAAAATAAAAGGAAGAAACTAGTCTTTAAGCATTGCCTGTTTTGTGAAGGTTCATTAAGCAGTAAATGCCTGTCAGATTTTCTGAGGGCTTTAAACCAGACTTACACAATGTGTGTGTTACAATTCTATTATTACCTAGAAGCCATTTTTAAAATCATATTTAATTTTTATTGTTTCCCACATACAGAAGTCCTGTTACTGGTCCAGAAACTGAAGAGGAAAGCCTGTATGTTAATCTGTAATCAGGCCTCTTTGGAGACAGATCTTTTTACACTTACACTTGTGTAGGCATCGATTTGAGTGAAAAAACCAAACTAGAATAACTTTCCCCATGTCCACCCAAAGGCTGGATTGTATGATAAAGCCCTAGGATTCCTGGAATGCCCTGCCAGGTTTGCTCAGGGACTGGTTTAAAAGAGAGCCTCTGGCTAAAGTCACCTCCAGATGAAAAGTGGGAGATGGAAGTGTCCCTGTACTTCCACACTGATCAGGTATTCTTCTCTAGGCATGTGCACTCATCATTTCTTGGTGGTGAGCTTGCTGGACCTTGGATCAGATCTGCTACATTTCCTCATCATCCTGCCACTCGCACGAGTGAGCCAAGCAGAGGAACGACATCCTCCTGGCTGAGCACAGCAGCGGAGCTGCCCGAGCAGAGCTGCTCCGTGCCTGACCCCCCTCGCACACGCGGGCGGAAAAGATGTGCTCCCCAAAAACGTGCTGGGAGAGATCCTGCCTGCCCGGCCTGCAGGGGCACTCGAGTCAGCTTCCAGCAGCACGGGCAGCTGCAGCAGGTCGCTCTCTGTGCTGGGTGTCGCAAACAGCCGGCGCCCACCGGAGCTGGCCGATCATTCCAGCCGCCTTGGGACCGAGCCGGCTGCTGAGCCGTGCTCCCACTGACAGCTACGAGAGAACTCCCTTTTCCTCTCACCAGGCTCACAGTTTTCCCCAGAGCAGCCAATCCTTTTCATAATTTCCCTAAGCTCATTATCTCTGTTCCCTGCGACAGCGGCTTCCACAGGTGAATCCGGCACTGCGGAAAACGTGTTCAAAATGTGGCTGTTGTTGTTTTTCATCACAAGCACATTTCTTGTTGGTTTGGTTTTTTTTTTTTTTACAGCTTTCTTCTCTCAGCTTTTAATTTTGGAAAACAGCACATAAAAGTACTCAGTGTGCCTCTTCTGTGCCATTCATTACCCCACATCTCTCCATCGTGCCTCTGCTTATTCATCTCTTGTCTTAACTAAGCAGGCCTAATCTTTTTAAATCTCTTCTCATATGAAAGTTTCTCGGGGCCTTTAATCATTTTCATTACCCTTCACTGAATTCTTTTTTTTTTTCTATCATTTCCAGAACTGAAACACAACATTTAAGAGGCTGCACCACTGAGTTGCGTAACAGAGGTAAGATATTTTCAGTCATTTGTCTTATGACAAAGTAAAATGGTCTTTGTTGCTCAGCCTCACTATTGTGCAGTTGTACAAAAGTTCTTTATCTTTTAAGTTGTGTCTCTGATAAATATGGTCCAATTTTATGGTATTTCTGACACTCTGATTAGTCAGTGTATCCAAGCTTAAATATTAAAGGAAGGGAGAAAGATGCAAAGGGCAGCTCAAACAGCTTTCTTCCCCAGAACTAGAGCAGAGAGCCCCAAAGATGCTACACAACCTATTTTATAACAAACCCATTATTACATAGATAACCTACCAGACACTGCAATCAGATTTTCAGCAGTTATAATTGACATCAAATCCTGGTATTGTCAAATCTCTCCAACACAGCTGTTGAGCAGAATGTCCTCAGCTTAAGTGTGTCACATATTGCTTTTCAAAAAAGAACAGATCTAAGTTCAAAAAAATCCCTTTAGAGTGTGGGGATCATCTTCTGCCCTCAGTCACAGACAGCCCCTCATCCCCCCTGTTCTAATGGCCAAGCCCTCAGCCCATCTGCTGGACATGGCCAGGGGCATCTGACGGGCTACCAGGAGCCAGAGCCTGGTACACCCCCAGTGCCTCGTTTGCAGGGTCTGTTCCTCCGAGAATTGCCCTCCAGCTCCTCCTTGGCTTTGAGAGCTTCCGCAGAGGATGGGCAGCAGTGCTGGACCCTGCACCGCCAAACCATCCCCTGGCACTTCCTGCCCAGCACCGGGGAGCTCCCGGACAGGCTCTGCGGAAGCAGCAGGGCTGATGGGAAGAGCATGGCATTTACTGCTGTATCCTAGATACGGGACACCAGCCCTGGGCTGAGGAGATGGAAGAGATCTCCTCTGGACTGACACCCATGAATTAATGCAGATTTATCCTAAAGGGCTGGAAAACAATAATCTAATCAGTGTTTGCAGCAAGCTCTAAATCTGTCTGTTTAATTACAAGCAGGGACGTGACCCTTTTTCCAGTGGATGCTCCTAAAATTCTATGGAAAATTAAGAAAACACACAAAGCTTTTTCTCTTTTGGGGAAGAGCAGCTGAATTAACAGGAGTCAGAACAAGTGCTACCATCCTTCCTTTGGGAATAGTGATAGCAGGGAATTCTGTCTCTGTGGTAACCTGCAGCCTGGCTGAAGCCTGTCTGCACAAGAGCTGTGAGTGCAGCTGGGGAAATCGCTGTGGAAGTGATCCCCTTGTTCTGTGCTGCTCTGCTGAGGTGCCATCCTGTGATTCTGATGGGAAACTCACGGAGGCAGAGCTCTTCCACCCACAGGCCGGGCAGGCAGCTCTCCCAAGCACAGCCTCCCCTCAGCCTGGACCTCCCCAAACCTCCACCAGCTGCTTTGCTGACACTGAAGAAGAAAGATGGGGTCTGCACCAGAGGAGGAGCTCCGATGCTGCTGAACGAGCTCTTTTTCTGCACACCAGAAACTGCCTCTGTTCAGTGGCTGCAAGAAGCTGCAAGTGGAAGATAAATAACAGCATGAGCTGCAGGAGAAGGAATAATGCCACACTACATCAAACAGGTTCTTGCCTCGCTGTCAGCTGAGAGTCTGTTCCGCAGGAAAGGCTGGCCTGTACGCTTTATTAACGTGGGTGGGTATTTCTGGTCCCTGGCCCAGCTGAGCACTCGGCGCAGGCCCTGCTCTCACGCCGGGCTCTCGGCACGGGCTCTGTCCCTTCGTCCCCGCGTGCCCCGGCAGTGCCCAGCCCGCTGTGCTCCCTCCCCACACAGCCCTGGGCGCTGCCTGGGCTGCAGCTGCTGCCTTAGAGGAGCCAAACGTATTTGGGAACCCCCTGTAAAGCTTGGTCAATAAGAAATGCAGTAGAGTTTTTGGACTGGCATTATATACTAAAAAATAATACCAAACTAACAGGCCTATTAATTAGGATTTTATTCTGAAGCATTACATTGCAAGCATAATTGTTAGCATGGATAATGCCAGTGTTGGGAAATTTAAGCAGGACATCACACTCAGCAAGAGCAGTGACTCCTTCAGAACCTGATCCAAAATCTGTTGTAAACAAGGCAAATATTACCCATGCCTTTACTGCATTTTGGTTAGCTCCCAGTGTTCAGGTGGCCTGCAAGGACACACAGACATCTTGCTAAGAAATCTGCAGTATTTGATATTTGTCACTATTAATTCAGCTCACTTGCTTACTACAAAGTGTAAATATAAAAGACTGAGCTTAATAATGTGAATGTCACAGGTTCAAGGAACTGGTTAGCCCCACCCTGACCAAACCAGCACCTCTGTCTGACCAAATGATAATGAGACCTTTTCAAATGAGCTTCATTTACTGAAATCTGGTTATTCATGAGTGCCATGGGTGGATGTTTTTCAACCCTCAGTAGTTTGACAGTGCCAGGGCATTACTGGCAGCCAAACCCTGCTTCTTGATATAGAGCAGTGATGCTCTTTGGAATTTCTCCACCCTCCCTAAATCATGCTATTGACCATATGCTGCTAAGAGGATCTCGGAGGGACGTTTGTGTTAGAGAGGATAGGCTAACTCTGAGATTTGAGAGATTTCAGATGGCAAAACCTTTTAATAACAAGGTAATAAAGGATTGTACAAGGGACATGAGATATAAGAGTGGCCCTTTATTTGAGAGCTGATGCTGACTGGTAGAACACATTTGTTTCAGCAGGTAAAGGCCCCACCTAAGAAGGGACACTTATGCAGAGAACAGGCTGAATTTCTCTCTGTAAATGACATACACATGTCTTGTAAGCAACATTTTAAGTCTGGGGAAGTTTTCCAGCACTTTGCACATGAAGAGCTGTGCGGCAGAGCGGAGCCCAGCTCCCCTGCACGGGCACAGGCGCCAGGAGTGCCCACACGCCTGGGTGCACCTCGGGGACATCGTGCACTGCAGTCCCTGCACTGCTCCAACAAGCAGCTGGCACCGTGCAGCTGGAGAAACGGGAGGCTTCACGTTACAGCCAGCGCTGGACTGCAGGGTGCTCTCCAGCAAAGCCTGAGTATGTCCCTGGGAGCAGCTCGGACAGACGAGGAGGCAGAAAACACCCCCCTCCACCTCTCCTTGTCCCCTTGGAAACCAGACCCTGACACTTCAGACAGCCCACAAAGCTGCCTCCAAAATACAGTTTCTTTGGGTTTTATAGTTGGTAGCTCTAAACAGGGTTCTCCAGCAAGCCAAATAATGCAGAAAGAAGCAAGCATTTCCAATACCTCCCTCCATGATGTGGCTGTGCCATTAATGTCTAGAGACTGGGCTGAATATTGTATGTCCTCTTAACTTGCCTCCAACAAGCCAGTGAAGCTGAGAAATAGAAAGCCCTGTCCTTCCAAGAGACACACAGATAAGCTCACGAAGCTCTGTTTTCTTTCTCACACAGTGATATGGACTTTGCAAAGGTCTGTCATTTGGCTGTTTTATGACTCCCTGCTGCCCCTGGGCTGTGTAAAAGATTACTCTGGAGCCAGACTTTTGGGAGACACCATGCTGCTGTTGTCTAAGCAGCAGAGGAGAAACAGGTCCCTGGTAAAACACTTGCAAACCTAATTTAAACTTGGAAGACACCCAAATGTCTCTGGGAGGTGCAATTTGAAACCCTAACCTAAGATAGCCTGGACTGCAATCGCAGATTTCTGGGAGTGCTGAGGGACACTTGCTCCATGAATCAAACACTGCAGATCTCTGGATTATAACATTTCAACAGGAGAGCTGTTCTGAGTTCTCTCACAGTGAAAAATATTAGAAAAACACTAAATTCAAACATAGGTATGACCACTACCTGACACAGACATCCACACCAGAAAGCCTCTGGGGCTTCCTGAGAATTTGAGTCAAAGAACCCTTCCCATCTCCATCTCCATCTCCATCTCCATCTCCATCTATCTCCATCTCCATCTCCATCTCCATTTCTCTGACTGTGTTACCTGTTGAACAGACAGGGAGCTCCCTGAAAGGATTTAGGAGGGTTTAAGTGAAATCTTTGTCCCTGAATCGTACAAAAAGGTGAATGATGTGAGCACTTTGATTTTAAAACTAAACCTTGTATCTCTGCCTCAGGAAGTCGTTTTAAGCACAGTTAAAACAATGAACTTCTGGCACGAGATTAACAGATGCTGTGCATTGTATTACAAGGAGGAATCTGAAAGCCAAGTCCAAGGTTTATGTTGAAAACGACTGCTGTATTTTTTCTTGAGGTTTCTAAAGTGCCTTGGATCAGTTCTGGCTCTCTGTTTCCAGGTCAGCAAACACCTGTCTGCAGCCAGCCAGGGAGCGCAGAGCCAAACCAGCCTGCAGCTGCAGGTATCAACGTGAGCCTGTCCATCAGAAAAGGTGATCATCTTTCAATTTCCCCACTGGCTGATCTTCCATTTCACTGTCCAGGGAACCTGTTGTCAGTGTAACCTAACAAACAGCAGAACAGGCTGGGGAAAGAAGGCATGGCAGACCAAGGATTTAGGGATTTGCTGATGAATCCTATCACCTGCCTACTGAAGTCTGCACAAAGAATATGGGCTGGCAAGTTCAGAACTGCAGTTTTCCTGCAGCCATGGTGGCAAAGCTGATGGGGGTGTTGTGGTTTAAACACAGGCAGCAAATACCACACAGCCGCTTGCTCACTTCCCCGCCTTCGCAGTGGATGGGGAGGAGAGTCATGGGGAAAAGGGAAAGCCAAACTTGTGGACTGAGAGAAGGACAGCTTAATAACTGAAACAAAGTAAAATGAACGCTAATAAGAAAAAGGAGAGGGTTAGAGAGACTAAACCCAGGAAAAACAGTAAGAGTTGCTCACTGCCTGCTGACTGACGCCCAGCCCATCCTGGAGCAGCAATTGGTCCCTTCCAGGAAACTCCTCCCTGTTTCAGTACTGAGCATGACATTCCATGGCATGGACTATGTCTTTGGCTAGTTTGGGTGAGCTGTCCCAGCTGTGGTCCCTCCTGCATTCCGTGCACCTGCTCTCTGGCAGGAACACTGAGCAGTCCTGGACAGGGGCTAAGCTCTACTGAGCCACAACCAAACCATCACTGTTACCAGCAGGGCTCTCCTGCTGAAGCCGGAGTGGCCCTGCTCCAGCAGCTGAGAAGGAAATGAACTCTGTCACAGCCAAAAGCGGGACAGGGGCCAGGCCTTTCCTACCACACCACAAACTGAGCTGCAGAGGTGTTGCCCTGCTCCTCCTTCAGTGACTGTGGGGGTGAGCCCAGTCTGTGAGCTCTGCTGGAGACCTTGGCCAGACTGGTCCACCCCAGGATGTCACAGCTCAGCAGAGCAGCACAGGCTGTCCCCAGGTGCCCCAAGTGTTCCACTCTGTCACCATATGAGACAGGTTAAGTGAGCTTTAATACCAAGTACTGCACAGAAGAGGATTTCAGTTCTGCTCTTGTTTAAGCCAGGGAAAGTCTGCCCCACATCAGCCTTGGCACTGGGAGTCTGGTGGCTGAAATGGAAAGAAATTACCTTGGGTACATCCGAGATAGAGGTTTTGCTTTGCAATATTTACAGGGATTTCTTTCCCCTTCATGGAAACAACCCCCAAATCTTACAGTCTTATTTTGGCAAAGTTCCCATTAAAATGAATGTGCCTGAGTTAGTGCTGCAGGACTGAGCTCTAAATTATTAAAAGTAAATGATATGTACAAATTTATGTCAATTTTCCAAACTGTTCAGCCAAGATAGACAAAAACCCTGCTTTGAAATGAGAAGGTGTGTGGCTGAACTCCTGGTCTGCTTTGAAATCCCTCAGCCCTAGCTTTTTAGTGAAACACAGTGCCTTTCAAGCCTCATATTTTAATCATTGTTCTGTACAACGCAGAACTCTTGTCTCGTCTCTCTGGTTCCAGTGCAGCCTCCACCACGACCAGCTGTACACTGTAAGTGACACCCTTGACCACAAGCTGATGCTCTCCTCGTGGGGAAGCTGTAGGTTCAGTCCTTTTCTCCCTCTTGCAAATTCTACAGCCAGACCAGGCAAAGGTCCCTTCCCAAGGGACCCGTCGGCATCACCACGTCCCTGCACGGCACCTCCAGGGCAGTCGGCCTGGACATCCCATTTGGCTTCAGGCCCTGCCTTTGCACCTGTAAGATCAGCCACAGCTGCAGCAGAGGCTCTGGAAACAGGCAGCCAACTCTTCCCCGGGTTTGGGGTTCCATCTCTGAACCCCCCGCAGTGCTCTGCTGAACCGGAGCGACGTTCAACAGCCCGGGGCTGCTGCGCTCGGGGTCCCAGCTGGGCCCGGCTCCCGCCGGGACTGAGCTCGGGCACGGCACCTGCAGGAAACCTCCACAGCCCAGCCCTTGAGCCCAGCCCCGGCCCTCGCCATGGGGCCCAGAGGGACTGAGCTCGGGCACGGCACCTGCAGGAAACCTCCACAGCCCGGCCCTTGAGCCCAGCCCCGGCCCTCGCCATGGGGCCCAGAGGGACTGAGCTCAGGCACGGCACCTGCAGGGAACCTCCACAGCCCGGCCCTTGAGCCCAGCCCCGGCCCTCGCCATGGGGCCCAGAGGGACTGAGCTCGGGCACGGCACCTGCAGGAAACCTCCACAGCCCAGCCCTTGAGCCCAGCCCCGGCCCCCGCCACGGCGCCCAGAGGGACTGAGTTTGGGCACGGCACCTGCAGGAAACCTCCACAGCCCGGCCTCGAGCCCAGCCCCGGCCCTCGCCATGGGGCCCAGAGGGACTGAGCTCGGGCACGGCACCTGCAGGGAACCTCCACAGCCCGGCCTCGAGCCCAGCCCCGGCCCTCGCCATGGGGCCCAGAGGGACTGAGCTCGGGCACGGCACCTGCAGGAAACCTCCACAGCCCGGCCCCCGAGCCCAGCCCCGGCGCCCAGAGGGACCGGCTGCTTGTGCTCACAGCAACGCCACTTCAAAATCACCATCGTAGCAGGGATTCCTGGACTTTCATTACAGCGGAATGTTTTTAGAATTATTCCCAAGTGGCTTTGCCTAGGATTAATTGGGTCTACAAACTAATTATTTTCTTTCTGCAGGTTGTAACAGTTTGTCTGCTGGTCCCTTGTCTTTTTAAGCTCCAGCTGGGGAGATTCAGCTCTTCACTTCAGTGTCTCCCACCACTGGATGTTTGTTATTGAAAAGCAGCTTCTGTCAGAGCTGCAAACACAGCCAGGAAAGCCCAGAATACAAACTGGAAAATGATGAGGAAGAAAAAGATTAATTTCTTCCCTCAGATTTTGCAAAGCCATTACCTGTTTTTGAATGACATTTCCAATTTGACACTGGGAACCGCTGGAGCATTTACATAAGAATGCAAAAACGCACACATTATCACTGCAGGAAGCACTTAAAATTTAAGATAATTATATAGTACGGAAACCATTTCAAAGGACTCAAACAAAATAACAACTAACTCTAGAGAGTCACCCTTTAAGATGATTATTACTCTGCACTACTGCTGATCTCCCACTAAAAAAATCCTTCTCTTTACAATTATATGCACATTATAAATTCCTACTTTGTTCTTCCACCATCAAGCTCCTACAGCTGCCGCTGACAAATTTGCATTCCCTGAGAGCTTAACTAGACAACCAAAATATTCTCAGTGGGAACAGAGGTAAAACACACGATTGTCACGGTCAGATGCCACCCTCCCTTCAGCCCTGCCTCACACTGGCTCCTGTTCCGTGGGCTCCCACAGCACTGATCTGCAACAGGGACACCGGGAGGATCCTCTCAGGAACGTAGCATCTCTGCTATGCAGTGAACAGCAGAAGAAGGACTCCTACGCTGGAGTCAGCAGCACGGGTGATACAGAAAAAACCGGCTGGGCACTGTGGGGAGAGCCCCTCTGCCTTGCACCTCTGCTGTGCTGGCAGTGAGAGCAGCACTCTGCAACCTGGGGTGCTGCTTCTCACCTGTGCAAAGTAATAGAAAGCAGTAAAAATGTATTTAGTCAGCGGCTTTCCAGAGCAAGAAGTCACATTTCAACTGAAGAAACCTGGCATGGGAAGGGAGAAGCACACTTGTGAGGTGAAAATGTTCTGCCCCACCAGCCTCTCTCCACCTTCTGCTTCCACCCCGCACTGCTGCCCTGATTGCTGCCTCCTGCCCCACTGCTGCCATTCTCTTCTCTTTTCCCCAAGTGTCCCAAGGAAAAAAATAAAATATTCTGCCTAGCTCTATTGCTCAAAGCAAACTCATTTGGGGAAAAACTTATCTGCTAAATCCTAATATGTTTTTATTGGGTATCTGCTAAGAGAGATTTACAGCTCATGCCAAAGTCAAACTCTACATTTCTTCCCCCTCCCCCGCAAGGGCAGAAGTACATACTGAACCCAGAGCAAATGAAAATTTCTTGTCTCAGATACTGTGGAGACTTAAGAAAGTCCCATACCAAGGCTCTGACTTAATGGATAAAAGAAAGTGTTTTCTAAGTCTTCTAACTGAAATTAATAGCAGCGAAAAGAGCTGGAACTTCCCCACAAACTTCAGCCTGAGAAAGAAAGCTGATCGATTTAAAATCTTGAATTCTGACAAAGTACAGAGTAAATTGAAACAGTATCTGGCAGTAGGAAGTGCAGCCAGCTCGCTGACGGGGGTTGCTCCCGGGGCTGCTGCAGATGTTCACACAACTGTCTCAAACAAACCTGCAGCTCCCAACAACCCGCACTGGCAGCGGGGCTCACACGGGAGTTCAACCAGGCTTGGGCTAGAGAACATTTCAGACGATGCTGGCGGGAATTCCCATCCATTAAATGAGCATTTGCGCGAGCAGGACAGCAGCAGCTCCGGCAGGCCCCTCCCGAGCGGTGTGAGGGGCCGCCAGGTAACGGGGCGGGCCGGCGCCGGGCCTGGGCGCGCACGGAGCCCCTTCCGTCACTCAGGGCTGCAGCTCTTCTCTCCTCTGCTCCACCGGGCTGCCCCGCTACTGCGCCCCAGGGGCTGTTTCTGCTGCCAGGGGTGTGCTCACGAAGCCCCTACCCTTCCCACACGGAGCTGTGCTGAAGCCCTGCTGGCCCACACACGGCAGGAGCCGCGCTGCCCCTCAGGCACACATCCCTCCCCTCCTGCTGCCCCCACTGCCCCGCCCTGCTGTTTGCCCAGGAGGGCTGAGACTGCACCGACACCTCTCCTTCCACGTACCTGCTTCTTCTGCAACACTCTTTTGGGCATAGAAAACTATCTCGAGGAGTAGCCAGAGATGCTCCCCTGCCTGCCTGAACCCTGAGTGGTCACCACGGGGAGCAGCCACAGAGGCACCAAGGTGTTTGTTCTCTGCTCTTGATATGCCTCATCCCATCAGGGACCACAACTGTCTCTCCCCGTTTTCTCAGATGAGAGAAGACAGGAGTTGCCAGCCTACAACATCACTTTTACAAACAGGCCTGCCAAACTCACTCCCAAATGAATTATGAAAGTCTAGCTTAAACCAACCAGCTGCCTACCTAACACCCAGACAGCAAGGACCTGTTGAGACAGAGGGAATTACTCAGAAAACAAGATGCTCTGTCCTTACAGCAGAGCCCATCTTTCATGTATTGTTGTCACTGAAACCATATTGTTACCGAAAAAGACAAAAGAGCTGTGCCAAATGATGGTCTAGATGTCATCTGCTGCTGTGGACACCACCTCGTCTGACCGTTCAAATCAGCCAGCACCATTTGGGGTCAGGACACTGCAGCTGCCAGATTCAGGCTTGACACTTCCCAGAGTGGCCTGGGACAAGTCTGTTCATCACCTCCAGACTCGTTTCCCAGGGGGACGCTCTGGGAAGCTGAACATACTGAAAGGAGCAAAGCACTGTATGCGATTTCCTGCTTCGTAAGACAACAGTGATTACAGCTGTTAGAAGTAATGAATGTTTGCACTCCATTGTGAAAATGAGGACTACTAAATAATATCTGAGTGTAATCACATTTACATAGTTGAAGTGTGCATAGAAAAAAATAAGTCTTTGAAGAGATTCACCTTTCCTGCTCCCAGCAGCTGCAGTCACTGTGATGCAAGGATGCAAAGGGCTGAATTACTTCTGCAGATAGGAAAATGATTTATGTATTTTTAAATAATTCATGTGAATTATATAAAAAAAGGCTTATAACCTAAGAATTGAATGATGTATAGACTAGTTCTGGGGTTTTAATACGGTACCTCTAAAATATGCATATGGATCAGTGATTTACTAATAACCTACTTTTACATTACAGGCACACGGACAGATGCAAAGCACAACAGGTTTAAACCCTTTAGAGCCCCCAGTTTCCATTCTCACTGTTACAAAAAAAGAAGTACTTAAATTAACTTGGTTTTATTACCCCTTTGTAAGACTTAATCCGTTAGTGGGCTACCTTCTACCACAGCACATAAATAAATCAGCCTCTCATCGTCAGAGACCTTTACAATACTGTTGTTGTTCATTTACTCTTAGTTTTCTGGGTATGCTGAGCATATCCCAGGCATGCAAGAAGGACCTACTTGCCCTAAGAAACTCCAGATCAAAAAATACCTATGATAAAGATGAAAAATATTTATCAGAGGCAGCAGGAAATAAGGGGAGCAGAGCAGGGCAGAGACAGGCAGCAATGATGTAATGTTCAAAGTTTTTTAAAAAAAGTAAATCCTTAGAGCTGCAGTGCATTTTAGATTCAGTGGCAACTTCAGCTCTCCGAGCAAACTCCTGGCAGCGCTGCAGTGCTTTAGGAATGTGTGCTCCTGGTTCACCACAACGCTTGGCTCCCTGTGTTTGCTCCTCGGTTTCAGGAACAGAACTTGTCTGCCAGCAGCACCTCCCAGCGCTCAGATGTTATTCCCACATGAGCATTTTCACAAAGAAGGAAATGAAAACCCAGTTCTTACATGTTTTGCCCAAGGCTAATGAGGGATTTATTGCCCAGCATGGATTAAAACCCCAGAACCCTTCTTGCACCACTACCGTTTTTAGTACAGACGTTTTCTGTCTCCACTGACTCCACCAAGCTCTCCTGCACACTGAGAGCAAGACAAGTTTTGAGGCTCTTGATTTATTGGTTTTTAAACCCATAAAATGCCCTGAAATAGCCCCAGTACTTGTACTCTCCTTACCATCTCCTGCTACATTGCTAAACCTGTCTTTTCTCTTTTTCTGTAAAGCTCTGCAGACTCAGAAGATGCAGCAGGATTTAGCTAGGACTAAATCCTAGGAGTGTCCAGTCTCAAGTTCCACAAGGATCACGGTCACATCTGCCTTCTACAAAGGGCAAAGGCTGAGGAGCACCCACTGAGGGTGCACGGCTCCTGCCTGCAGGAAGGCAGCTCTCGTCCCAGCCAAGAGGAGGCTGCTGCTGTTGCTACACTCACATTACGTTCCTGTTTACATCTACCACAGGTTCCAGCAGAAGCAGCTGCATTGCCCTCTGACTTCTCAGAAAAGCCACGCACCAAGGAAAGCAGGGCACACCCCATCCTTGGAGGTGCCCAAGGCCAGGCTGGATGGGGCTGGGAGCAGCCTGGACTAGTGGAAGGTGTCCCTGCCCTTTGCAGGGTTGGAACAAGACGTTCTTCAAGGTCCCTTCCAGCCCAGGCCACTCTGTGATTGTGTGATGATTCTACATCTTCCGACCGACTCTCCTGCATTTTATTCCTGCTTTCTGGAGGGAGAGTTTCCTCTGACAACACCTTGGTGACCTCTACCTGCACTGTCCGACGGCAAAGGCCAGGAGGGCAGTGAAACCTTCAGGGTGTTTTTACCTGACAGAGCTCTTTTCACCCTGAGGCTGGCTGCATGAACTAAGTTCTTGGCAAGGGCAAACTGCTGGCACCAGCACCTGGCTGGCATCAAGAGGGAGCTGGGCTGCACCAGCAGCAAGGTGCTACCATGGTTTTAAACATCAGTTAGGCACTCTGCACTATAAAGCTTCTCCATCCCCTGACGAAATGAGTCCATGGTGTGTTGGAAGGGCAGTCAGTGGGAGGAGCTGTCGGTGATCACTCTGCACCAGCAGAACATGGTTAATGTGCATCGCCAGTTGCCCACTGCACCAGTTACAGTGCGTAGCTACAAGTAAGTCAAGTACTTTATTTGTGTAATTACAAGGAACTGGTCCCTGGGGGTCATACTGATAATTCAGTATACTAGCTAAAAATGAGCTTTCTGAGAACATTTACACTAGTATAATCTGATGGGATGCAGACTTCTGGAAAATAAATGCCAAAGGGGATGAAAAAACAGCTAAAGCTCATTTATTTTTTAAATCAAGTGAATATTAGCATTTTTTTGTCTGTATTTGCTCAGCTTTAATGAATAGCTTCTTTGCTTCTTCACTGCTATTTCTTCTTCTTTGGCAATATATCTCAACTTGAGGAATTGTATCCAAGGTTCAGCTCAACTGCCAAGGAGTGAAATGCGGTTATAATAAAGCTACACTGCACTACATGTGGGAGCCACCTTTGTCCATCAGCCCTTTCAGGGAGCTTCTGAAAAATAAGCCCTGTTATTAAACTAATCACCTTGTGTCAAATGGCAGCAAGACAAGAGAGAAAATTTACCTGGGTAATAACTCAGCAATAAACGTATGTACAGAGGAGGAGGAAATTAGGTTGTTGCAGACACAGCAATAACACCGTGGAGCAAAATCCAATATTGGAAGAGATAAAACTTTTCCATCCCAACATTCCTCCGTGACAAGTATGAAGGAGTACGCGCAGGAACAAGGGGGAAAGATGGAAGATAGCAGCAAAAAACGCCTTTGGAAAGCGAGCTAACAGGTAATTAATGCCGGCAAAGAAAGGAGATCGGAGAACCGGCACAGATGCAGACCCCGGTGCACACGCTGCGGCCCTCCCTGCTGGGCTCTGCTCAATGCTCCGCCGAGGGGAGCAGCCAGGGCCGCCTGTGCCCCGGGGATGCCGGCCGAGCCCTCCCCTTCCCACCCACACGGAGCAGAACCGAACCGAACCGGGGACAGGGGGCAGGCAGGGCGTGAGGTGGCAGTGCTGCTGACGAGGCAAGCCAGAAACAAAATGTGTAGCAGTGACATGTTTCCTAACAGCAATGACAGATTTTAATAAGCAAGCTATTCTTCAGTTTTGATTTGAGGTGTATATAATTAGGTAATGTGGGTGTTGAGTGATAAAACCCACAAGAAACACACAAATTAGAAGCACTGATTTTTTTGAAACCGTGGCCTGTTTTAGACTAAATGGCATGACCTATTTTTTATTGTATTATTCTATTTGGAAAATAAAAGGGAAACTTTTCTTTTTCATCTCTTCTTCAGCATAGGAAAGATTGGGGACAAATGACACTGCTCTTTTAAGGTATCCTCTTTCAAAACTTAAGAACTTTTATTTGTGGTTTGATTTCTTTCATTGTTAGCTGGCTTCTTCCTAGAAGAGATGAGATCTATCTTGTTTTTTTCAGATTTTCCAGTGATCACTTTCACAAACTTCCCTACAAACTCAGTTAAATATTTCTCCATTCCAGATTTGAGTAAGACCAAGGAAAGCTAGAAATATTCTATGACTGCTCACCAAAACCAAGAATTTACAATGGATTTCAAGAATGTCCTTTTGAAGGGAATATGACTGCTCAAAAAAAAAGATCCTCTCTGAATTTTCAGGCATTTCCTCACATGGAAAGATCTTTCCATGGGCTCAGAAAGTGAAGTATCCAGTACAACTTCCTATACAGCCTGCAGGAGTTCCTACTCCTCACTACTGAACAAACTGGCTGAACAAGGGATCAATAGAGCAACTGCACAAAATACGTATTTCTATCTGTCTCAGGAATTTAATCAATTCCTTTTAAAATAAGGTAGATTATCTTAATTAAATTTATAACGTGAAGTCCTTCGGTGTGCAGGACAATGTCTTGTTCCAGTATCTCCACAATCTTTCATACAGGCCTCCACTGGCCACCAACTCACGAATTACCTTTTTTAGAGCAAGTTATCATCTCTCAATCATATGAACGTTATGTAATGGCACAGCTTTATCTCTGGCGCCTGCTATGAACAAAAGCACAGCGTCATTTCCCAAGAAATCCATCTCGTGGGGCCGACCAAAGTGGTTATTGCAAACACTATCAAACACACATCTGGGGAACATCGTTTGCCCAAACCTCCTGTCCTACACGCGGTACAAAAGTTCTGCCCAGCTCCCCAAAACTCTTTCACTTCTTTTTGCAGCATCTCTATTAAATAATAAGGCATCATTACAGCCAATAAAAACAAATTTAGTCCCATGGGAAACACCAGGACTACAAAACCTGTTCTTATTTCAAATCAGTATGAAGAACATCAAAATCTTGTATCTTTTCACAACACAAAATATTAGAAATCATCTCTCAATATTCTTAAAATGCTACTTTTAGGCTATAATACAACAAAAATACTAAAATTGCCATTTTGAAATGCATTTTTTTTAAGCCATAATAGTATTTTTCCAATCTTTCCTCAGAAATTTTAGAAATCAAAACTTCTAGCTTTTCTTCTGCATACAGCCATCTATCTCCCAGCTTTCTCTCCTGAAACCGGTTTTCCTCAAGTCTTTGTTTATGCGTATGGATGAACAGCCCTGTTTTGCAGATGTCGTTATACAGCACCTCATCCAGAGCATCCCTGATCCTGGTTCCCCAAAGATCTTCTTGGAGCCGTCACCCATTCAAATTCATAATAGCAGTGATTAATAGGAATAAGAATATAAAGCCAGCAGCAACAAGAGCTTAGTGGGAACGCTATACTTTAAATGAAAGCTGATTAGTCTCAGCTGTTCCTTCTGGCTAACACTGAGCTGTAATGCTTCTCGATTCCATCTGCTTCACTGCCTGGCCTTTTGTAGGGAAAAAATAATTTTTATTTTCATAACTGGGAAGGCGAAGTATCAGCATTTTTAGTGACCCTCAAAGCTATAAGGACTCAGGAAGAGGCATCGTTACCAAGAATCTGCACAGAATTTTCCTTTTTATTTCACTGCCTTTTGACTTAACATGCAACTGCACCTGTGGAGAACCTGATGAATCCGTACGTCCCTCTGCCTGACTCATCCTCACACTCAGTATTGCCAGGACTGATTCTTGTGATCCCCCCTCAACCCAAAAAACCTGGCCCCCTCTTGTCAGCCAGCTCCCATGTGGGGCTGCTCGCAGTGCTGCTTCCTGCCTTTGCCACCGACCTCTGCCCTGCTGTGGGCTGAGCCCAGCTCTGCCCCCAGCCTTCCACCACAGCTGGAGCACGAGGTGGGGAGGGGGACTGCTGAAGGAAGAGGTTTCCTCTCTCTGAAGCAAGGGACTCTGCTCTGCTGCCCTGAGGACAACACCAGCTATCCAAACATTTCAAGGACTTTGCGGAGAAGACATCACTGCGGGTCAGAAGAGCTGTACTGGGGGCAGAAGGCCCCTCTGATGCGGCGTGGGAATGCCCCTGGGGCAGGCACTGGGCTGCGAGCAGGGCCAGGAGCAGCAGGAAATGCACTGCTGCCTGTCTCACTAAGCCCCATTAAAGGCTCTGACCACTATCCTCGCATCGACTGTCAGATGGAAAACATCTGCTTTATTTAATGACTTCTCCTGATGCTTTTCAGATCCCAGCAAGTTTGAAATGTTGCCCCTCATGCACTTAGAGCACATTTCCCAATTAAGAGCAGAGCGATTTTTTATAGTCAAGTGGGAGATCTGCAGTAACTGTTGTAACCCAATTGTAAGGAAGATCTCCAGGGCTTTATCAACTTTCTCCTTGCAAAAATTAATCTTGGTAAGAAAAAGCAGAATTTTAACCCCCACAGCAGTTTCCCAGACGAGCTCTGCCCTGGGCATGCCTTCTCCTGGTCCCACCCACAGTCCAGCACCAGAAGGTGCAAGTTGTGTCCAGGGGCTCAATGCACGGAACTGGAGCCACTTCTGGTTATCACCAGGGCAAGCAAGGACAGATTCACAGAGTTACTTATGAAGAGACTGACCTTGCAGAGCAAATGTATTGTCTGATAGCAGGAGACCGCTCCCCGCAGGAAAGCACTTTCAAGGAGGTCATAACTTAGCCCTTATCACTTCTTGATGTAAAAAGAAAATGCTTTTACCAGTTAATGGCTCAGAAAAGTGCATGACTGGTTACTGTAACCACAACAACATATTCAAAAGCAGTGAGACAGAAAAGGAAGTGCTCGGTAAGCATATGTTGTTTTTAATAAAGAATGACTTAGTGCTAAGTGGACCACACAGTTTCCAAGGTTGCTCGGCAAAAGCAGAACATGGGGAGACCCAACACCCTTGGGATGCCTCACTGTGCCCCACCCGATCACCAGCTGCAGCATTACCCTGTGATCTCTCTCCTGTGCATCCCAACCCAGGCTGCAGAACAGGGCGGATACTCCCTTCGTCCACCTTCCCTGTACAAAGCGTTCAGCCTTCGCAGCTCCAGCACAGGGCTGCACCCAATTCAGTGCTTAATGCTTCCCTGCGTACTTAGGACTGGGATAGTTTGGTCAGAACTGAGATTTGGAAAGACGATTTTGTTCTGGCCTCGCATTAATGATCATTTATTACACTGCAAGATCAGCCGCGTGTTATCAATATTCAGAGGTCTGAAAGCTCGCAGTGCAGATGTACCACAGACTGACAGTAATTTATTGTGTGGAATGGCCGAGACGAGGCTGGAGGAGAAGCGCTGCCATCCAGGTGGCTTCCTGAGCACAAGCACAATGAATCAGCACGTTAATATCCTTCCTGTGAAGCTGTGGAAAAGGGAGGGAAGTTGGGCTCGCTCCACATGCTGTTTCCCCTGCTCCCCGTGAGCCAGACAGCAACATGTCCATGACACAGACTTCAAAGTATCTGCCTTCCAGGAGGGTCACCCTAAGCGGGGCCTAAAATGAGTCTGCAGTTCAGCAGGCTGCAGCTGAAACAAACAAAATTCCGCTTCTTTCTACGGCAAAACCTTCACAGACCCTGCTCTGGCACCCTTGCTCTGACACCACACTGAAGCATTCATTTGGTGGGCAGCCCTGACTGCCCCCAGGTTGCCTGGTCATGATATAAGGACCCTCCTCCAGCTGCATTTCATTCTTCCACCTTGAAAATGCAGGTAAGGTTACCCTTAGCTGCGCAGCATAGGCAGGAAGCCGTATCTAGAGTAAAAATCAGTTGTCATGGCAAGTGAAACATCAAATAAACCTGAGTCAATGCCCCAGGAACCACAAAGCTATGAAGATGCTGCTTGCTCTGGTTCAAGCAACTACAACCTCCTTATATTCCTCCCCGCAAGAGAAATGCACTTTGTTCCTTCTTGGAGTGGCCGTGAGAAACATCAAGCTCTGGTAAAGGTTTGAATGGGAATGGGAATCCCAGTGATGGTTCCTACAGAGCAAATGGGCTGAAAACAAACAGCAGAACTCAAGCAGCAACAAACAAGAGGCAGATGAAATTTACAGAGAAAAAAAAAGTTGCCTCATTTAAACAAGCAAATCAGCATTATTAAATGACCACCTTCTTCAGCTGAGCTGGTGTAACACCCACCAGTGCCAGCAGGCCAATCCCACACGCGTGCCCCGGGGAGGAACGCAGGAATGGGATGAAGGCTGAGCATCTCTGAGCACTCACGTCCAGCTGAGAAATGCTAACGCAATGTTTTCACTTAACCCCAGTACTTGGACCCCAATTCTGAGAAGGCACAAAAGCAGCTGCTGCTTTCACGAAATCAAGTCTCTGATAAGATGCTGCAAGGTTCCACACCATTTCCTGAAAGGGAGATAAGGACAGAGTTTGGACAACTCACATCCTGGGCAATGGCGACTCAGAAAATGAACTCCGGGTACAAAATGCAGTTTCAGGTAAACTCATCTGCTGATACGGAAAAGTAATTCTAGTACAGAGATGAAAAGTATTTTAAAGTCTCATAAAAACAATCGGAACAAAATGCACTTAAAACTTTACACTGAATCTATCATCTCTGTCGTCCTTGCTTTTAGGGCCAGACTTGTACAGCTCAATAGGGCAGACCAAAGGCCACACAGGAGCACTCTGGGCTCCCAGAACACCACTCCTTCTGCAGGCTGCTGGAACATCATTTCTGTGGTCCTGCCAAGCACCAGGGAGATGTCACCCACGCTGGCAGCAGCACAGAGCTGCAGAGGGGTGGCTGAGCTGCCACCAGGGATGCAGCACAGAGGTGGCTCTGACATGCTGGGTCCAGCCTGTGGCTTCAACTGCTCCCCCGCACACAAGCCCGGGGTTCGCCCACGTTTGTCTCCTTCCATCCCCCTTCCCTCGCTGAGACCAGAAGGTCTGGGTGTGCAGAGCTCTGGAAACCAGGCTGCAGGTTTGGAGACACAGCGCCCGCCTTCCCTGCGAGGCTCAGCCAAGGAGAAGCTGCTCTTGGCCAGTCTGGGGCACCATGAGCTCACCTGGCTCTGTGGTTGCTCCTGCCCCACAGATAAAAAATAACAGTAACTTTCCTTAAGGTTTTAAAACTGTTTTATCACAGGCTGCAAGTGTTGAGACAAAAATCACCAAAAAAAGCCCAAATCCTCAGCTGTCATGAACTAGCCCTTGGTGAAACTGTTATAAATGGGTCGTTACCATCAAGTGTGACTTGGTTCATGGGGAAGGTTTGACTGAGTACTTAATTTAGGTTGGAGGAAACAGCCTCTGTACTAACCCTCTACTCTCATATTTCACACCACTTTGACAATCTCAAATGTTTTTCACTCATGCTGATGCTTTTCTTCTTGGTGTCAAAAAATTTCAGGACAATTTTAACATGTACCTTCAAATCATCTTCAAGCTGAAACAAATCTGAAAGGTGTGCACTTCGCAACAAAACACCCCCAAAATATCTGCTATTACTTCTACAGCTGAAGGGAAGTTAGAAACTTTAGGGAGCATCTTTGTTAAGCTTGGTAGGAAAAAAAAAAATCAAGCAGGATGAACTACAGTGAAAATCATCTGCCTCAGCAGCTCCCAGAGACAGCAGAGGATGAGAGCAGCAAACCCTGCTGGGGGGTCGGCCTCTCCCTCTGGCTCTGCCGTGGAGCTGCAAAGATCTTTGCAAATGTCTCTTTTCAGCAATTCTGCCACTAAGCTCGAGTCCCAGTGGTGCTGCGTTGGAAAGGAGAACTCTCACTCAAAATGAACAACTCATTTTCAGGTAAACGAATGAATTCGTTACTGGAAAGTCAGATAAAGGGTTTGCAAGGGGTTTTTTTCTGGTGGGAGAAAACTATGCAATGGTCTTGCTGTCACAGATTGGTATAAAAATGGTTTAAAACTTCTTGTGCAAAACTATATTCCAGACCAGAAAGAAAAACATACACGTGCACATGGAGAAAATATACCCTTTTGGAGAGAATTTATTTCCTCTGAGGGAAATTATTGCATGTTTCAAGATTATGAAGAAAGAAGACAGAAGATGTAGCCCAACTGAATCCTCAATAATAATGTCTGCATTCACCTGGCTCACCCTTGCACAACTCTGTGTGCCAGAGGGTTCAACCTCCAGCACAGATACCTTCCCCTCCATCCCCTCCACTGATTCTTTCCCAACACTCCTCTTTCCCTGAGTAATTTTCTACATGAAAAAAATTTAAATTAATACTTTTCCCGTATGTACTTATTTAAGAATAATCCAATCAGATGTGATGGATGGCTGTCTGATCTGTAACACACCTGCTATACCATATTTTATATTATTCCACTTGCTTTCTTGCCCTACTTCTGTTCTTTATTAATTCATTCTCTCTCTCTGACTTTCCCCTTTAGTAATTCTCTGCTTGGTTTCCAGCTTTATTTTCATCAGTGGATTTTTCCATGGCTCCTTTTTTGGGCCCCTTGAGGAGAATAACAAAACCTAGGTGTCCGAGCCCCAGCCAGACTCTCAGACCCTGCACACCCGTGCTAGCAAGCAGCACACTTTTTGCCCACTTTCACGTATTTTTTAACAAGCTGCCTTTCAAATAAAAACGACAGTGCTTAAATGGTACAGCTTCTTTTTGGCAGAGATGATCACATTCCGAAGCAGTTCATCCACAGGCTTTGCAAAGGCAATTCAAGCACATCCTTTTACCTGGAGAACGGGACTGTTATTTCCCAGAGGCAAACACGCTCTGATGCTAATTTAAACAGAGCTCATGTAACCATGTGCTCTGCTGTGAATGGCTAAGGATCACTAGGGCTTACACTACATAGACTTCCTACTTATGGAAATTTTAAATTACCCAAAATGTATATGAGCTGAGTTGAATATGCATGCCCACCACCCCCACTTCAAATTGAAAATTGCTTTTTTTATAACAAATGCCTATTTCGAGCAGAGTGTTTGGAAAAGAAAAGCCCGCCCAAGCCAGGGTGTCCTCTGAAGCAAGTGGGAGAAGAAACAGGTTTTAAACCCACTCCTTTTGTTCCAAAATGTGGAATTTATTTTGTTATTTTTATAGTCACACACTTGCCAGTGTCTCCAGCAGGCTTGGAAGCAGGCTTGTAGGGATGCTGGGAACAGGAGGGAGGGGTTGGTGGGAAGTAAATCTGTCCTCTCTACTGGAAACAAGAGGGATGTAATAAATTCTAGAGGGGGAGGGAAAGGAGAAAAGTAATAAATAAAATATTGAGAAAAGTGGATGTTAAAAGAGGGGAAATGACAAGAAGAAAGGAAACGAGAAGTCAGTTGTAGTAAAAACCAGCAATCTGTTTATAAAATAGAGGCCATGAGGGAGCCAGTGAGGCTGGGGAGCACCACGTACAGTCTCTGGGGGCACCCTGCAGAGGAGGCAGCCTGCTGGGAGGCCCCCTCTGCTCCCCCTGCAAGGGGAGAACAGTGCCAGGGAAGGGGTTTGGGTGGAACCAAAGCTCACACCGGCCCCAACCCCACTGCTGAGGCGGCAGGGTGTATCCCAAAATCCCCCTCGTGTCCATGGAAACTGGCAGGCAAAAGCCAAGAGGAGCCCCTGGGATCCTGGAACTCGCCTGGAGTCCCTCTGCAGCCGGGCCAGTGTCCTGTCCTGTGGGCAGGAGCCGAGCCCAGCTCACCTTCCATGTCACTGCAGGGCCTCCCCTGCTCTCCCCAGGCTTAACAAGCCCCTAAACAACTTCCCACACTTGGTCTCTCCTTTAAACTGGCTTTAGGCTTCCTCCTGAGCTAATGAGAAACAATTTCTGAGCTCCTCATTTAGGAAAGGGCCCTTCTTCAAAGCCCTTTCCAGGTGCCACGTGCAAACAGTAGCGGATCCAGGTTCCCTCTTCAGATCTCCCTTGTCTGCACCAGAGGACTGCTCTGGGGAGCTCTTTCAAAGGCTGAAGTGTCAGCATCAGAAAGAAAAGAGGTGTGTGGGTGTGAAGTTACTAAATGCAAAACTGTCAACCTCCTTTCATTTACAACCCTGAATATGCATGCGTGCAAAAATGCAGGGCTTATATTAAAGTTTTTACTCTTGGAGCAGAAAATAGCAAGGAAAAAAGAGACTAAAAGATAAGATAAGGCTGTGCAGGTCAGAATTCTGTCTCAACTAATCTTTTCTTTTTCATCAATAATGATTTCTGTTAACAAACCCTGCCCTACCATAAATGAGATTGTCTTTTAGCACCTCAGGGAAGGGCACTGTCAGCAGACAGACACCTTTTGTTGGTGACTGGTCAATGCAGCATCGGACAGCAGATGGATATTTTAGTCTCTTACCCAAATAAAAGCTGTGTGGGGAATTGGTGCCTATTGCAGAAGAGCATTGGCTCAAAAAGCACCTCGGGGTGGGAGTGGGGATTCTGAGGTGTCGGGGAGCTCCCAGCTGGGGAGGCTGCCCGGGCTCTGCCTCGAGCTCCGGCCGCTCCCTGGGCTGGGGCAGGGCCCCAGGAGCTGCCAGGGACAGCCGGGAGAGCTGAGCCCAGCCGTGACTGAACCCAGGCCACACTGCAGCCCTGAGCAGCACGGCGAGGACACGCACAGGGGGCTGGGACACTGTCTGCACCTGCCTTCCAAAACGCAAAAATCTGGGGAATATGCACTGCTGCTCTTAAGCAAGTACATTCCTTACTGAGCTTGCCACAGCCAAGAGGAATTAAAACTTACCCCATCTAATGGGAAGCCTGAATTCTGCCCCTTGGTCACCCCCAGTCTGTTTCTGCTGCCTGGTGGTGGCCTAGACATGTCACCTGCCCAGGGGACACCTGCCCAGGGGACACCTGCCCAGGGGACACGTGCTCGCCAGCTCAGCACGGCTCTGACAGCGTCCCCAGGCCAGCTGGGCTGTCAGACACCACCAGCACGCTGCCACCATGCTCCGGGATGGCTGAGGCTCGCTGAGCTGCTGAAACACTCCTGTGCTCAGATCCAGCTGGAAAACGCCAGTGGGGCAGAGGTAAAGCACGAAGGGCTGAAGGGAGAGTATGTCCTTAGCAGACACCCTCACCATTCATGTGGAAACTACGATTTCGATAGTAAGTTTTACTTAAAAAAACCTCCAGACTCAGCTGAGCATATCAACTTGCAGGCATGATCCAAATGAGGAAGGTGTTGAGTGCACCAGCAAGGGTGCTGGCGGGTGCAGATGAAGATCCCGAATTTCCTCGGGAGGATTTTGAGAGCAGACACGCGTTCCCAGCACCCGCAGCCAGCACTAAACAAATGGTGTTTGTGCACTTGATGAATTACCTCAGGTACATCAGTGCACCTGGGTTAGCAACCAACAGACTAATGGTTTCATCCAAATCCCTGAAAGATAAAATATACATGGAGTAAATGGTTCCATTTCTTATTCTGCAACAAATTGCATTAGGAAAGGATTTCTCAGATGAGATTTTTCAGTATAATGCAATAGGCTACATGTAGACGATGAAAATTAATGAGAATGTCTTTCCTTTTGCAAAGAACTATGGTACTTTGACTGATCTACCAGGTTTAAAGGAAAAGCAGTGAAAATACACACATAAGTACATGCTTTCCCAGTTTTGAACCCGGAAGCAGAAATGCTGCAGGCTGATGCTGCTCTATCAGCCTCCTGCTTGTAGGACCAGGGCCACAGCTGGGGAGATAAAGCACACAAAGTGACTTGGGAATGCTTTTATCATTAAAATTCTTGCCTGTCTTACAACAGATCTCTGCTTATGACTGGAATTTAATCTTGGTAGTAATGGTGAGTCTTACTACCAGTTTTTGATTACAGACATTGCCCTAAGTCTGATTCTCTGCCACCTCTACCCATTACAAGCACCAGGGCAAACCAGCAAGACAAGGTTTTCTAAGCAGAAATACAACTCTTCACTCTTGCCATCCCAAGTAACAAACACAGCCTGACCACAAGCCCAGCTGCCTCGTAAGGGTATCTACTGACCAGGCATGGCAGCTTCTCGGATGTGAGGGACTGGAAGAGGCTTTCAAGGAGGTTCAGGTATTTTCTGGTGACTGCTGGTCTGCCCACAGCTTTTCAGGCAGAACACATCACTCCTAACCAGCCATGGCAAAGCATTGTGCACAGCCAGTCCTTCAGAGGAGATGCAATCAGCCTTAGGGGCATGACTGCCCCCTTCTCAGTCTCACACACCAATGTGAGCAACAGACAAAGGTCTCCACACCAGTGGAAAGTGTTGAGGAAAGGCTGAGTGAGTCAGTAAGAACAAATAAATCTCGAAATGAAATTTAAATTCATGATACAAAGTTAAAACACAGAGCTACCCTTGTGGCAATTTCCACTTGAAAAAGGGAAAAAAACCCCCTAAACATGCTGCCTTAAATCCAGATTGAGCCCAAGCCAGAAATTTTAAATCTAGAGAGACTGGGACTAGGAGAAAAGCTCTGAGTTTCGGCAGGTGCCTGATTCTACTGTTTGTTTGTTGGAAGCTTCCCTGACCCCCGCTCCAAATCTCCAGTGAAGTTTTATCCAGGTTCCAGTATGTAGCTCCATGTAGCTCACAACTGCCTAAAGGTTTGGATGTTGTTTCTCTCTGTCTATTCTCTATATACGGATCTTTATCCCTATCTTCTTTATAACATATATGTTCCTTATCACGACATTAAGAAACTAAATGATTGTAGCATCAGGGTGATAGTGATACAAAAATATTATTTCAGAAGACTTTTGTGAAGGAAATAAGATTTTATCAGGCTTTCAGGACCTTTAAGATTAGAGAGAAATTAAATTTTCTGTAGCCTTGTGAGCCCACTTTTCAGGAAGGTGGAAGGAAAATATATTTATCCATTTTTTAAGTAATCAATGTACACTCACAAAACTATCTATTTATAGGAGTAATTTGGGCTATTTACGTATTTCCTGTATTTACTGCTGTCCTACAGGAACAGAAACTTCTACCTCCAGCCTGAAGTGCTTAGATTTTGGTTTAAGAACTGCATGACCTGTAAAACCTCACAAGACTCTACCAGCAGGGCTTTAAAGATGCCAAACCATCAGTGACAGGATCAGACCCCTCCTAGTGTGTGCACCCCGCTGCAGGTACCGCGGGAGGGACACCCTGAGCAGGGCAAGGCACAGGGAGTTCCCAGTTCCACGTCACTCAGCCCGAGTTTTGAGTAAGAGTAGAGATGTTTGGGTTTGGCCTTACAAGCAGCAAACTGGCTCCAGAGGCATCAGCCTAACAACAACCTAATTCTACCAACGCTGCTTGACTCAGTAAAAAGCCTACAGACTGAATAACTGCAGTATCAAAAAGGAAAGGCCATAACTGTCACAATACCCACACTAACTCCAATTGTTTCGTAGAGAAGCAACTGTTGTTTAGAAGACTGTCAGAGCCAGAGGGAAACAAAACAGCTCAACAACAGAAAGCCTGGTGTCAAATGAGAGGGAAAAAAATAGTCTTCTCTTACTGTCAGTCCTGTGATAATAAAATAAAGGGCTGCAAGTGCAGAGGGTTTGCTTTGGGTAGCAAATGAAGCTTCAACAGATGATTCATGGCCAAGCCAGGGTGACTGTACTCATCTTCTCTCCTAACAGCACAAAAGGAGGTTGATTTCCTTAGTACAGATATTCCCCAGCCACTTGCAGATCAAGACTGCCTCCTTCTCAGCTGGAAATTCAACATCTTCAGGGATTCATCGTGGGGGAATCCCAGTAAGGCCTCCAAAGGCAGCCCTGCCCGGACGTGGGGATAGAGCTGGTGCACAAACAGGGCCTTGTCCTGCTTCAGATCAGGGCAGCTCAGGAAGATAAATCATCAGTGCAATGGCCATTGG
Source organism: Dryoscopus gambensis (assembly GCA_013389985.1). Taxonomy (NCBI): domain Eukaryota; kingdom Metazoa; phylum Chordata; class Aves; order Passeriformes; family Malaconotidae; genus Dryoscopus; species Dryoscopus gambensis. The sequence goes on from WEIT01012910.1 coordinate 384,489, forward strand.
CTCATGGGTAAGGAATATTCTCTCCCTGCCATGGCTGCTGGACATAAATGTGAAGAAAAGATTTTGTTTAGCTGTAAGAGCTTCAAGTTATTTATAAGAAATGCTTGCCCTTCTGGTACTGATCCTACAAGAATAATTAAAGGAAGTATAAATTGTTAGTGCATCACTTAGAGAGTACAGGTGTTTTCTGGCATCTCACAGATTAGAAATGCAAATTCGGAAAACAATTAACTAATGTGGTAGAAATCAACAATTTGCATAAAGCTCTTTCAGGTCTTCCCTACCACAGCTGCAATAATTTCACCAAGAAAAAGCCCAAGGAAGTCTGTGCTGAACTCTGCTGCCCATGGTGCAAGTTCCAAGTCTCCCTGTCTAGAGCACACATTAAATCCTTGTTTCACGCAGAGGCAGCTAAAGCATAAATTAAAGTCAAGATTTTCAAAAATAGCTGAGTGATGCCGGCTGCAGTTCCAGGGCTCCCACGGCTGGTAACACAAACGTGATCCCTGCTCACCCGTGACACCAGGCATGCACTGCCTTCCCCGCAGCGGCGTCACAGAGAGCAGCCTGTGCTGCCTGCCGAGCCTTATCAGCCCCCCGGAGCCGAGATGGCAGCGCGGGGGGAGCCTCTGCCGGCACAGGGGGAGCCTCTGCC
>WEIT01012910.1:416292-429685 GCA_013389985.1 Dryoscopus gambensis
GTCACACCCCAACACCACGGCCCGGCCCAGCTGCACGCTGGGGCTATGCAGCCTACGCCCCAAAACCTACAGCAAAACCTACAGCAAAAGCTCCTGACTGCTTCACACCCACTTCATCTTTACCGCCACCAGCTAGAAAACTCACTGCTTCTGCAGAAGAGAAAGGCATTGAGCAGTTAATAATAGAGTTAATATTCGTAGTGATTATATTTAGTAAATGCCAAAACCATTGCAGACTGCTTACTTGGCACTGCACACTTTACTATACTTGGATTTACTGTATTCATTCTAAAGAGAAAAAGAAAAAAGGATGCCACGTGCCATGTCATAAAAGTGGATTATTAAGCTTGTTATTTCTAATACAGAATAACACATAAGCCAGCTAATATCTAAGTCTCACTGTTAATGCTGAATGCTCTGTACACACTGCCTATCACATTATTGTTTGATATTGGAGTATTTTCCAAAAGTCCCTGGATTTGCTCTTCTCTTCTAGCCGTAGGGCGCTGGTTCTTAGAGTAATCTGATCATTTCACATACCCCATGCAGAGAACACACTTTTTCATTATTGAAGAAAACTAAATTACACCATCATAAGCCTTCAGCTAAAACATGGACAAAAGAATAGAGAAATTAAGATGGTTTTGTATTAAACATGTTTTTAAGTTATCAACACCATAACAAGATTGTCTTCAGTTAAGGTTAAGCACAGTACTCTGACGAAAGGCAATTAGAAAAGAAATGGAATCATTTGTTTTTTCTCTAAGGCAAACTTCATACCTGACAAAAGCTTGGGTACAAAATTAACTAAATACGTGGCACAGACGTTTAAAAGGCCGTAAAATCAACCTGTTTGACAAGTGAAACACATATTCAATCAGGACAAATCTGCCAGTTCAGCAGCATATTCAGTATATTTACAGTCCTAATCAGTAGGAATGAACAGTAACACCTGCTTTTTCCTTCTTAAGTAAGATTTTTTTAGAGTTACCAAAGAAAATTGATGAAATCAAAGAACAACCACATTCTTAGTATTAAAGAAATATTAACCTCTGATTTCTTTCTGTAGTTTATAATCTCTACAGACGATTAGCTGCCAGGAAATACCTTCTCATTTTTTTCTGTAAAAAAATATTGCTTAAATACATCTTACCTGAATAAGACTTCCTTATCCCCAAAGCCATGCTGCCTGACAAGCTGCTGCTGCCCAGGCAATTGCCGTCTACATTTGGAGCAGACACACAGGGAGTAGATCAGAGAAAGTTTAAGGCACATTTAAAGTATTCTCTAAGGTACTGGCCAGAAACATCAAGCCCATACTCGTGGTATAGAGAGATCATTAATGGGCATTAGTGACAGACCATTATGACTTTCAGAATCATTAAAGATTCATAATGTAGCTGCATTGTTCTGGCAACATCTCACCATTTCTTGGACATAAATGTACATTTCTCCTACATGATTTACTTAAACTTATTATTTTTCAGTGTCAAATTTTGTTTTCTGCCTCCTAGAATTACAAAGAGCAGCTGTAACAGGATCCTGGAGTACATTATCCCAGCCATAGGAGCCTGGCGCTTGGTTTATTTGATGCCCTTTTTGTAAGGCAATTTGCAATAGGAAGAGCTCAACAACATTCATGAGGCTGAATATGTACCATAATTTCTTTCTACTTTAAATAAGCTGAAATACTGATGTACCACACATGTTACAAGCATAAAAACACTCGCAAGAATTAAATTTGCTAACAATTCTGAAATAATTACCTTTTGAAATTGTTATGCTTTGTCACTGCCTTTCAGGAGAGTGCATAATTTGTTATTTCGATATAGTGAAAAATATTGCAGATATGCTAGTTAGGGTCAGCCAAACCTGCTACTCCCAATGCGATTTTGACAAGCGAAGAAAACACTGAGATTTGCTTTTAAAGATGTACAATACTGCAAACAGTGTGTCTAAAATGTGGCTGCAGTTATACTTCGATTGTGTTAATCAAGGGCTGGATTTAAATCTTCTCCTGCTGAACCAGACCGAGCCCTTGTTTAACACATCTTTCCTCAGTACAGCGAGTTAAGCCCATGCTCACACATTATGTAAATGATGAGATTTAGGCACTTTAGAAGCAGAGTCAGATTTCAAAGCCAGATATTGTCTCCGAGTGTAATTTGCTCATTGTGAAATCACAAAATTACAAGTCAAAGGCTCAGACTCTTCCCCAGGGTCACCACTCCCTCCAGACACGCTCACGGGTGACCTGAGCCTGAGCCTGGTTTCTCCTGCGCTCAGTCTGCTCACCCACAGTGATCTTCCATCCACTGGTCTGTCGGGGCAAAATCATCCAACTCCATCTGAGGAGCAGCACCTCCTGAACTCCTCCAACACGATCACTGTGAACACGTGGGATTTGCTGAGGATCCACCCTTAAGTCACACACAAGCAAACGCCTTCCAGATGCTGGGCCTTAGGCATTAAAACCAGATCTGGCAACCGAAGCCTCCCAGCATTTTAACATGTCTCAGCATTTATGCTGTGCTGAATCCAGGCCTGAAAGGTGAAGCTCACCAATTTACTACTAATAAACGATTTTCCCAAAACAGTATTTCAGTGTTTACTGATACAAACTACTGCTTACATATTTGGAATTCACAGCATGAAGTATGCAGAAACATATCATGCTGTGAATTGCACAATTTTAGAACATTCCCTGTTTATTATGCCACAATTGATTATAATCAAGCTGTGAGTATTCCTGATATCCAACTACATTGTACAATTAAAAACATCCTTAATTATTGTTGCTAGAAATGAACAGTACCACACAAGGAAAACTGCACTGGGGCAAAAAAAAAATTGAAGTTGATTTTAAGATCTCTCCACTTGGAAACAGCACTGTTTTCACCAGAAGAAGTCAAAAAGCCACACGGAAGAACGTAGCCAAATCCATTTCTAATGGCCTGCTGAGTTCTATTGATTTCAGAACTGACCTTGAGTCAATAGGTTTTCTGTCACCCGTGTCAACTACTGATGGGCAGTCAAAAGCCCAAAGTGGCTTTGCTTACTGCCTTGCAATTAAAAACAAGGTTAATCTGCTTGTAAATGTAGTTCTTCTCCTACAAGCAACAGTAGATTCCCAAAGCCTACATTAACTTGTGGTAACTCCCTAAAACTTACATGGATCTTATTAGAACGTCATTATTCCATACTCAGCCTACCTCAAAAATGGTTCAAGCATTTCAGGATCATTCTTATGATTTTACAATATAATTGGAGTTGTATATTGAAAACATGACCTGGTTCAGCTAATCCTTATCACCATCTAGTTACTCACGGCATATTAACTTGGTTTGCTGTTTTTATTAGTAAGAGGAAAACACAGCTCATGTCTCATCTCTGGTTTGTGTTGATCCCTTTATGTCCATTTCGTGCCCTCAGCATGCGACTGGAGCCGCCTGGCACAAAGGAACACAGCTCCTCGGAGACGCCCGTGTCAGACCAGCCCTGAGCTTACCTCTGCTGGAGCATCAGCTACCTCTGAGGGTGTCAGTTTAAAAAAACAACTTTGTAGTGTAGCAAAAGGACTACAAGTGGAATTAGCAATAAAACCAGCCGTTTTTTATTCTTCTCCAGCGTATCAATAAGAATCAAGCTGCTGTTTGCTATGAACTGCCCCCCCGAGATTGCCACGTTATAGAAACTGCTGAGGACGAGTTGTGTTGGCTTTGGTTGGGGTGAAGTTAATTTTCTTCCCAGCAGCTGGTACAGGGCTGTGCTCTGGGTTTGTGCTGGACACAGTGCTGGTAATCCAGGGGTGTTTTGGGTATCACGGAGCAGCGCTGACACGGAGCCAAGGCCTTTTCTGCTCCTCACCCCACGTGAGGGGCTGGGAGGGGACACGGCCGGGACAGCTGGCCCCGAGTGACCCACGGCAGGTCCCAGCCCGTCCGGCCTCATGGTCAGCATTAAAAGCTGGGGGAAGAAGAAGGAAGGGGTGGACATTTGAAGTCGAGGTGTTCATCTTCCCAAGTAACCATTACATGTGATGGAGAGCCAGCCAAAACCAACACGTGAGTGAGTGAGAGGACAGCTAAGAGGAAGGGGAAAAGATGGTTTGGAAAGGGGATTTATGTCCCTAACCATCTAAAGAGAAAAGCTCGCATTAGCCTTCCAAAAGCATCCCTTTAAGGCAAAAATTGATCAGTTTACCCATGGTATTATGTGCCAGAGCAGATAATTTGGCAGGTCCCAGTAGGATTTCTGGCCCCACGCTGCCTTGCTGGCTGTTTTGGGAACAGTGCAGCCAGTCCATTACTAAGCACTCTCCTCCCAGAGAACACAGCCACACATCAGCACGGTGCTCCACCTTCTGTGTGTTTTCCACAGCAGAGAAACTGTCTCTTCTGCATCTGAGCAGTGATGCAGGCTGCAGTAAGGGCTCTGGCGCTGCCAAAGAAGCTAGCACAGGCAATCCTATTTCACAGAATCCTGCCTTGCACTTTTGAATAGATCTTGTCCAGAAAAAAACAACAATCAGGCATGACCTTATTCCCTGGAATCCAACAACAAAATCCCCAAGGAGCCTGTCTGGCAGGAAGAGGCTGATTGCTCAGGCCCCACTTTTGCTGCTGCTATGACCAAAAAATCCCAAATGCAAAATATGGCTGAGCGAGCACAGCACTGCTGTCTCAGCAGCCCCCCTGCAACACCGAGCAGCCCTGCACAGCAGCTGCAACAGGAGCCTGCCAGGAAACACCGGCAAGAGGGCTCCTGCCTCCTTGCAGGAGAAGGAATAAGGAGAATAAGGAGCTCTGAACTGCTGCCCAGACAGACACAACACCCATTTGGGGTCCTGGAGCCTGCTGCCCTGCATATTCTACTGCAGTATTAGTCATCGTTATATTTTCATAGAGTGATTCGGAAGTATAAATTTTAGTTCCAAAGAAAAGTGACTCAATTAATCCAATTTTATAATTCTGTGTTTCAGATTAGTAAAAATACCATGTTTGTATGGGAAAATATATTTTTTCCCTTTCTTTTTGACCTGATTGCACTACCCTGTCATGCAATCTAAAATAAGGAAGAAACTCGTTAATGAGTGAGACTATTTAACATTCTGATGCAGGAAACGTTTCAGTTTCTACTTTCTAAAGGGAAGCTGAGTAGAGTCAGTGCAGCAATTTCGTTCCTTGGCTTCATCTGCCACCTGGTGGCACAATCGGAGCTGGAAGAAAGCAGCACTTCACGGAAGGACCCAGCATATTCCAGCAGGCACCTGGAGTTAGGTGCTATTGGAAGGCTGCAAGAGGCAAAGAGCAGCTGCCAACATCTGTGCAGTTCATGTCTGCACACAGTGCAGAGTGTCTGAAAAGTGTTCTGCAGCTAAACCAATGTTTCTACGGAAAGGGCAAACTTTGAATTCAGATCTTTTAGCCTGTGAAACGAAACAGCTGCAAACTCCCAAATGTCAGAAAATGCCCCAACAATTTGTAACATTTATGACAACCTCCTGAGCCCAAGAGAAGCTCAGATTCAAGATCAGGACTTGCAGTCAGGCACAGGATTCAAAACAGAGAAGTAAGAGATGCTTTGATACCTGCCTGCGAGTAGCTGGAAATGCCTTGCTGTTATGCCATAAAAATAAAGCAGGAAGGACAGAATCGGTACAAGCCTGAGCTTCTGAAGCCATTGTATTTGGAACACGAAGTTTATTTTGTATCTATTCGGAGCAATTTAGCAAAGTTGCAGAAGGAAGTATAACCAAAAGTAACTCCTGTTTACTCACGCTGGAATCAGCAGCCCTGGTTTGTGCTGTCCCCCACGTGGTGCGAGGACAGGCTGACCCTGGAGCGGCCCCGTGGGGCGACCGGGAGCCTGCCCTGTGTCACTGGGCAGCTGCGAGGGGGAGAGTCAACATTTGCTGCCAGGGGCTGGGTCTGCCTGCCCCGCTGTGCGGCTTGCAGGGCTGCTCGGGCTGTGCAGGGCTGCTCGGGCTGTGCAGGGGGAAACAGGCTGTGCAGGGCTGCTCGGGCTGTGCAGGGGGGCTCGGGCTGTGCAGGGGGGCTCGGGCTGTGCAGGGCTGCTCGGGCTGTGCAGGGGGGCTCGGGCTGTGCAGGGGGGCTCGGGCTGTGCAGGGCTGCTCAGGCTGCCCTGCCCCAGCAGCATCACCGCGAGGAGCACACACAGTGCTCCGGCAGGCGTTCCCAAGATACTCCAGGGAGCACTCAAACACCCCAGGACAGGCATCCTAAATCACTCCCGCCTCTAAGGTATGGGGGAAATGAGCCAAATTGACCCCTGGCTGCACCAGGCCTTGCAGCTGAGCCTCACACCCAGTGCAGCACCAGCACCTGCAGAGGGTTCTGGCAGGGTGACAGCAGCAGCTGAGGGTAAAGCCCCTGCTCCTTGCTTGGCCTCTCCCATGCCACAAGGAAAAACACGTGCAGAATGTGGGTGATGCTGATGAACACAGAGCAAACACTGAAAAAAAACCCAAATCAGCTACGAGTATTGTTACAGTCACCTGTGTGCTTCCGTGAGCCCTGTGGGATGACATCCTTCTGATACCTGGAAAGCAAATTTCAATCATACTGAGAAACTTCTAATTAAAACTGTTTTCATTTACTCGCCAAAGATGGAAGAGGAAACACAGCAACTGCCTCAGCCAAGCCCCCATGAGAGCATGAGCCTGCCCATATGTGGTACGCAGGGTGCTGGAGATCAGCTCCTAAAGCCAGCCTGTTTACCATTACCAACCAAAACTAAGACCCCCCCTTTCCAAGTCTGCCTGTTGATGGAAGAGAGCTGGATGTTGTGCATATGTTTGTGATGGGATTTGCTGAAACACTTAAGAGAATTGGGAACATCAAACCCATTACATTTCCCTGACACGCATTTATTGAGCTCCCTGAGTGCCTTTGAAAACCCCCACTGAAAATCACACTGAGACAACTGCAAGGCAGCACTGGGCGGACGTCAGGGATGAGGAGATCCGCAGAGCCTCCCCCCCCATCCCCGGGAGGAGGCTCCAGCAGCCCGGATCAGAGTCTGGCAGCGACCACCTCCCACCTGAGCACAGCCCAAAGCCCCGTGCTGGCCAAGGGGCAGCAGCCCAGCCCCGGAGCAGGAATGGCTGGGGATGGCAGTGCCACCTGCCAGCTGCCTCCTGCCAGCTCCCACCATCCCCACCCCTCTGCTGCTGCACCCCCAGCCATCTGCAAACACTCTGTGCAAACACAGCTCTCAAGGAAAGCTCTGCTCCCAGCAGCCTGCAAGCATTTGCAGCCAAAATCAATAGACACATCAGTGCTCCTAAAAGTAATTTCATTTATGATAATTAAATAAATTAGCTCTAATAAAATAATGATTTCTCTATTTACCCACGGAAAATAATGGGTTGAAAGTAATTTAATTTGACACAAATTTGGGGTTGGGTTTAATCCTTCAGATTTTATTCCTAATTTCTCCTGATATTTTATAACACTGTGAATCATTGTTATTTTATTTTCCTGTGATAACACATGAAAATAAACTACTGAAAATATTGACCTATGCCCTGGACAGAAAAGGAGGAGCAAACATTCCTGAATGTGAGTTTGATGAAGAAGACCCTGCACTATTTGTAAAGTCAGCCTCAAGTTCCCTGTATACATTCCAGTAAAAGCAAAACACTTTCCAAGTGGATTCAGACCACATTTATACCTGGGAGTTCCTTGTGTGGAGACCCAGAACTGGTACTGTATTTGTAGAGGTACATATGAAATGGATTTCATCCTTGCCCCGCTATCCAGACTCTGCCTCGCCAGGCACAGATGTTAATGCCTTGCAGAAGTTTCATCTAAGCACAAAATGGAGTATTTTTGTCCCCAAGCCCCATTCCACTGACAAGATGCTGCACAAAACACTACTGGAGAAGCGTGAGTGAAAATCATGAGCAGAGTAAATGGGTTCCTGTGTGCCAGAATCATCCACCAGGCCTTCCTCCTCGCTGTTACACACACCATCCCAGCACTGTGCTCACATCCTGATCCATGCTGCTCACAGGAGAATGCTTCTTAGCAGAAGATGCTTAGGACGTTACCAGAAGTAGAAGCATAAACCTCCAGCAGGCAAAAGCACTCTCACCACCTATTTTGCAGACATTATTTTGGCCTACTTTCTTCATTAGGTAAAGCACTTCCATGATTCAAGCACTCAAAAAAATCTCAATAAAGCATTTGCCACTAGAGGAGGCTATTCCATAATTTTTTTTTCCAGTAACACACCTGTACTACTGAAATCTCAGTGGAGAGCTTCTGCAAAATCACCACTACTCTTTTCCAGCTATTCCTACTGTGAATTCCTCTGGAATCAGGAAATTCCTCAATTACTGAATTTATACTTATTCTTGAGCCAAAGGAAAAAAAAGTTCACAAAACCCAGAGTTCATAACCTGGGTAACTTCTGTCTGTTTTAGCATGATGGTGCTTTTGCAGCTCTACAGGCAATGAAAGGGAAGATGCTGGTGAATAAATGCGGGCCTTTCAGGGACTCTGCTAACCTGTGAATACAATAATCCTAGGCAGAGAAATTGAAGATGGATGAACTATCAATGTGGCCCTATCATCAGCAAGTGCATCAATTTTCTTCACTATTTCCCATCTTTTTTTTTTTTAAGTCTTTTGAGCAGCTGCACCTCATCTTCAGACCATCAGACTCCAGGTGACCAAATATAGGATTCGTTCCCTTGTGTAGTCTTGCATTTTGCTCCACATCTGAATAGGAGCAAATTTTAGAACATCCCAATTTTCTAAGAAACAGATTTGCCCTTTCCAGTCTGGCCTAGGTATAAACTGATATTAAGGGAAACGGGCCAGGTAATTCTGTTGGACAGATCTTGAGCTTATAAAACATCTGTGGCTGACGGTCCAGAAATAGTTGCCCTTTCTCCATCCACAGGACAAGCACATCCCAAAGGAGATCAGGAAGAAAGGTTTGTCCAGCAATCCTATTTTTTGATGCATCCATCACAGGCTCCTGTACAATCTTTAGAGACTTCCTCTTGCCTGTTCTTTCATTTGAGGAACAGAGACCTGGCTCTTCAGGCCTGTGTTCAGCCCTGTATTCAGACAGAGCTCATGGTCAGAGAGGCCTTTGACAGAGGGTGACAGCTCCAAGTGTCAGCCACGCTTCCAGAGCTCACCCCGAGCTTTGCCAGCTCCCGCAGGAACTCCAAGGTGAAAATTCCCGGAGAGCAGCCTGCAGACATGACACAAAAAAGCCACTTGTACCCTCTGGCACAAGCCAGGCTGGGAGGGGCCTCATACTCTGGGACAGATCCTTGAGGCTCTGAAATAACATGCCCAGGGTTTAGACGTGGGTACACGGCACACGTGGTGCATCTGCGGCTCTGAGACGTGAGAATGCTCCCCTCCCACTGCAGCACCCAGGGCCCCAGCACTGCAAGGGAAGCAGCCAGGTCCATTTTCAGGCACAAAACCTGGCCGTGGCTACTCAGTGGAACCTTCTGTGCTGTTCCTCTGGCTCCCAACTCATAAACTCCAAATCTGACTCTGCATCATTAAACATTCCCACCTTCATTTCCTGTGCAAAGAATCAGTGGTAAAAAAAAAAAAGTAATTTAATTTAATTACAACTTTTTAATTAAGGAGCTGTGTAACTACATTCTCAGTTATAGTGGTGAAAGCTCTAACTCTACATCTCAGCATTAGAGGGAGTCCTACTCCTGTTTAATTCTCTTTGCAAAGCCAAGGAGGAAAGTTGGAAGCACAGCTTTAGTGAACAGCATCTCAGCACTCAGTCAGCAGCACTAGGAAAAGGATCAAGAGAAAACCCCAAGAACGTATTTCATGCTCTGCAGTGAACCCACAGCACACAGCAGCATAAAAATCTGGTCCCTGTCCTCATGTCAGGCATTAGCATTCCTGCTCTAAGCAACCCTGCTCTGAGCTGCAGCACTTGAAAGAAGATTCACACAGATGCTCACATTCAGTGACCTTGGAGATCCAAAAGGATTTATCAGCCTTTAGAGTAGTTAGCTTTTATACTGATGGGCTTGGAGAAACCCACCGGACATGGGCAGGAGACGGGAGTCACCACCTCTGGTTCCTGGGTACTGTGGCCAGGACTGACGCACACAGGCACCCATAAATAATCGGGCAGGTGACTCCAGTGACATCATGCTCCTGCAGCAGCAGGGCCGAGGAAGGAGCCAGGCAGGCAGGGGACGGGCCAGTCTCGGCATCGTGGCTTGGGTCAGGTCACCTTGTTCAACACCGAGTCTGGGGTGTGCCCGGCCAGCGACTGCAGGTGTGGGCAGCTCCAGCCAAGGGGTGTCCTTTGGCAGCAGCACGTAACTGTAAGGGGCTTGTCACTCTGCTGTCATCCCAACACTTCAGGGAGAAGAGGATTCATCTCGCTGTCAGTTATTAGAGGAAAGGTGTTAATTCAGGTGACATTTTTAAGTTTTCTCTGTACCCGGAAGCAAGAAGTGAATCGGGTAAATGTTACCTGACTACTGATGGACATTCAGTGCTATCACACAAGTCCACTGGATTTCTAAACTGGTTTTTCTGCAGCTCCTTATGCTTTTACATCAGTCACTTTCCTTGGAATTAAAGGTCCATCCTCTCCCAATGGTGTCTGACGGAGTAGGGCATTCAGCTGTATTTTGGAACCAGACTCTTGTTTCCAGTTTGGCCAGTGACAGTTTCTTTCCTTCACCTTCTGACCTGACACGGCTGGGACACAAACCCTCTGGTGTGGCCATCAGGGTTTCACTTCTGGGAGAAACACTCACACAGAGCAATGCTGCTCATCTGCCTCTCCACACAGTTCTGGACCCAGTGCTCATGATCATTCAAGGAACCCCGACCAGTGCCACCCCAGGTACCAGTCAGCATCCTGGCGCATACAACATGAAACCTCTCCTCCATAAACCAGTATTCCAAGGAAAAATTAATGGATATGTTTGATTTCAAAGAGTTTTTCCTCAGTGCTCAAAGAGTTTGAGCTCTGGGTGACTCTGAAATGGGTGGAAATCAACTCTCTACTGCCAAGTAGCCTGGGCCAGGCTAAGCACCACTGTCTGATGGGAAATGCAGAAGGAGGCCCCAGAATTGGCCCTCGTTCAGCTCTCGGCCTGTCGAGCTCCAGACAGCGATGTCCCATGGAATTTACTGGGGAATTTGCTGCCTTCCATGGTCCGAGAGTTTATTTTATCACCTCAACTGTTAACTGCCCTAACAGAGGGCAGGGGATGGTGCAGCCCTGCTCTCCTGTGCCTGTTTTCTCGCTGCTGATGACACACCACTCAGACTGATGGGGCTATGCACTTCCTGCTATTTTTAGGCTCCTGCAAACTTAAAGATGGGATAAACAACGCTACCCGTGCTGGATAAAACACGGTAACACTGAACAGAACAGGTCATGTGAGGAAACTGTGTGGGCTGCTGATTTTTATAATCTATTTCCTTAATTTAAAATACACGAGAGCATATTCTGTGCATCAGAGCATCTGTCACTCACAAAGGTGACCACTTGAACAAGCATTCGACTGGTGTACAGTAACAGCAACTCCTCTTTTGGAAATCAAGCCAAAGGAGTCAATGGGTATTTGATTACCTACAAAAAGCAGTAAAAATGGCTAAATGTCACAGGAGATGTGCACAAATATTTCACCCCACTGTGAGGAAACAAGAGCAGCTGGTATAGAGAAACCGGGCCCTGATGATACTGTGTCTAGTTCTCTTTTACACAAAGATATCTATATATATATTTGACTCAACACACAGTACTGACACGTTTTCCCAACTCTTTTCAACTTTAAGCCAGAGAATGGATGAAAATAAAGGTGAAAGGCAGATTACTATTTAACTCTTGTTATGTCAATCTTAACAGTCTTCTAATAAATGAATGTCAAGAAAATACTTATTACCAACTTTTTAAGCAGTGGGCTGTGCCTACAAGGAAGCCAGGCTTTGTTTAACTCGACAGAGGAAGAAGTCTGGAATAGAGGAGGGAAAGCTGGCTCCCTCTGGACTGTGCAGGGTGGCCAGACAAGGCTGTGTGAGCTGCACAGAGCCCCAGGGCCGCGCCCCACGGGGACAGGGACGCCCGCGCCACGCAGGACCCCTCTGCACCCCACTCACCAGCCGGGGCTCACTGCAGCTCTGTACCAGGGTGAGCAATATCCCACCGCTGCTCCAAGAACACAGAACCTCTCTTTTCCTACCTGTGCTGCTGCTAAGATGGTATTTTAACAACCAGGCTACAGCTATCCAGTATAATTTGAGAGACAGGATAAAACAACAGTCTTTTTTATGCTCTGCTCCATGTTTTGCTGTGCTCTTCCAATCAATCTATGAAGCACCCAGTGTTTGTTTTTATCTCTGGCTGCAATTAAACCTACAGGAAACATGTGATAAACACAACCTTCCCACAGGGACTGTTACTCTGCAAGCCAGTGACTAACCACCAGATAAAATACCTAAATGACACCAGCATCAATTCTTCACAAAACACGACTAAGATGAACGTCTTACAGTAATGATGTTAATTACACAGGGCGGATAAAACAAGAAAAACACCCAGAGAATTCAGCGAGGGCTGCTAAGATCTGTAATGCTTAAATAGCCAAATGCAATTAAAAGACTCACTCTTTAGTCATCAGCAATTTTGCAGCTCCACTGTAGGACATAAACACTGGAGCCAGTGCACTGTGACAAGGGAACAGATTTCTGCTTTGCTGTACAGCTGACAAGCCTTTATCTGTGGGATGTTTGACATTTAATGTGGTTTTTTTAAACAGACTTGGCAAAACTGGACAGATGACTGTAACAATTAGTAGCCATCTCCTAAAGCAATTATTTATCCCAGCAGATCTTCTATGGTTTTTAGATGTGGCCAAGAGAATTTAAATGCCAAAAGACATTAGGGAGGTATGTGAGAGGAGAACATCCCTGAGTACCCAGCAGGTGTTGGTGTGAGTGGCCCGGCGCTTGCCCGGCCGGCTCGGGGCTGTGGGCACAGGGTCACAGCACCAGGGCCTCAGCACTTCTGCCCAGTCCCAGCTGCACCACAACATGAAGCCTAAGCAGAGATCCTTCTCCTCATGAAAACTGCAGGTACCTCGAGAAAGTCAAAGCTTAAAGACTGATTTGCAAGGACCCCCCTGGCCATCAGGGCAGCCCAGGTTCTGCACAGAGGGAAGGACAGCAGGCCCTCTGCCCACGGGGCAGAGCCAGCAGCCACCTCCCAGTGTCCTGGGGCGCAGTCAGCACAGTGTGACCGCAGGACAGCCGCCCTGCTGCCCTTCCAGCCCCGACACCGCCAGCCTGCAGCTCCTGCTGGGCAGCCACGGGCAAGGGCCCGCGACAGACGCCAGCACCCCCCTTCCAGC
>WEIT01012910.1:433897-563991 GCA_013389985.1 Dryoscopus gambensis
GCACAGCCACGCTGCCGGACTGACCACAGCCCCTGGGCACAGCCAGCCTGCCTCACTGACCACAGCCCCTGGGCACAGCCACGCTGCCGGACTGACCACAGCCCCTGGGCACAGCCAGGCCGCAGTGCCCAGGGCGAGCGCTGATAGAGCTGTGCCACGATGAAGAACCTTTGGGAGCTGTGCACACAGAGAAGGGCGAGGAACCAGGACAGGAATATAAAGTTCAGAGCACAGGCCACAGCCCCTTGAAGTCAGTGATACAACACCATAACCATATTCGAAACAATCAGGACTTCTATTTTCAAACACAGCCTTTTCTACCTATATGGGACAACATGTATAACATCTAACAGCCAAGTGTCAGGGAATTTTCTGCAAGGTTTATTTCTATCAAGAGTAACACCAAATAAAGGAATTACCACACCAGGTAGAGATGGAAGCCCACTTACCCTAAATACTAAGAAGAAAAGTAAATGCATTTTTTAATAGATACCTCCTCCTCTTTTCTCTGCCAACTCATCTGATACTATGAGAGTGGTTTAAATACTAAAACATCTGAATGTGAATCCCTGCCAAAAGCTAGCTGCAATTCATCAGCAACTAGATATTTTGATCACTGGCACTTCCATGGAGACACAGATACCGGAAGCCCAAGTACACCATCTCCAGCTATCCCCATGTGAACTCCGGTTTCTAGAAGACCCAGTTCAAATTCACTATATTTAACCGTGTGTTTATGGAAAAAAATGAACTTTGCATAAAAGTCTAGAAAACCAGTGCCCAGCCTCAGATTGAACAGTCTTAAAATACATTATCAGAGCTGGAGTCTGAGAGAAACTGAATCAACAACTCAATCATCGTTTTTAATCACAGACCCATTCATTTGTCAACAGCCAGAAGCACAGTGACGGAACCTCAGGCAGCCCCCCAGATTAACCCCTCCTGCATCTCCAGTGCCAGGCAGCAGCCGCATGCCAGGGCCAAGGCCACCTGCAGCCGAGCAAGGTGGGAGTACCTGTGCTCCAAGTGCAGGGCGATGTTTGTGCTCAGGCTCAAAGCCACCCTCCAGACCAGACCGGCACCAGCCACACTCCCGGCACCTCTGCCTGCAGCCCTGGGACACCTGGGCCCGCTCAGCACCGCGGCAGAGAGCCACGGTGCCACCTCTGCAGGCTGGGCTGGGGACACGGCTGCAGCTGAGCAGGACACAGCCCAGCCACTGCTGCAGGCAGAAAGGAACCGTGGGCCCAAGGTATCAACCATTTCAGGATGCACTCCTCAGCTCATCTGAGACCCAGCTTAGTTCTTTCAAGAGATGCTGAATCAAAACCCTCCAAAGGACATCTGGCTTGACTTTGCTGCGTGGTCTGCATCAGCAAGTAGCTAGAGAGTTTCCTTACTGAAAATTCTACATATTAGAAGTGCCAGAAAGGTACCTTTGAGTCATGTTGATAAATCCTTGTTTAAAAGCTGTCAAGGGACGCTGACAGATTAGCCAGAGGGGGATCTCTGGGCATCCAGCACTCACAGGCGTATCATGTGCACTAAAGTGCAGATGTAAGGAATGATCACATCACAGTGCCAGGCAGCATCAGTCTGCCCGTAACATATGGACATCAGCCTGCACGAGGAAAACCTTTATGGTGTAACCACAGGCAGAGTGGGACCCTGGAGCTGCGCTGGCTGGAGGAGTCGATAGCACCAAAACCATGCACTGCCTCAGCAGGAACGCAGACACAGCCTGGCTCCGGGAGAGAGGCATCTCCACACAACCCCAGACACAAGGGGAGGAGCTATTACTTTGTTCACAGCTGCTGCCACAAGGGCCTTCGCTTACTTTTGCTAATTATCCATTGCACCCAAGCAGATTAATTCAAAATACAAATGCTTTGGCTCTTAGACCAAACATGGAGCAAATCCCCGATTTTTCCTATCCTGCTGCTGTTGTCCTCTTGCATCCCCACGGTCAGATTAGTGGATCTCCAGAATGGCTTTCAAGCAAGTATCTATGTACAACACTTGCACAACTTTTCCTTCTGTGCTGCATCTTTGTCACATAAAGCTTTTGGTCTTGCATACAAAAGGACTGAGGCCAGATGTAAAATCTGCAGATAAAATCTTTACAAACAGTACACAAATTCACAGTGGGTCATGCCAAAAAACTCTGATGTATAGCAAGCTTAATCTTCCTGAATAATTGTTTTCCTCCCATCCCACACTGCTGTATTTTTCTCTACTTTAATTTATTTTAATAAAACATACGTTTGTTTGGAAACAACATATATTATTGAGCTTTTTCTGGTTTAGAAAACAGAATCATTAACATGATACAGCACACAAGTGCATCTCTAGTTCGTGTTATTTTCTGCTTTGTCAGTTTGACTCAGTCTTTTAAATTGCACAAGCTATTTAAATGTCCTTTTTGCAATTCAAATCTGCATTCTCTAAGTATAACTGAAAAGATAACAGTTCATTTTCAGTCTTGCACTGAAATCTGTTGAAGGAGGCTTTAGCTGAATATTCTGTTATTTATACTCTCTTTTTGATTGTATTAATTTTGTAATTTGTTTTAAAAAGCTAGTCAGTGAAAAATGGTGAGGCTTGATTTGAAGTCTTTTCATGGGCCTGAAGGCAGGCAGGTTCCAAGAAGACCAGAGAGATGGATGCTTCCTAACAGTGAATCTGAAACTGGAGCTGGGTGAGTGGAACCATCCCAAGCCTGTTGAGTCAGAGTAACAATGGCACCAAGACTCCACGAGAGTAGACCCTGAAAAACCACCCTTCACCAGTCTCTTCCAACTCTTCTTCCTCCCTTGTCCCCATCAGACACCGGAGAAGAGTCTACCTATGCTTTGGAAAAATCTCTGTTTTCACTTACACGCCTTGGACATACCACAGAGTTGCATGAAGGTGCAAAGTACAGAGGAGACTAAAACCAGCTCCCTCCTTGCACGCGTTTCAGTTTCTTTGGCTGAAGCCTTGGATCAACTCATGAATCACAGAGCATTTTGTCCTAATTTAAAGTGATAACTGTAAAAGAAATTTGTAATTTATATAAAATTGCCTGCGGCAATAATTTTCCTGACTCTGCATAACGCAGCACTAGAAAAATTACTCCATGTGTGGTGCTGCGGGGCCAAGGCAGAGCTGGTGACAGGGAAGGCTGCTGGAGCAGGCTCAGGGAAGAGCCTGCAGCCAGGGGAGCTGCCTGGGCAGCGCGGCACGTGGCACTGGCAGGGTCTGACCGCTGCCCCAGCAGTGCCACGGAGCAGTGCCAGGCACACGGCGGCCATCCCCGAGTGGGCAGTGAGGGCTGCCCACAGCCCCGCGCCCTCAGCAGCAGCTCCATCACCGGCCCTCACCTTCCTCAGGCCTCCTCAGCCCTGCGCCCTCAGCAGCAGCTCCATCACCGGCCCTCGGCCTCCTCAGCCCTGCGCCCTCAGCACCAGCTCCATCACCGGGCCTGGGCCTCCTCAGCCCCGCGCCCTCAGTAGCAGCTCCATCACCGGGCCTGGGCCTCCACAGCCCTGCGCCCTCAGCACCAGCTCCATCACCGGCCCTGGGCCTCCTCAGCCCTGCGCCCTCAGCAGCAGCTCCATCACCGGCCCTGGGCCTCCTCAGCCCTGCGCCCTCAGCAGCAGCTCCATCACCGGCCCTGGGCTTCCTGCCACGTGCCTGTGGCAGCTGCCAAAGCTTGATTTAGGAGACTAGCAGCAATTAGAACTACTGGATCTCATTAAGGGCACCCAGCTCAGCGCCTCTGTGACGCTGAGCCCGTGTGGGTCCTGCTGGACCGGCAGAGACCAGTGAGGTCACAGAGAGCTGGGACAGGGAGGAACATTCCCCCGGCACGATGGGCAGCAGCAGGACCAATCTGCTGGGCCCTGGGCAGCTCTGGATCCTGAGCACGGGAGGGAACAGGTGCCCCTGAGCCACCCTGTCTCACCCCCAGACCCATTCCCAGGCGTTCAGCCCCCCAGCCCACGAGCTGCCCCACACCTCCTCTGCCCCTGCCATATTTCTCCGCTGCAGCAAAAGCTCGTAACAGAAGAAATCAAACCTAGTAGACTGAAGTCTTCTATTAAAATGCCTTCATAGGTGTAGATTCAAGCGGCAAAAAGGCAGGACAAGGTTTAGTAATTATAGGACCATGTTGAAGTTATTCTGGGTTACTCTGATTTAGAAGATCATGACGAGAACATCTATAATTGAAAAGGGCCCTCGTACAGCAGCAGGGCTCCTACACGCCCTGGATTCCCAAGGCACCTGTGCATGGAGAAAGCTTTCATGTCAGGACTCTCATTAGACATGCACAAGGCTTTAGAAAAATAAAGTTTGCTTTTGAATTCTGAAGCCATAAAAATATAATTTGCAGAAAAAGACGGCATAAGCAAACCTGCTTGGGCATTCATGAATTCAAACTGATGTGTGCTCTGAGGGCCCCACGGAGCAGCGACAGTGCTGTGCCCGGCCCGAGAGCTGTCCCAGGCTGTATGCGGCAGCTCGCTTCCACTGCCCCCACCTCCGCTTCGCACACGTGGCCGGAGCCCGTCGCTGTCACAGCCACGGGCAGCGAGCCTGGCAGCAGTGCTCCCTGCAGCCGAAGGGCCTCGGGAGGAGCAGGCCCAGCCGGGGGCTCAGGCACCCTGAGGGACACAGTCAGCAAGGAGCAAGCGGGGCCGAAGGCCACCTCTCTGTGCGCCCAGACAGCTGCTCCTGCCAGCACAGCGGCCAGCAGCCCTCGCTGCTCCCACGCAGATGGGCCACGGCACCCCAGCCCCAGCATTTAAATGAGTTTCCATTCTTCAGAGATAGGAGACCACTGTTCTATAGAGTCTGACCATAAAAAAATGTATGTTAACAGCAGAGGAAGAGAACAGTTGCTGAAACTATTGACTTTTAATTAATGTTCATTCTTTAGTTACTTGTCTCTGTAATTAAATTGCTAAGTTGGAATGCTGGAGCATCCCTAGAGGTTAGTATGCTGTTCCTCTGTGTCTTCTACCGTTAATGTTTTATTCTTAAAGGTAAGTTACACATCTTTAGAACACCTGTAGGACTTCAGAATGTAACCCGGATTTTGGTGGGTATATACTGCAGGAAAATGCAGAGGATCTTTACGGGGCCAAAGGCACTCACAGCTTGGAAGTCTCTTTCTAACACTGTAACAAGGGCTGTTGGTCTTCCACCAGCAGCCTGAGAACAGACAGAAAATCATGTTTTAACTGACCCTCGTGTGAGTTTGTTACCTGACAGAGAAATAACACTTCTGGATATCTACTAAGATTGTTGTATTTTTGGGTGGGAATGAAACAGCTTTTATTTTATGAGACAACACTATCTCAAGGATAGATATTATCATAATCCAATTACAGCAAAAACAGACACCATCAGCCTTTTGCTCTCCTGTCTAGCTTAGACCATACTCAGTTCTAAGTAGGAGCACCCACCCTTCACTGATCTCAGTCATGGAGCAGGCTCTGCCCCCTGAGCTCACCCTCCCAGAGCCTGTCACTGATTACACACAGGCTGTAAGCCTGAGATCTGCACTATTGCCTTCTGCCACAAGTAAACACAGAATGATCCCCACAGCCATCCTCAGCTGAGCCTGCAAACAGGACCAAATGATGTCAGAAAGGAGACAGAAGTCCTGCCAGGTGGGAGGAAATACTGAAAAAAGGGGCATTTATTGCATTCCTTAGGTATGAAATGGGCAGTGACTTTTAGGAGAAGCAGCATCTCTTAGTGTGAGTTAAAAATGCTTCTTTTTCCTGCAAACCACGTGTGGCCTCTTCTCCACTAGTGTTACAACAGCATTAATATGATGCTACGAATGTATTGAAAAACCCGAATGGGATAAAGTCATCACAGTAAGACATTTGAAAACAAGAGGAAAAATAAAACCACTGAAGATTTAAGGACAGGAGGCAGAAGAGCCTTTTCCTAAAGCAAGAATCCCACAAGTTCTCTGCAGCATAACTGCACTTCCCTCTCCTCTGAGCCTCGTGCCGTGGCTCCTTCCAGCACCCGTCACTTCGGCCCAGCCAGATGCTGCTCTGAAGATGATCCACTCTGCCCAGGCAGCTCTGCCAGGAGAGCTCTGCTCCAAAACGCGGGCTTCCCCCTTGGACCTCCCCAAGGATCTCTTTGGAGATCCTCTGGCAGCTTCCTCAGTTCTGCTCTGAATCACATCACTTAAAATTTCCACCTGGTATAAGTGGAAAAAACATCTACTTGTCCTGTACCAGTGGGCTACAAAAGCACAAATTCCTGCCTCTCTCCAGTAGCGGACTGTGGTTTTCTTTAGAGATTTCTGAAACTTAAGGGCCATTTGTGTCCATGAGAGGTGCATTTCCCTCTGGAGCCTGCACTTTCCTCTCCATCCCCAGTGTTACAGCACACGGGTGAGCCCCAACCACAGGGCTGAGTCCTCTGCTCTCCCCCTCAGCAGCAGCTCAGTATCTCATTTCCTCTCGTTGCCTTTGCTGCTGAATAGGCAATTTTTCTCCAGTAACTTCTCATTTTTTTCCCCTGACTCAGCCTGCTGCACCATCTGAGCACTCATTTACTATGGAGTTCTTTACTCCTAAGCTTATTACCTCCCATTCATCTGCATTGAGCTGTGCTGCCCTGTTACAACCCAGGTAGCCAAAATTAATCCCCATCGTGTATCAGATTAAATTGTTTCTCATTATCTGCTTGACTCTCAATTCAGTGCCATTTGTAACATGAAAACCTGCTTTTCCATATTATTAATCAAGACTTTTTTTGCGACAAAAAGCCACTGCGTCGCAATCTGAATAATCTAAACCAGTTCAAGTAATATTTCTCCTCCCGGCCAAACTTGAATGTTTCCATATTTTTATTTTCCCTTCCTTTATTTTCCCTCTCTGTTATAGCCATTTGAAACATGAATTTAATGCATTTAATGCACATTTCTCTAACTCACATTGTCTCCTTACAGCTAAAGGTTCTCAGTGATCAGTATTTTACATGATCAGATCAATCATAGCATATGCAGCCCTTTTAGGAGACCTGATTAAACAATTTCCTATTGCTTTTTTAAAATGGATTAACAAGGCAATTTCCTCACTTCTCATTAGCAGTACCAACCTTCCTCCAGTTTTACAGATACAGGGCCATTTATGCCAATTTCTTGAGTTTTATTTTGTTGCAGATTGGGGGTATGGGACTTCAAATTGTGTAATTTTAAAATAAGTTGTAAATCACCTGAAAAATTGTCAATGTTTGAATTCTACCTGAAGACAAACACAGCAATAACCCTTTAGGAAATATGCGTATTTCCCTACTCTGTTTAATTGCCTTTGATCACACCACTCCAATTAGTTACTCATAATTCACCACGCCATTAAATCTGAAATGTATCCCGTTCCCCTGACCCTCCTCACCTTCTCCCGCTACAGACCCTGATCTAAAGGCAATTTGGCAGCTTGGGAGATCTCTCTTGGGGCAGCAAGAACAAAGCTGAGTCTTCTTCCCACGGCAGAGGTGCCCAGGGAGGAGTGCAGCAGGACAGGAGGCTGGGAGGAGACAGGGAATGCCCCTTATGGGCCAACTGACAGGAGGCCCCAAGGGCCACGGCACTCTGATAATACACCCTGGACAAATGGTCCACGAGTAAATGGACCATAATCGTAGACAGCACAGTTATGACCGTGGAGAGAGAACTATTCTCAAGTTATAGGTTAGACAAGACCCAAGTTTGAGAAGATATTAGGGGAAAGCCTGATGGTACTTCTGCTGTCTGACTCCAGAACTTACAGGAACATTCTCAGAGGATTAATTTTATACTCGTGATTGCCATTCCCGCCACTGTATTTATCCACTCATAAATGGAGAAGGGGGGAAATAAAAAAAAGACACACACTTGAAATTGAATTTTAAAATGGCTTTGTTCCAGAACAGAACTGCCTTGGCTTACTCAGTGTCTTAGTTATCAAGAGCACTTCAGCCTGGACCGAAGGGCAGGTCTGTCTCCACATCCTTCAGCACGGGAGGACTCTCACTGACACCCTGCCCTCACACATTTCCTCGGGCATCACCTCTGCCAACAAATAAATGGGTTTGAAATCCACTGAATTTAGATTCCTTAATTAACTGGAAATAACTCTCTACTGGGTCCCAAGTGCTTTTTGGAGTAAAGTTCAAACCTACAATAGTACTCAGGGGAGCTCTCCAAGGGCAGTGCCGGAGCTGGTCCAAAGGCTGCATTCCTTCCCCGCGGGTGGGGAAGCCAGAAATATTCCTCCTCCTGTTCCCCTCTTTCCCACATAAAGCTGGTGCACACGCTGGCGTTGGACAGATGCTTTACAGCTGTAGCAAACATGGTTGGGGAACTTCCTTTGTACAAAACTCCACACAAACCAGTAACACATTAACACACCTTGCCATTCTACATGTCCTCTAAGGAAAATCTGCTTTTGTTTAAAAATACCAAAACCTCATCTGCCTAAAAAATCCAGTTAAAACATGGATAAGACAAAGGAAATTTTAAGGTAAGTGAAAACGATTGCATCAACCATTTTTCTCAGAGAAATTTTGTCTTTTTAGAGGAAAGCACACCACCAAGAACACGGTGCCTCTTGAAGAAGAAATGACTTTCAAAGAGATGTATTTGGGTCGAGACACTGATCTCTTCAGCCTCTGGACAACGCTCTCAGCCCCACGGTGTGATGGGATGGCCCTGTGCAAGGCAAGGAGCTGGACTCGATGGTCTTCGTGGGTCCCTTCCACCTCGATGTTTTCTGTGGTTCTGTGAGTCAAACAAGGCTCTGAGCTGAACACCACAGTCTGCAGGAGGTGCTGTGGCCTCCGCTGCTCAGAGGATCTAACGTCACTCCTGCCTTCAGTCGTGCAGCACACTTGCAGTTCAGAAAAACCGAATCCTCTCAGGCTTGAAATCCAAGTAGGAAACTCACTCCTGTGCCTTGTGGGTGGCGTCAGTGCCACGCTTCCTGCTGTACTATTCCTCACAGAATGCTGCTCAATGCTTGCACAGTTCATGCATACAAAGATCTCTTCTCCATGTGGAATCCCTGCCTCCCACTGCTTAATAGCAAACATGAACTTGCAGCACTTATTACCAACTTGACACTACTCAGCTCTCTTTACACCTCGTCACAACACCTCTGCATTAATTGTCCTAATCGAGCGATTTTGCCATGAAGAACAATTTGATACACCGTGCAGAGTATCCAATCTGGTCTCTGCACTGATATTTTCCTTCATTCATTGTGAGAAAGAACATACTCCAAGCTTTCCCTTTACTCTCCACTACTAGACTTAATTATAGTGTGGAAGCACAGAAAAATACCAAGACTGTCTTAAGCCACTTCATGTATTTGTTATTATTAAGAAAGCACAAAACTCCAATACACCTGACTTTTATTTGCCCTTAGTGCAGAGGGAACTAAAAGGGGATGTGACATTCTTAAAAGAATAACAAGGTCACAGCAAGGTTCCTTCTAACCATCAAAATGTATGAATGACCTAACACAAGTAAGAACCAAGTGTATTACCTCAAGGAAATCACATCCTTAAGTGGAAATACCCTGTCCTGGGACAACAGCAATTAATGCTGCAGGGTAGCTCACCCAGTCAATAAACTGCAAATCTTTTAAAGCTGAAACTGTGCCAGTGAGGTCAGCAAGCACAAGCTCCTTTTGCTGTGGGGATGACGTTTTCCACTGTTTCTTTATGCTCATTAATCTTGCCGCTTCCAGTCCACAAACTCAACAACCAAGAAGGAAAGAATATGCCTATAAACCACAGGAATCCCACTGACTTCTGAATTTTTCTACACACTTTAATTTGCTAGCTATTTCTTTGTATTTCGTACTGTTTCTCATTGCTGCCCTTTTCTCTGTCAAACACTGTCAGAGTGAGCACACCCTGCAGGGGTGTGAGCAGCAGAGACTTCAGACAATACCCTTCCCTGAATTTGTTTATTTGCCATAGAACTTGAGCTTCCTGATTAGATATTCATATGGAAACATAAAATTTGGCCATTCTTTACTTTGACCTGTGATGATCGCTAGTTAGCAGTGAAAGAAACAAAGGGATCTCACTGGTTTTCATGATTTTGGTCTTCAGTTGGAAGATTTTTTTTAGAGAAACTCTTTGTCCAGGAGAAATAATTTTTAGTTCAAAGAAAGATACATCTTTGGGTTGAGGACAATGAAAAGAGTAGAATTCTGCATCAACTATTAACATAATAAATGGCTTTTAAAAATAGCACAGATGGAGTCCTCCCACGCAGAAGCAGCACGAAAAACAGACTGATCACTTCAGCCTACACTGAGAGTAGTACTTGTATCACCCCTCACTTCCTTGCCCTGAAACCACATCTCCAAGTGAAAGGGCATCACAGGGCTGCCCTGAGAGGCCAGGACAAGGGATTGGCATGTTTGATCTGTTAGCTCACTTGTTGATGCTAATCCAAATTCCTGAATATCTGAAATTCCACCATATGCAAAGCCCTAACCCACCCCAAACTATGCCTTTCTCTAACACTGAGAGAGCTCAGGAAGCACAATTAATAACAGTGATTAAGAGACTTGCACATCCCAAAGTCATCTCATAGCCAGACACCATTCAGGAACACAGAATTTTAAAGACAGTCTAGTTAGGGTTGTCTCAAGTTCCTAACTGTTTCTGGATCTCCCAGCAGCAAAGACGGAAAGCAGAGTGTTAAATCTGAAAAATTATACTATTGAAGAAAAAAAACAAAAAAAGAAGAACAAAGAAAAAAATTTGAGAATAAAAAGTTGAAAATCTTTTCTTGACTTAATTTGGACCCCAAATGGCAGCAGTCAATCTATGAAACGCAAAGATGATAACAAGATTTAACCCCTGCAATTACATGGCACATTTGCAGAGTCACATTCTGGTTTTGATGAACCACATTTCTTCTTTTACAAGAAAACCTGTTTGAAAGCAATCTCCCCCCTCAGTGTTCAGGGTTAGTGTTGCAGACCCTATTAAAAGCTGCAGAAGACACATTTCAGGTAAGATCTCTCAGCTCTGCACGTTTGGATTCCTTCTACTCCTCTCTCACTTGTTTTGGAATGGGCTGCTGGAAGAGATGCTGTGAGCAGGCACTGGACAGGCAAAGCCATCACCACTTGTTCTTTACAGGACCTTCCCTGCAGCTGGACTTAATGGGGGGCGGAGGATTCCTACAGCATGTGGCAGCACTGCCTGTAAATCCAACCCGGAGCGCTTACTCCCCCAAGGAGGCAGAAGAAAGCCCCAGGAGCCAGTTCCCAGCCAACGCTCGCTCCACTCCTGCAATTCCTCTGCTTCTCAGCCGCGAGACGCAGCGGCCTCAAACAGGGCAGTGCCAATGTGAGCAAGGGCTACCACACAAAAAATGACAAGTCTTGTTATAACCGTGAAATCAGATGTCCACTCTCCCAGATTCTTAACATTGTTGCCGCTAGATTTTTAAAGACCCTAAATAAGCCCAAGAATATTTGTGAATTTGCCCTGCAAGAAGTGATCTGTTTTAATCCTTCCCTGGGGTCCCATCCTAATCAAAGTACTACAACCTAATCTTTTAACTAGTTTCCTTTCTAATGAACCTGCAGCCCTACAGGTCTCCTGAGAAATCTGATGTGGGAGTTTAGGTTTGCATGTTTTTCCTTATAAACCTTGATTTATAGATTATATAAAAAATTTTTCCCAACGATTTGTGCCATTAAAAGTAAGTGTTCATCCAGTTTCCAGGAAACTGGAAAGGTGACAGTATTTTACTGGGCTCTCCTCCCCCTGGCTGCCCCTGCTTCCCAGCCAGAATGTTTTCTCTAGAGCTGAACAGAGATGGACTTCTTAGAGCAACAAGAGACTGAGCTCAGACATCAACTCAGAGGGAGAATGACTCGTGAAAGAGAGGTTATACAGAAAGATTGCGAGAAATAAAACAGGGAATGAAGGTACAGAGTTTGGCACCTGAATAAGAAACAGCTCCTGTAGAAGAGGAGAGCTAAATATAGAACTCCTCTGCAACACCAACTGAAGTCACTGGTGCCTTTCAAAGGGACTGATGAAATCTTTGGGGATGTATTACAGAACTCAGATGGTAAATTGGCCTGAAGCCGAATACCTCTCAGTGCATACATTTCAGGAGGAGTGGATTCCAATAAACAAAAGTCTGGCCAAGGACTTACAGAGAAGAACGTCGGCAAGTGTCCATCTCAACATCATTCTGTTGGAAACAAGCTGACTTCAAAAGTTGTCAATAAAACCACTAAAAAAAAAAACCCAACTCCAAACCACACCACTAAAAAAAACCTGGCAGGAGTTTGGTTTGGGTTTTTTATGATGTCCTTTTGAGATATTAGTTTTTAAAAGGCACCTTTTCAATTCTGTTGAGACAGTACAAATTCTGCTATAGGACAGAATACATCAATAACAAATTGTGATAGTGCTGCCCTGTGATTTTCCTCAGTCTCCTGGATGAACAATTGCATTCACATTTTCATTTGCATGTGCAAATTAAAGAATCTGCCATGAATACACCTGATCAGACATCAATTGGCAGCATTCTACAGGAGTTGATGCACTTCATTAAATATACATAAGGGTATGAAAAACTGTCTGTGTGACTGGGATCCACTGTTTAGAGCATGAAATAATATCAGGCATGTAATGGTCTGTACAGAGCTGTGAATGTGGAGGTAGAAAGCAGCTTTGTAAGCAGCTGAGTGCTCAGTTCAGGGGGTCTGATCCTCACAGGGTGAGGCAGAACCACTCATGGAGAACACACCACATTCCACATTCCTCTGGCAGTGCTGGCATGATAAAGATGATGTTACTCAAAGTTTAGCTGAGCAACTTGGCTGTTTTTCTTTAAAGATCTCTTGTCCTCTCAGGTAAATTCTCCCACTGAGAGGTGTCCATCCAGGCTTCCAACTCCTGTCCACAGTATCCTTCTAACCACTGGAGCTCAGGGATCTCTCTCTACTTCAGTTTTGGATCTCACCTGCAGCCAAGTTCATCCAAAAGCAGTCTGTTCACCTGTCCACACCATCACCTTCTCAACCCGTCTCCTTGCAGACTTTTCTGCCCCATCACCAGACTCACGTGCTCCCACCTGAACCTCTCCTTCTCAGTACCATGATGCTTTACAGCTCGAAGACTGTTCTCTCCTCCTTGGCCATCTTCATACCCATTCTCCTATCATTTTTTGTCACTCTATTCAACTCATCTTCCCTCCTGGTGATTAGTCCTCACTTATTTGCAACTTGTTTTCAAATGAAAATGAACAGGAATGGTAATAGAAGTGTTCATCAATCAAAAAGCACATTTATCCTCAAAAGTGTCTTCACCAGACATGACCTATCAACACTTCAGAGTTATCAGGGCTCCCAGTGGTACCAGCCTGCACGAGCTGAGCATCACACCTGCAATACTTCACCCATCTCCTGTGTTCTCAGCACAAGAAGAACACAGACCTGTTGGAGTGACTCCAGAGGAGGCCACAAAGATGCTCAGAGGGCTGGAGCAAGGCTGAGGAAAGGCTGAGACAGCTGGGGTTGGTCAGGCTGGGGAAGAGAAGGCTCTGTGGAAACCTTACTGTGGCCTTCAGTTACTTAAAGGAGCTACAAGAGAACGGGAGAAGGACTTTTTACAAGGGCGTGCGGTGATAGAACAAGGGGGAATGCCTTCAAACCAAAGGAGGTTCAGGTGAGGTATCAGGAAAAAAATCTTCACTATGAGGATGGTGAGACACTGGACAAGATGCCAGAGCAGCTGTGGCTGCCCCTGGATCCCTGGAAGTGTCCAAGGCCAGGCTGGACAGGGCTTGGAGCAGCCTGGGACAGTGGGAGGTGTCCCTGCCCATGGATGAGCTTTAAGGTCCCTTCCAACCCACACCACTCTGGGATTCCAGAGGCTGCTGCCACTGCGTGCTGATATTCTGAATTCAGAAGCAGGATTATTTACACTCATAACAGGCAACCTTAGGAAAGCACACACCTCTGCTGCCAAAGAACAATCACCATCAAGAAAACTCCACAGGAGCAATGTCCATCCTTTAAAACAGCCTAGTAATTTTTGGTCAGAAGGTCATCATTCGAGAAGAGTCCACGTTAATTCAGGAACCTTCTGGCAATCTGCTCAGTCTTCCTCAATGTTTTGCAGGCAGCTGGCTCAGCAACCTCACAGACAAGTGATTTAAAATCACTTCTTTGTCTTTTATTGAGACAGAAACTATCAAGGGGCAAAGGAATTTTTGAAGCAGAACATCTGAATTTTAGAGAATTTGTAGCTTTCACTTGAGTAGCAATTCCATATCACAAAGAATATGTTCTTCAGCACCAGCAGGAAAACTTGTTTTGACTCAGAGCTCCCCTCAACGCAGAAATAACTAGGACTGCATTTTTTTTAATATATCAAGAACCGTATCATACTGACTGTACATTTCACTGCACACATTATGAAATGCACTACATCAAATTCTATTCAGTTAAAACAGTAATTTCCTAAACATGCTCCTTTGTTATTAGTACAAAGACCAGCAAAATTTCTCACCATTTTTACATTTATCTAATTTAATATCCAAGTGATTAAAGAAACCACTTACTTGCATTTGGCAGCTCAAGCCCCATTCAAATTTTTGCTTACTACTGGTTTTACAGTATATTTAATCTAAATTTATCATTAAAAGGCCAGCCTTATGAACTCCACTGGATTAATGCTGACAGCTCATCATTAGAAGGGAAGATCTTATGTGAAGCTTAAACATTTTCTACTAACGACATGTGAGAAACATTAGCAATATTCAAGGTCAGTTTTGCCACTTGTCTGAAATTAGAGAATGATTATACTTACCGGAGATAAGAGCAACTAGAAAGCAAAACTTGGTCTTTAATTACTGACTCTACCAAGCTGGAGCTGCAGAGGAAGAGAAACAGGGGCAAGCACCAATTAAGCAAAGGTGCACAACTGAAATTAACCCTGCATTTTTAACAATTCCTGCAATTAAGTGTTAATTTGATGTCACCTGTAGCAGAAATGAAAAATCCTAGGACTGCTCAGAGGAAAGGCACATTTAGAAACTGACAGTCACTGCAAGTGTGGTTTATGCTGTTAAAGTCTTTTTCAAAAGATGGAAAAACCAGCACCTCGTCCCCTGCAGCCTCAGACTCTTGTCCTGCAGAGGGTCCTCACGGCTGACTCTTCTTCTGCAGCCCCACCTGTCTCTGCAGCACCGAAGGGCAATTTGGTAAAGCCTCCAAACCAGTGACGAGGACGGGCAGAGGACAGGAGTGCAAACACTCTCACTCCTGACGTCACCAGCCCACAGTTTCCTGGCACTGGAGCCCTCCATGGCCTGGGAAGTTTGATGACAGTTTGTGATGCATCTTTGACAGATGGTGCAGTCGCAGCCAGCGGTGTGGGGTAAGTTCTGCTGCTTTGGGGGAACAGACTCCAGGTTCCGCTCTCCACAGAAAACCTCACAGTTCCATCCTTTAATGATGGTAGGCTCCAGGCCCAGCTAAGCCTCTAAGCTTCTCAGAAAGGTCACAACAAACACAGCTGAGGAATGAAGTGTACCTCTCCCACAAGAGCCAAGGGCAAAAAACCTGAGACAAGAGTATTGCAACAAGAAGAAAAACCAAGGATAAGGAGATAGACTCAGCTGTTATTTGGAAAAATATTTTTTAAGAAACCCAAACCTCCATCAGAGCAACTGAGACAAAGCCAGGTTGGGCCACTTCCTTTGTCTTCTGTGCGGGGCTCAGAACAATCAAGATGCTCGGATATTTGTGCAACATTATCCTGAGTCACCACTCTGCACTGGTGTTCTGACCTCCCTATGCCACAGGCCACACAAAGCAAATTAAAATCTGACTTAATGATGGCACAGAATTGAAGAGTGGCCACTAGGTTTTTATTCTGCCACGAGAATTAAATTTGGCCAGATAGAGTAGAGTAGTGAGAACTAAGCCAGCTGCACCAATAACCTTTCCAGAAGGGACTGCTGTGTAATGTGGAAATGTCAAGCGTGAGAAACAGCTGGTAACTAAAGACTTCTTGTGCAGGAAGTTGTGCATATTCTTTATTTTTTTCCTTCCTAAATCAACAAGCAAGAGTTATTCAGCACGCTTGAAAAACGTGGCAGACAGCTTCAGATCAGGAACATCCAAGATGCCTGGAAAGGATTTCTCCCTCTTTCCTTGTTTTCTTTATCGGAGTTCAACATTGCGTCACCACAGAGGAAGCCCAGCCATGTGCTGGATACACTCTGCAGTTCAGAACCTTTGCAGGTTTATGTGCCTTGTAATTTTTAGGGTTTAACGTAAATCTTTGTAATCTGTCTTTCAGAGAAAAAAGCTAAATCTGTCTGTCTCTGCTTTCAAACACAGGGCAGAAAGAATGCAACACACTCCCGGAACAATACCCAGCAAACCCCTGTTAATTCTTCCTGAACACCACTCTTGGCAGTGCACCTTTCTGTCCTGGAGGAAAGGGCTGGCTTAAAAGAAGATGTGCAAATATTTTGCACTGTCCTACAAAAGCTGGAGCTGGTGCTCACTGAGGTCTGGGTAAAGCTTCTTTTGTTTCTGTAGCTTTCAGGGAAGAACACTTGAAAGAGAACAAGAAGCAGAGACAAATGTACTACCACCAAAAGTTACCTGCTCATGCAATCACAAGGTACCATTAACGCACATCACTGCAGTGTGCTCACCACATACTTGAAGTAAAATGCACTGTTGTGAAAATTCTCCAGCTTTGTTCAGAAAGCATCCCCAGCCCTGAGAGAGCAGCATCCAGAACAAGGAGAGCGAGAGAAAAGCACACGCTGAGGGAGCACAGGGAGAGCAGACTGAGTTCCAAGTTAGACTGAGCTCCTCTTCTTTCCCAGGTAATCCAGGGCAGGAGGAGCCCGCCGGGCTCTCGGATGACCTTTGCTGTTTCGAGTTTGTGCACTCAGAGGCATCAGCTGCTGAGGGCCGAGACTGCTGATGGGATGAAGAGCAGAAGCCCCTGAGTCAGGTGTGGGCTGAGCTAACCCTGGAACTGTAAACCACAGGCAATTACCAACTGAGCTGATTAGCCCTGAGGTGACCAGTTCCAGGGCACAGGCGTGGGGCAGGGGGTCCCTGCAATGTGCTCTGCTGCTCCACGCAGACTTGCCTTGGAGCTTTGATCTCCTTGGGCAAGGGAACAAATCTTCAGTGACAGATGGAAAGTTTAACTCCTCCTCTTTCACAGACATGTCCTAACTTAGAACATCATGAAAGATCTGCCATGATCTCAACCCAAAGGCACTCATTATTTAATTACCACTGATAAAGGTTTGTGCAATAATTATGATGGGCCATGTAGCTGAGTAAGGTACAAAGAAAAACCTTCATTATTAATAAAAAACTACGTCTCATTTAAAACGAGGACAGATTGAAGAACGAAGTCTGATGCTTTCTCAGGAGAGTCATGGGATGGAAAAGCAGCAAGACAAAGGCCTTCCTCCATACCAGGAACACTCTTTGAAGATCTCAGAGTCCTTTAAAGATGAGATGAGAAAAGAAGACCAGGGTGACTCATTTGGTCTAAATGTCCTACTTCAGCTATGCTAAGTGCCAGATACTGTCTCCATACTGAATATTTACTTTGAGATTAGAACAAAATAGCAAAAGGCCCAGATAAAAGATTTCTCTCAAAGAGTACACAGGTAAGGTAAGATATTTCTTTCTGGGTTGCCATGACCTGTTCAGGGGTAAGGCCAGGTCCAGTTTGAGAATCAAAAACCATTATCTTGAAATACAAGTTCTACAATTGCTCCCAAGGCCATTACTTACCTAAACTTTTCTGATGCTACAGAGTACAAATTTGGCTAACAATTGCACAGCTCACATTTACAGCTGCACCTTTGAATTTTACCACCATGAAAACCCAGTTCAACAAACCACTTCATTATTAGCTAGCTTTGTTATCGACATTTTATCTTCATTTCCTCCAGCCACATTATTCTAGATCTCAGTCTGACAGACTAAGGCCTGCACGCTGTTTCCTGGACTGAGATGATGTGTGTATACACAGTGAGAAGGATCTTCCAGCTGTACTCCGTATTTCAGGTCACACTCAGCTGACAGCAAGAGCCAGAGAAATTTGAAAAAGTGCATTTTTCACGTAGGTAGGGACAACCTGGTAGGTGTATTAGTTAAAAAGCATTAGAAAACAACACAACAGGATGCAGGAATCCCAGCTGCGTGTAAGACACTGATCTCCACGCCGCTCAGGAGCTAAATAAAGCTCTAAGGAAAGCTCTTGCACTGTGCCCTGCGAGGGGGCAGGTACACGTGAATTCAGGAACAAAAGAGGTTTGTAAGCCATTTGAAATGTTACATTCAGTGACTTTCCTTCAAAGCCTCTCAAATTCCTTCCTCAATAATCATTGCTCTGTAATCACTGTAGTACCTCATGATAGACTCATTCCAGCAATAATTGGATTCTTCCTGCTCAAGAGCATCAGCAGAGAACCTTATTCTTTAAAACACGTCCAGCCACCTAAAAAGAGATGCTTTTCTTACGGCAGCACACGGCTGGATGTGCAAGCCCCAAGCATAGAGCCAAGTACCTGGTGAAAGGTAAAGAAGGTGCAGAAAACAGAAGCAGCAGAGGGTGACAGTTTGGGGAAAGCTGAAGGAGGAGCCCATAACCTGTTGCTATTCACGCATCACCTGCCACCGCTGGCTGCTCCTGTCCACCCGCCCTCGGCAGCCCCCTGCTCCTGCCACGGCTGGCACTGCGTCCCCCAGGGCTGAGCCTCTCTCCAGCCCGTGCTGAGCGGAGCGGGCGTTTGTGGTGAGCAAAGAGGGTGTTTGTGGTGAGCAAAGAGGGCGTTTGTGGTGGAGTTTGCTGAACCACTGGTCAGCACGCCAGCACGTGGTGAGAGCTGTGAGGAAGGGAGGGCTGGAGGCAACTGGCAGCTCAGCTGGCACAAGCTGCTGCAGAGCCACTGCTGAAGATGAAAAAAAATCAGATTCTATGTTTAAGAACATGGGAAAATGTTGAATTCCCCACTCTGCTGAATTTCTGCATGGATAGAAGCATCATCTCCTCAGACCCTTCCAAAGATAACAGTTAAGTACCTAGTGCTCAGGTGATTGAGTAGGCAGTGTTATTGCTACTCTTTCTGATGAGATGTCCAAGTAGTTCTGAGAATCAAATCCTTCACTTCCCTCTTTATAATGGGAAACATTAAATTTCTCTACTGCTCAGTACTGCTATGATGACTTGCATGTTCAATCATGAATGACTGTGGCAATAAGGACCACATTAACTGCTGAGGGAGTAAGAAAAAAAGAAATCAAACTAAACTCTGTGAGGGGGTTCTGATTGCATTTGCAGACAAGTAAATATTGAGTAAATCTTGGATTTTGGTGGAATTACTCTGGATTTGCACTGTCTGAGCCTGAACCTGAGCCAGGCCCAGACTGTGTTCAGGTAAGCTCATTAAATACATCCCAACCCCTCTGACTCTGCCGGGAGCACTCATGTTTAAAGTTAATCGCGTGCTTAAAGGCTTTGCAGGATCAGGGCAGGAGGGCTCAGCCACACACAGGACTGAGCCATCTGCTCCACTACTGGGCTTCTGAAGCAAGGGAGAGTGCAGTGGTCCCCACTGCCTCCCAGTGCCCTGAGACAGAAGGTTATCAGTTAATCACTCGAGTCAGATGGTTTCTCTTTGGGGGAAAAAGCCATTACGATGGTGGCAGCTTCAGACCTTTGACTTTTGGTCTCTGTCCCTCCCTTTAGATCATCCTTCACTGCAGATATGGTCCCACAGTTGCAGCATCTCCATGTGCACCCAGACAGGCAGGATCTAAGAGTTTGCTTTCATTTAGTGCTGGAGAAGGCTTAGGCATTGCTCAGCTGCTTCTTGCCAGTGCCAGAACTTGGGAACAAGGCAAGGTGAAAGCTCCACGTTCCCCACAGGAGGGCCTGAGAGGGGCAGGAAAAAGCAGAATCAAGAGCAAGGTTTTGCTGAGGGAAGGGCAATGAGGAAGGCACAGAGGGCTGCAGGGCCCAACACCAGTCAGTAGCAGACTGCCTGACTTCCCTGGGATGAACAGCTCCAGGACAGAGAGCTCAGCTGCAGCAGGAAAGGGGTAAAGACTCCTGCTGGCAAGAGCAAATGGATACCGAGTCTCAGCTTTTCACCTCCACTGAAATGAGAAGACATGAGGAAAAACATGGAAGCTTATGAGGTGTGGTTAGCTTGGTACCAAAGGGCCACGACCCAGATAAAGTTTCACCAGGGTCAGTGGTGAGTGAGCAGGGCCCCCGTTCAGTGAACCAGGGCTCCTCCCAGCAGCTGCTGGTCCCGATTAAACCTGAGGCTGAAGGAAGCACAGCGCAGATGCTGAACCTCCTCACGGGTGTCCCACTGCCAAGTGTGCCTGCTCTGGATGTCCTGGATACGGGCAGCTGTGCCCGTTTCATGTGGCTCATCTTTATTATTCCTCACTGGAACACAAAGTCATTTTCAGTTCTGAACAATATATAAAGTTTAAAAACCTCTCACAATTCTCTGATTTCAAACACAGTTCTCCTCCCCCTTCTTCTTTCCTTTTCTCCTCTAAAATGCAGAAATACACATGCATTAACATAATTAAATGAGCGAGCAGGGCTAATAGGACTGATTTAGTCTAGAAGAAAAGGATATAATTAGAGTGCCAAGTAACAGCACTATCAGTGGTGACACGAGGCTTGGAGCACCAAAGGGACATTCTGTATTACAACATAAAGGCTCCAAATCTCTGCTGGTGACAAAAGTGCCAGTGCACATGCCGTAGGTGGGAGAGGCAGCCTCCCACACAATGTGTTTAAACACCCTACCTCTGCCTCACCCCCAGGACTGGCTCTGCCATGTGTTCCACTGCTACAGATGAAGATAACAAGCTATTGTCAAGGGCAACCACAAAGCTGCTTGTTTCACATTAGCATCCTTAACATTTTCTATCTGATCAGATTTCCTGTTGGTTGAGGAAAGCTGCCTTTCCTCATTACCAGCTGCTATCCCAGATTTCCCTCTCCCCATCTCCAATACGTATTTTGCCATGCTTGTCTGCTTTTCTGTGTAAAAAGGTTACGTATGCCTGGAGGGAGACTAAATGTTACCAAAAAGAAGGAAAAAAAAAAAAGCCAAAAAAAATCCCACATGAAAACAGAACTATGGGCAAGTGTCCAAGACTCTTGATTGTGTGACTGTGACTAACCAATGGGTGTTTTTAAAAAACATTTCTCTCATTTTATTCCCTCCCCTGGATGTAATAATACAACTCAAATCAGTTTTCCAGGAGCTGACTGCTTTTTATGTAACCATGTTTTATACAGATAGCAGCAGCAGCTTATGTTTAAACTATTTAAGAGAACAAATAGCTGCAAAATGTACTTCAGATGGCCCTTCTCCTGCTAGCAGTGTACTCCTGGCTTGAGGGAAGCTACAAAAACACTCTGTATTCTGCTGCTGCTCGGATGCAACTGTAAACAATGCCCAATGCCCACAGGACGCAGCATCCAGGTAAGGATGTCAGCTCTGCTTGTTTTACTGCATTTGAGAGATCCACGACATTGTAAACTGTAGAACGACTTTGACCAAACAAAGCTGGAATGATGCAGAATAAAGCAGCAGCTCAGCTTTTAACGCAGCCCCAGGTTCCCCAGAGCATAAGGGAGGGCAGCACCCCATCTGAACTGCAGTCCAGGCCGGCAGCACCACCCTGCTGGCACGGGGCTCCGTGGGAAGGTCCACATTTGGGGAAGGTGGCATCGTTGTCACTTCCTGTTGTTCTCCTTCCTTCCACTCCTACCACTTGCTGCAGTTACTGGGCCAAGGACCTCCTGTGTGTCCTCCAGGCTGAGATCAGAGGAACTGGCCCTGGACCTGTTTTCCTGAGGTGCATCTGAGGCATATGCATGTTGTGAACAAGGATGATGTTGCAAGCAGGCAAGTAGGTGTGGGGAAAAGAACAAGAGACGAAGGCAGATTAATTCAGGAAACATGGATCTGATTTTCTCATTCCCACTTTTGCTTTTAGAAATAGGCCAAAGATACGAGGAACGAAACAGGCCCAATTATGAGAAATTATGGACCACCAGGCTCAGATACCAGAGTGGTATTTAAGCCTTTCAGCACATAGCAGAACATTCACCAAACATCTCTACAAAAAGCCTGGAAAATCTTTTACCTGGTGTTTTCCTACATGCCTAGTGAGTCCAAATCCTGAAGTGATAAACGAGGCTCCCTGAGCACTAACCCTGTATGAAAGTGGTTAAAAGGTGCAGAGAAATCCATCATCTAAACAAAAGAGTTGCAAAGTTAGAAGCATGCAGGCTTTACTATGTGTTCCCATGCCGTTATTCAGCAGATTAAAAAGCTGCATTTTTATACTCTCTGCAGAGTCTTTCAAGTCGGCAATTTTCCATAAAACTTCCATTATGACATTTCACATTGGAGAACTTTGCTAACAGCTTCCTAGTTGTCATACTTTCCAGTACCTTCAAAAATGTGTAATTTACGTCACAGTAACAAGCTTAAACATTTCCTTTCCTTTATCCTAACAGCACAATTGAGCTGTGAGCTGCTGGGCTCCACTGGAAGGTGTTCTGATAGGATTTGTTTCAGCCATTCCAATAACTCTGACGGACTGTTGCAGGGTTTACATGGAAAGCACAGCTCAGATCACTTCACGATCAAGATTTTTCAAGCTTCATGCCAACAAACCACTGAGGATGACACACATCAGTCTTTCAGTGGCTCTAATATCACTGCCAAGCAGTTCACAGATTTTGAAGAAAAAGATAAATGCAGCCCAGGCAATTTGAGCTACAACAGAGGCTAAAAGGATTCCTGATCAGGTATTTTCCTTCCCGTGCCAGAGACAGCATCTTTCAGAGAAACATGCATAGAAATAACACAACAAGAAGTGATATCCCTCTGAATTCCCATGCACTCAGGTGGCTGCAGGACAAGCGAGTATGGCCACGGCTTCTTGTGCCTGTCTAGTAATGCAGCAGTGCTGGAGGAGAGGAGCAGGGGTAGACACGGGGAGAGACATTCATCCCTGTGCACGGCAATAAAAGATGACAAGCTTTCCTCTCAGAACCAAACATTTGCACTGAGAATGAGTAACAGTGCCATATGCCACGGAGGAAGGAGTAACACAGCTGCTGCTGCAGACAGACACTGCGCAGATTTATGGAGAACCTAAGAGCAACTCTTGGCTCCCAGGCAGCAGCTCGGCCGCGCTGATGCTCCCCAGGTCCTCCCTCAGAGCCTGCTCCGGGCGAGCCTTTCCCGGCACATCCCAAATTCCCCAGCACTGAACCAAACCACGTCCCTGGAGACTCACGGTCTGGAGAGAAAACGCCCAGCACCAGTCTGCTCTCCTCGTTCCTCTTGGACAGGCCACTGGGGTGTAAAGTGTTGATTTAGGCACTGAAATGATCGGACCCAGCTAAGAGCTCATCTTCAGCAGGAATCCAGTCCCCAGAGCAGGTTCCACTGAAATAACCACGAGCTTCTGCTGGAGCTACACGTGAGCACACCAAGAATTTGCAACACAGCATGTCAGTCAAGGATGCCAGGGGTAGGGCCCACCTTTTTATGCCTCATGGCTATGGAATCTTCCTTATCACCAAACAGCACGTGCTGAGCACCTGTAGAAGCTCAGCTGCCATCACCTTCCCAGAGGAGCTTGACATGAACAGTACTGGGCTCAAAATTTACGCATGAACAACACAAATCCTGACAGATGACAGGAAATCCATGACATCTGCTAATCCAGAAGAGTGCTATGGGATTCACCTTTCCTTCATGTTTATTGAGTTATGAAATCACAACTTCTATCCAGTCTGCCCCAGAACTGAGAGGACAATTGGACTTTTTTCAAATCCCGATTTTAACATTCAGTTGCATCATCACTGAAACAAGAAACCTCTCCCCAGACCTTAAACCAGAATGTGTGGCAGAGTTAATATTTCTGGTGAGATGATAAACGCTATTTTAATAAAATACTTTTATTTAAAAAGACACAAATCTCCCAGAGGTGATACAAAGAACATTCATGCAGAATTTGGGGAATGTAACAAGAGAAAGCAATTGACTGAAATATTTTGGGCTAATAGTGACAGCTCAGGAAGTGATGCCCATCATTACAGAGAGAGTAATGCAAGTGATTTGTAATAAGAACTCCAACCTGCTCACTCTGCCATTCCTCCAGAACGCGATTGTGGCAAAATCCAGCCCTGAATATTTCATCTTAAAACACTTCTACCAGCAGTAGCATTATTTGTCTTGGCAGATACTGGAGCTTATGCAAAAAGTAGAAGGCTTACCATCTGAATATGAAGCAGTAGTGCAAAACACATATGGAACAATAAGAGAAAGTATTAAAAATATAATTTAAAATAGCTTAATCTTATGTACACTAGATGAACGAGATATACCTCATTGGCAATTTCGTATTAGTAAACACAGCATGATAAGAGACCATACCTTTGCTTTATCTGAAAAGGAAAACAATCTACTTATTTTTTT
The DNA here is from genome assembly GCA_013389985.1 of Dryoscopus gambensis. Classification (NCBI taxonomy): domain Eukaryota; kingdom Metazoa; phylum Chordata; class Aves; order Passeriformes; family Malaconotidae; genus Dryoscopus; species Dryoscopus gambensis. The sequence goes on from WEIT01012910.1 coordinate 458,469, forward strand.
TCTGCTCCGCATGCATTTCATTTCCCAAAATGCAACCAGGCGTGCATTACATACAAACTTCATCCTGCTCCACCCAAGTACAGCTGCCATGAGCATTCTCTAGCGCTATGCAGAAGCCTTATGGAGTGCAAGGTGTTGGGGACAAGCCGAATCTGAGTCTAAGTGCCAGATTTTCAGCAGAGTGCAGCTTCAGAAATGTTACTGCCGAGAACCGACTAGGAATCGATGCCGTTTAAGTAGCAAGCAGCTTTTGGCAGCCAGAAAAAATGGCAGTGTGTAATGATGAGAGCTGAAACAAACAAACTATTTAAGAAAAAGCAGCGTCATTTCTCCTCTAGAATGATCCCGTACGTGGCTTAGATTGCAGTGTCCCGTGAGAGCTGCATCAGACAGCGACAGGCAAGCACAGGGACACGAGTGCATCACGCTCCTGCGTCAGCTGCACTGCACTGACACAGGCTGGGGAACACACAGCACACTCCGGGGACATACATGGAAAAAAATACATAGAAACAAACAGAACATGGATCCATAGTGCCACAAACCTTCCGGCTCTGTGTTCTCTTTGAGGTGCACTTGCTTCAGTGGGCAGCAGAAGATTTCGTGACACTTAGCACGAAAAGGGGACTCTTTTTTCTTTAATTCCGCAGATTGGATCGAATCTTGCCGTAACATAATGTACTCCTGAGTGCCAGGGGGAGCGTCATCCATAACTGTGGTCACCACATAACAAAATGAACTCAAGTTAGAGCTTGAGGAAAGCAACCCAGAGAATCAAATCAACTACATAATGTCAGGGTGGGGGAAAGACAGGAGGGAAAGAAAGGTTCATAGGAAGGAAAACAAACTTTAAAGCGTAAAGTATCTTAGTCATGGTGGTAGAAGGGTGGGAAAAAAACATTTACTTTTATAAACAATGCTTCTCATAAGCCTCAACACTTCATACCATTCCATGCAGCTTTAATAAACAGAAGAATTACACCCCGCTCTGAAAAGCACCAAAGTTCCCTCCTATATTTGCTTTATTCTCCTCTAGCACCTCTATCAATTCTGCATGCAGATTAAGAGAGAAGCAAACCAAACACGGCCTGGCCATAGGCAATCTCTGCATTAACATCAATGAACAATCACTCCACATCTGCAGGCAGTGCCACACCAGTGTCTCTGCTCCCCAAAGGACGAGGGACACGCCTTTATTGGGATATATAATCACACCCTGTTCCTCAGAGCAAGGATGATAATCCAGTGACATTTGACTTGATCATTTTCAACAGATAGAAGAGCAGATGTACAAAGAGAAAACACATTAATCCTTCTGATGGTTTTCTTGTAAAACAGCAAGTATTTTTTTAAAGTTGATCTTATAAATCAATACTGCCATTAGTAACATAAATGATACTGAAATGTTTCTGAATGGGGTCAGACTACTAAATGGCAAAAAGATAAAATACATAGCATAAAGAAAGCTCCAGCTACCTCAAAGTATTAGATTGCCAGAAAGAATTGAAAGACTTCTCCACTATCTAAAAAAATGAAGCCTTAATAACAGAGATAGTGAGATTCCTCAGCTCACAGCTTTAGGCACAGATATCTCACATGAACAAAAATTAACTGCTTTTTCACAAGACAGCCTCTAACCACCAATTGTTATTTATAGTGTAACACAGAGATGTAAAACCATGCCCAAAACCAAACTTAAGATTCCCCAACCCTATATAACACCCCCCACCCCCCCAAAAAATCCCAGAATTAGGAAAGTAGAATTTCAGTAATGAGGAAAGTAACTACTGATAGGCTAGTCTAGAACATGCACTAGCATGCACTAGTAAGTTTATTTATTTGGTTCTCAAACTGTTGGCCACTAATTCTAACAATTTAACTGCTTCCTAAATATCTGCCAACACATGAACATCTTAAAAACCTGTCAGATTTAAACACAGATGCCCTCAAACAAATATTATCCTATTGCATTCTCATGCACTGGATTTTTTTCTCTAGTAAGAGTCATATCTGGGTGATAAATACAACTTGACAGTCTTTCTGTTCACAGTGGGCAGTCACCTTCTTTCAAGACCTCACTAATCCACCAGAGAAACTTTGCACCTTGGCTGTTGTTGCTTCTTTAGACTACACCCAGCATCAGTAATACACACTAATAATCCATATAAAGTGTCATTGAAAGGGATGCATAATCGAGTAGGAAAGCACAAGTGGCTCAAAAAAGAGCATGAGGTCTGCCATTTAATGACACCCTCACCAATACCAGTTTTGCTCTGGCTTGTCGGGAGGGTAGGATGTGCTGATGGCACACACTGACAGCTGAGACTGAAGGGCAGCTGCTGGCAGTAATTCCTGACAGTCAGCACCCAAGGTAAGCCGAAGAGCGACGGGCCCTGAAGGGTCACTCCTCAGAAGCCAGCAGGCAGCAGCTGCTGTTGCAGGCACCTGTGTGAAGCCACCAGAGCAGTGTGCAGGGCCCCTGCACGGCTGTGACACTGCCAGGGCTGAGGGGCAGCGTGTGCCATCACACACCAACAGCCAGCAGAGGAGCAAAGGGCACCTTCAGCTCCAGGACTCGGAGAATTACCCGTGAGGTTCAACGCCGGCCTGTCACTGCAGTGAAAAAAAAGCATAAAATGGGCTGGCAGCTGCTGAACAGGGTCTGCAGGGGAGAGGGGGCTCCTGGAGACCATGGGCATGCTCTCCCAGCTGCAGGAGCTGTCTGGCACTGGGTGTGACTTCCTGGCTTATGTAAGCTCAGAGCACGCAGCACCCACAAACCAACTCCATGGTCGGAGCCCGTTTGTCCCGTATTTGGCAAACAGATACTTGACATCATTACGTAGGCCCCTCTCCCACCTCAGGCGAACTGAGGTGGAAAAGACATAACCAGTCCATTATCAGTCACCTACATGCCCCCAGCACCACCTGCACACAGACCTATTTAAATGTGAATACACCCCAACAGGACGCACGCCTTCAGTAAGTGAAGAACAAACCAAAGTCAACAAAACACAAAAGGACAGTAAGTGAAGATGAGTCTTGCTTCTGAGGCCCATCATAGTCCTGACAGCTGGAGCAAACCCCAAGAACCACAGCACTAAGACAGCCTTAATGCTGGAATGATGCATGGATAACTTAATTGGTGTCAGTGTTCTGAAGGAACAGCTAAAACCTTTTCTTGCCATGATGAATGGCCTCAAGTCAGGCTGAGAATTTATTACAAAATGAGGAACACCCACTGACCCTACTGCATCCCTTTCCCTGCTACAATGACAGCCAGACACCCTTGTGGAGCCACTGAGGTCACAGCAGCAGGACCTCCAGTATGGGCCCCAAGAACCAATCCACAGGCAAGTTTCAACTACCCAGAATCTAACATAAAAAGCTTTAAAAACCTGATGGCAGCCACCTCTGATGACTAAAGATCATCAGTGCACAGCCATGAAAGGATCATTATTAAACGACTGTGAAGAAGCACTTTGGAAAAGGGAGAAATATCACCAGGCATCTGCTATGACTTTGCCAATGGGATAAAACCCACACTTATGAAAGAATCACATGTCCAGAGGAGTAGCAGAGAAACCATAAATTTTAGGGAATTAACAGAAATCCAAAGCAGGGTTCACATCCTGTGCTATGTGGAGCAGAGGACATTGTCTGCACTCAACTGTTTGCTCCACTGCAGACTCCAGCTGCAGCACCTGGATCTGCTCACGCAGGATCCTCAGTGCCACGCACACATCCACGAGCCTGCAGCCAGCTCCTCTGGGCAGTGAGCACCAGGCAGCAACCGAGCTCAGAATGGGAGCAGAGGACCCATGAGAAGCCTGGCAGAGGCTCAGCCTCACTCCATCACGTGGATGCTGCCCTCAAGAACAGAGAGAAGAAATCTTCACTGGGGCACATCCACATTTCCTTGGCACCTTCCCGAAGGCAGATGTGTAACCATCGTGCTAGCCTCCAAAATTCTGCTGCTATGTTTCAGCAGCTAATTTTTTTTCCCGTTCATCCTAATGTACTCCCCATTCTCATGGGTATAACACATCAGTGCTCTACACTCCCATCTTCCCATGAAAAAACCAGGGATAAGACTATGTATGTCATGGACATAGGTCATTAATACACTGCTAAAGAACTTGTATATTCTCAGATGAAAGTGATAAATAAAGACTACATAGTTTAAAAAAAATTAATCCTTTCTTCTTGTCCTCACTGTCCCCTCACAACTGATGGAGGCCAAACCCACAGGAACTGTGTATACATGAGAGGAATTTGCTTAGCAGTAAATATAAAATAACTGCAGTAACTATTATGTTTCCTCCATCAAAACATTCAGCTTGCAAAGTATCGCCCTGTAGCATATTCTTTAGCTCAAATAAAATAATAATAATTACATTAATAAAAAATTGATGTCAACAAGCCAGTAGGAAAAAAATTTCTTTTTCCTATAAGCTTTACTGAGAGAAAGAGATCTTTAGGATGGCTGTCGGCAGCAGGATGTTTTTCAAGATAAATTCAAACATGTTTACTTTATATAAACACACCAGCTAAACAGTCCGCTGGTTCGTGTCTTTCTTTTATGTCCAACTGCATTTCAGTCCCATCTAGAATTGCCAGAAACCATAACATCAACCCTGTCCATAGGCCTTGGCTCGGGTTCCAGCTGAATAATCTTTGATGTAATTCAGAGTTTAATAAAGCTGTAAGGAAATATCTTTCCCCCTGGTTTTACATAGAGAGGCTTCAGCTCTGCTAGCTGAAGGCTGTAACAACTGTAGGGTAAATAAAATCCAGGCAAAACAAGCCCTCCTGTTCCTGCTGGACCATTGTTCTTGTATGTATGACACAATTTAACACAAAAAAATGATACTCCCATGGATCCATTCACTCCTTGAATGAACTTTTCAGGTCATTACCTGAAACATGAATTTCCTTCGTTCCCTAACTTTTCATAGTCTGGTTAGTTTTACATGCTGCGAGCCCCAGGATGCTTACACTTGCAATAAATTAGTTTTGCTGGCATTTGGAAGGACTGAAGTCATGTCTCTACACCTGAGCTCCTCCAGCCACAGACGGCATTAGAGCACCTCTTAAATCCCACACCCACAAAGTGAAGAAAATCCCTTCTCTCTGGCACAGGGGAGGAAGCTGCAAAAAAATACATTTCCCTAATATGACTTTTTGGAATAATGAGAGCAGCAGCTGATGCCTCCCCACTGTCACCTGCCCACTGTCACCTGCCCACTGTCACCTCCCCGCTGTCTCCTGCCCACTGTCACCTGCCCACTGTCACCTCCCCACTGTCACCTGCCCACTGTCACCTCCCCGCCGTCACCTCCCCACTGTCACCTCCCTGCTGTCACCTGCCCACTGTCATCTCCCCGCTGTCACCTGCCCGCTGTCACCTCCCCACTGTCACCTGCCCACTGTCATCTCCCCGCCGTCACCTCCCCACTGTCACCTCCCTGCTGTCACCTGCCCACTGTCATCTCCCCGCTGTCACCTCCCCACTGTCACCTCCCTGGCGGTGCCGGGACACGGAAGAGAGATGCTCACTGAGCACCTCCTCCATCCTCTGCCTCGCCACCCACATAAAGGACATAAAGGTCACAAATGAGGTTACCCAGGCCCCGGGGCTGTTTAGAGTTGTGCAGGAATATTTTTTTTTTACTTTTAGGGGAAAACATTGGGCTATCACGTTGCTTTCAGCTCCCTACAGGAACAAGTCTAAAAAAAAACCCTCTCTAAAATAACTTGCTTCAAGTGCCTGCCTGTAGGACAGGGAAGGGTAGGCAAGTGGGGTATTTTGCTGTAATAACATTTTCCTAGTTGAGACAGCTGATGAAAATCTCTCCAGTATACATGCAGTAAAAACTCCCTTTGCTTCTTTTCATGGCTGCTTTGTTTTCCCCCCAATTTTCCCCAGTTGAAGGTGTGATTTTTTTGTTAGCCACCTGAACAACATCATAAACTCAGAGCACAACAATACTTAAAAGCTAACTGGAAAAAAATTCTATTCTGGGGTTGTGAAACACTCAAAACCTCTTAATGACAACACGGTCTATCCAAATCATTTCACTACTAAGCTTTGCCAAAACCTTGATGAAGTATTCTTACCAAACAGCCCTGGCACTTCTGCATCACCCAGAAATCTTATTTTCAGCTTGCAGCTGTGTGCTCCCAACTTTGAAGTCTGGTTGACTCTGACTTGAAGTTTTCACAATGAAGACAGATATTACAGGAAGAACAAGCAGCCAATTCTCTAATTTTTATTCACAGCAAGCCACTTCTGGAGTCCCTCATTTTGCATCACTCCTTCCTCTCCAACATACCACCAAAACCAGGCCCCACACCAGCTTATTTCGAACTGAGAGAAACAAAACAGCAAAAAAACCTTGTGAAAGACACAATTTCCTTTAGATGATGTTTCAAAATTAAAAGCAGGCTCAAAAGGAACTCTCATTACATCTGGAAGCCGCTGCTGGACGGGGTCCGTGACGGATGAGAGGCTGCCAGGGACAGCCCAACTCCTTCACTCTTACCGGGAAGCAGCGCCTGGTCTTTTGTTCTCAAACCAATTCTATAAACTTCCTCTAAGGCAACTATTTCCTGTGTTTATTTTTCAACTCGTATTAAAAGGACAGTTCTATAGCACGCATGAATACAGCATAATTTTGAGATGGGCACTGACAGTCTCTAAGAACTCAAGACACTTGGGGAAGCAAACTCCGTGCCCAGTAGAAGGCTTTTAGTACTTGAACTAATGAGTTCTCAAACTGCTGATCTAAATTAGATTGCAGTTGGTTATTAGAATGTGAGGCTTTTGAGATTCAACAGTGTATGGCCTGAGTGCTTTTCTATGTCTTTTCTGGTGGGAAAGGGAGGGTAACCTCCTATCTATGGCATAAATATCACAGGAATATTTAAAACCCACCACTGATGTCTAAGGAATACTCCTTGTGGTAAAGCCAAGGTCCCAGCTCCTGCTGTGGTTGCTGTGTAAGGCAGAGAGTCACAAAACTTCTATGGGCAGCTGCAGCCTGAACCTCAGCACCCAGCGTCCCCTGGGAAGGCTCCCATCCCACATGAACACCGTGCGTGTTCTTACCCCAGCAGCAGCCACAAACCTCATCCAAACAGCCCCACGCTGATCAAAGCCTGCAGCACAAGCTCCCCTGAAGATTCCTGCCAACTCCCAAACCCACCTGGGGGCCTCATTCCTTGAGCACTAAGCAGAAATCCCCTCTTTGGCAGTCTGCACGCGGAGCCGAGTGTCCCAGTCCTAACCCCGGGCTTGGCCAAGCCCGTGCAGAGCAGGAGCTTCAACACGGCCCGTCCAGGGCCACCCTCACCACCAGTGAAGCAGGAACGAACCCCGGGACAGCTGCTGCAGCTCATGCACAGGCCCACTTCTCCTCTCCAAGGCACAGCTCCTCCCTGCTTGAGATGGATCGCTCACAATTATTGCACAGTCCCTGCTGATACACTCAATGAAATCCTTACTGGAGAACCCGAAACGAAGGGAGCCAAAATTATATGGTTAAAACCTACTTTAGGCAAAACATTTCATGCTGAATTAATTTTTAAGGTTTGCACAGCTCCACCTTCATTCCCACATCAAAGAATTTCTCTGATGGTTTTAGATAGTGATTTATTTTCTAATTTGAAACTACTTTACATTGGGAAATATCTTTGTATTTTAAATAAGTGGCTGTCTTGTGATCAAAATTGAAATATGACAGATCTTTCAACCATGTTTCCTCCAACATACGTAGAAATGTCTAAACTTTTTGATCTGCTGAAAAATTCTGAAATATGCTCTCTTTGGGTCAACCACACAGAGTAATTTTTTTCAGATCTTCCAAAAATATTTACACAGAACACTCCCCCTTGACCTAAAAGAGTAATTGGATTAACTGCTAGCAGTAATAGGCTGTTATGCTCTGAAAAGACTAGCCCAGATAAGGCTGCATTTAGATCCTTGTGGATAATGAAGACAAAGACATACGACATCAAAAATTTGTTGATAAACGCTGCTAAGAATGCATCTCCTCTTTCCCCTGTGGAAATGGCACCAACATTTCTGCACAGAGCCTTATCTCCCAGCTATTCCAGGCTCCCATCTACCACCAGACAGCCTTGGATTAACTCTGATCTATTAACTCTGGCCACTACTCGGTGATGCAGCTGCAACCACGACCTTACCGTGCCCACACACAAGGACGCGAACAGAAGGCACAAGATGCAAGCTGGACCCACTTCTTAGGGACATCTGCTGCCTTGGCTTGAGTTACTGATGCGAAGAGAAAGCTTCCTACCCTAGTACAGCCCCAGACTGATTGATATTTATTGAGGATTTACTGATTGCTCAGGTAGGCAGCGATGAAGTTGCAACATTAGTCCAAGGGCAAACAAGGGAGCCTCCGGCGCCTTGGGAGGGCTGGTTAGAGGATCCGGAGCACACGGAGCGCTCTGCTCCATCCCTGCAGCTGCAGGGAATAGTAGGGGAAGAATCAGGAAAAGGCAGCACATCAACATCTTGTCCCGAGCCTGGTGTCACCAGCAGAATGTTGCTTCAGTGGAGGTTTAGGTTGATACTGGGAAACATTGCTTCCCCAAAAGGGCTGCCGGGCATTGCAAGCGATGCAGGGGAATCACAGCCCCTGGAGGGATTCAAAAGATGTGTAGATGTGGCACCTGCGGACATGGTCTAGAGGTGAACATGGCAGTGCTGGAGAGATGGCTGGGCTCAATGATCTTTGAGTCTCTTCCTACCTAAGCAGTTCTGTGACTCTAAGAGCTGGTTTGGGAGCGCGGCAGTTTCCAGGTGCTGCCAGGCAGCGCTGTCAGCCTCCTGCAACTGAGCTGTGACCAGCAGATTCACACTCCTGCTCAATCGGGCTAAGGAACAGCCACAATTTACTCTCCACTGTGCAGACCCATCATCTTTCCCTTCCCAGACATCAGGATCTGTGGTTTTGCTATGCCAGACAACTGCCCACTCTTCAAACTCTGCAGCTCAGCTCACTGCTTTGCTGAGCTTGCCCCTGAATGAATGAATTCTCCGCCTATCCCGAGTGGTTTCCCGCTTTTCCCATCTGCTAAAATAAATGCAAGCTGGCTGCTTTCCCCACAGGTGGGCTGGTGCATGCAGCACAGCAGACAAGACAGTAATTTACAGGGTACTATCCATTTTTCTGGCGTGTGCGTGTGAGAAGCAACAGGCACAGGGAGCAGCAGGGCTGGGAGCACGCCCGTGTGGGACTGGGGACACTGCGGGCTGCAGGGGCTGGCCCAAGGGAGGACACTGAACAGCAGGACCTGCTTGGCCAGCTTCAGGAGGTAAACCATCCAAACTGCACAGCTGCCAAGGATTTGGCTCTTAGGATCAAGTTGTGGCTGCCACATCAGCTGCTGGATCAGACCTTTCTCTTTCTGCTCCAACAACACAGGACAGAAGCACCGTGGAACACAGGAGGACATGGACAGCAACTCCAGATGCAAATATGAGCTTGCCCAAGCCCCTCACTCACCGCTGTCCACCACAAAACCCTCTCTGACCAGCTCATGGCAAATTTAAAAACTGTTGTGACAATTTGTGTCACAACAGTGAACTGTGTTCTCCACTGACAAAGTCTGGGACAAAAAGCAAGGAATGCTGCTGTTTCTAAGAGAATATCCTTGAAGTGTGGTGAAAATCAGGCATGCAGAGGAGAAGGTGCCAACAGAACTGCTACAAAGGTCCAGGATGAGTGGGAAGCTACCAGTTTTTGAGAGCTTCGGAGAGCTACAGTTTGCTACTTATGAAATATTAGAATACTCTTGTGTATCATAACTTTAATGAGAATTTAATTATTAATGTAGCCCTATTTGGAGAGCAGTTTCAAATGATAAGGGAAGTAGAGAGAAGTGGGAATGCCTGTAGCTTTTTTCCTCCTATTTATGGAGCATATATTGTCAACAGCTGGGCTACAGAGAGACAAACCTCCCTAGTGTTGGGAAGAAAAAAAAAAGGCAAAACAACAGAAACACAAAGAACTAAAAAAGATCAGGATTGTCTACGAAGACCAAAACAAGGAACAGTAGCTTGAAAATGGCAAAAAGATCATCAAATAATAGACTACATCCCTCCTGGAAGTCTGAAAGGATCAGCCATGCCTCTCGGGAGCAGGAGATGAACCCCAGGCTGCACGTCTGTTTCAGAGATTGTCACTGCTGCAGCTCTTGGGCATTTCTCTCGGAAGAAGCAGACAAGAACAGAAGCACCATTCATAAAAGGACAGGTGACACCTCCCAATTATTTGCCCCATTTACTGAGGATTAACAAAAGGAAGGATGCAAGAAATTGAGTGTTTTAAAATTCAAACTCATTACAGAAAGAGCTGTTCAGAGAAATGGCCTCAGAGGAAATTTTTCAAAGCGAAGCACAGAAAACTCATCAGCAGCAGCCAAAAGCCTCGGTGTGCCGTGGAGAGGTGCACAGAGTGTTCCACAACCCTGGGAAGAAGCAGAACCCTGCACACTGCTCTGCTTCAGCACCCCCACCCAAGGGGGCCAAGAGCTCTCACCAGAACTATGCACACAGAAGCTGAACAGCAGAAAAGTCCTTTCAGAAAAGAAACACATCATTCAACCTGAAATTAATACTACTCTTCATTTTAAGGTTGGAAATTATTTTTAACAGGCAAAGGTCAGGCTTATGCAGATAGGGTCCCTATATACAAACACACATGTACACAGAACATTTTAATTTCAAAACAGTCAAATGAAAGGCTGTAGTATTTTCTCACATTATTTTCTTAGATAAGCTTCAGTTAAGTTGAATTCCACCCACAGGTGATTTTGCACAAATCACTTGTTGCACACCCCAAAAATGTACCCAGCAAGTTACACTGTCTTGAACAATACTCCTCAGCTGCAGGCCCAGTGGAGTCACTCACACAACCAAGAGAAACCTCTGCCTGCACTGTCACTTCTGCTTACCAGTGTGTTACCTACTGCAGCAGCCACTGCTGGAGCAGCTGCCCCCAGCCCGGCTGCCAACGTTATGACTGAATAACCCACCTCAAGCAACCTGACCATCAGCCAGCTCCTTTCTCCCCCAGTCCGGCCCAGGCAGTGTTAAGTCACCATATCCACGGGCACAGCCATTGACTGAGGAACAACGCCCACACCACCACATTGCCCCCTTTCCTCAAACAAAAGGACTGCATTTCAGAAGCCTCCACTTGACACAGTTTTAGAAAATGTACTTGAAAATATTTTTCTCCTCTCTACCCTTACCTAAAGCCTTTCAGACACTGCAGAAATCCATGTGCAATTATGCTGTCACTGTTACTCGGTGTAGCTACAACAAACTTGCTGCTTATACAGAGAAGGGCTTCGCTTCTCCCTGCTAATCAATTTAATCAGCAACAAGACAAATTAGCAGAAGATTAAACTGTCTGTTTTCCTGTTACTGCCCACCTTAATGATCACGCTTCTAGAGTCCAAGTAGGTGTTCTCTACACTGAGATCTTCCTCAGCTCCCCAACAACTTTCTTTTGTACACTGCTATGGTACTCCCACATCTAGCCCAGCCTATCTGCTCTGTACTAACAACCTAAGTGCACCACAACTACAGTAATTTTCACACAGTACGGCCTTAAATGATATTATTATTTTACTTAAAGTGGTAGCATTTGGTTCCTTGAGACCGCTGTGTGATCATCTGAAAGGCAAAGCGAGAGAGGCGACCAGTACGAGGTCACGGACAGCGGGAAGGGTTTCGCTCCCTTGCTGTGAGCAGCGAATGTGCAGCGACTCGGCTGATGACGGAGCAGGGAGGACTTGCACTGCCCAGGTATCAGCCTGAACAGACAGAAGCTTGCAGCAGAAACTGGAGCAAACTTCACCGCAGCGAGCACGGAGCTACCAGCTCCTTCCTCTCCAAGGGCACCCTGTGGGGGATGGCTTGGCAGCCCTCTTGCCCCGGCCCCGTGGATGGGCAGAAGATGAGCAGGACCTTCTGGGCTCTGCAAAACGAAGCAGCCAACCTGCCGCAGGTGCAGGCCCCGATGGCGGTACTGAGCCAGGCTGAGCAAGGCCAGCACGGCCAGAGCTCACCGGGAGCGGCGATGCCGCGCTCAGGGCGCTGCGAGGCGAGGGCAGCGAGGGAGGCTGAGCCAGGGGAGCTGCCCCAGGTGCAGCTCAGAGCCCTTCACAGCGCTGGCTGTGTGCACGGGGATGTCTGTGCTCGCACCCGGAACACCCCAGCACTGGTGTTCCAGGCTCTGCAGCCTGACCCAACAGGGACTGCGATGCTTTCTGTTTGCGTGCTGCCAAAAAAGAGTTAACGCCCAAGACTGCGCTAAGACAAACCACAAATAACTCGGCTGAGTGACTCGGGCCCAGCAGATCACTGGTCTGCTCCAACAGCCCGGCCAAGGCCGACGTGTCGGGCAGTTGTTCCTGACTGACTGACACGCTGTCACCAACGGCAAGGGCACAGCGACAAGGTCGCAATACAGAAATAAAATGTAGATCTTCTACAAACCAGCACACATTTCCACACAACTTAGCATGAAATTCAGATGCTTCTACAGGTGATCTCCATGGCTGGGTGGTTGCCACCCTCTGAGCTTGCACAGCTTCCATCCACTGCCAGCTATGGGAGACAGGAACTCCTACTGCTACATAAACACGCACACAAACACTCAAGATGCAATACACTATTTGGAATTAACTTCTCCAGAAATCAAAAGGCAAAATGATCAAATAAGGTTGTTCTGTTAAAGCAGAAGTAACAGTGGAGTTCACTGCCTTTGTGTATTTTTATACCACATTGCATAATATGCTCGCATTGATGTTCAGCACCGTAAATGACATAAAAAACAACCCAAGGCAGCAAGCACAGCAGAGCTCTAAGAAAAAAATCATCACATTTCACATTCCAGTGCATGAAGTGAATGCTGCAGTCCTCTAGCTCACAACAGTCTATCAAAGTTAGCAAAGACAAATGTGTGTCTTAGAAAAAAGACATTGTTTCAATACTGAGCTATAAATTAGCTTCTGGTTTTTAGGCGGTAGTAAGCGGTCTTTATTTTAGTACAAGAAAAAGCCACTCTCTTCAAACTAAGGACATTGCATACTGCATACTGTAGTTGGGGAGCTGCCTCGTGATCCCACACTCACTTCTGTGCTGCTTTGAAATCATCCGTATTAGGGACAAGTCCCTATTTTGTGTTATTACCATATTTATGCCTACTGGGCCCTTACATACCTCAAAATAAATTAAAACATTTATCCTGAAAATTGATTGAAAAACTTTAAAACATGGGAAGGACACTACTGCTCTAAGCGTCTGAAACTCATGGATTCATACCAGCTCCAGTTAAACAAAAAAAACATCAGGAAAACCTTCAGAGCAATTTGCAGCAGATGAATATTTGGCCTAAACAACTGTCAAAACAAATGCTGGAGTACCCAGGGCCTGCAAACCCTCATTACTGAGCACTGCACTGCTCTGGACAGCTCAGGTTTGCAAACCGTGTTCTCAGCAGTATTTGCACAGTTCCTGATCACCAGTGGCCAGAGTCCTTCTCTTGCTCCTTGCCCTGCATGCCACATAAGCAGTTACAGCATTTTTAATATTAGCCCCCACTACTCCACTTTTGCATCTTAAGTGCCTGCGGGAAAACTCAAAATGAATCTTTAACAGCTTCTCGAAGAATTCATTTACGGAACGAGGTCCTTGCAGGTTGCAAACAAACCCACCTTTCCTCTTATCTTTAAATTTATTAATCTGTAACTTCCATTCCACCCGTGTACTCTGCTCCTGAACTTAAATTCTGAAGAGCACTTTGCAAAATTTTATCAACATTTTAGTCTGCCTTTACCTATTAATTTCACAATAGATACACAAGTGACAAAGATTTCTGTGCTTGCTACTGCATGCACTGCTTGCCTCCACACAACGGAGAAGGGGATAAAAGCTGCAGATCCCAGATGTGCTATCCCACCCCCAGAACCGTCCTACCTGTCTCAGGCTGCTGCGATCAGTCCGTGAGAAGCCCTCTCTGCAAGGAGGCAAGGAGTGACTTTGAGCTGCTTCTCCTTGTCCTGAGCTGTCATGCAGATGTGGGATTGAGGCTGTCCTGACTGCCTGTGGATCTCCAGGCTGCTAAACACAATGATCAGAGATGACTCACTGTCACTCTCACATACATTAAATGGTTCTGTCGATTTTGTGACTTGAGTTATTGCTGTAATTGTTGTGTCTCACAGCTGAGGGGCTGACACGGGGGTTGACTCAACCACCGGAGAGCTCCCGCAGCCGTGCTGGGTCGGGCTGCTCGTGTCGCTGGGGCTCAGACCTTGCCCTCACCCAGCAGAAGCTTTTCTCTCCCATCAGGTAAGACAACAAAAAGGAGCTTCCCTTGGCCATATCTGACATTTCAGCACTGGGGTTTCTCTCCAGGAATGCTTTGCATATCATATATTAATAGATTCTGACTAAAAGCTTTAGCTTCACATCATGTCTAGACAAAGTGTCCCGCTGTGGGCAGTAGCCTGGAAGGGCACTTGAAACAGCTGTGGGTGAACAAAACATAAACTGTGTTGCTGACAGGTTGTATGCATACTGTATCTCATTTATTTATTCTCCAAAAACTGAAAAAATGGGAATGTCACAGAAGTTTTAGACAGAAAGAGGCCAAAACTCAGGTTGGCCAGAGAACCAGGAACAACCCATGTTGTCCCCGGGCTGGACAGCAGGAAGAATTCCTTCACTGGAAGGGTGGTAAGGAATTGGAAGGGATTGCCCAGGTTGGTGGTGGAGTCACCATCCTTGGAGATGCTGGAGAAGCAACTGGGCATGACACTCAGTGATCTGGTCTGCTCAGCAAGGGGGTGATGGGTCAAAGCTGATGGGACTCCATGGTCTCGGAGGTTTTTTCCAACTTTAATGATTCTATCATTGTATGAGAAGCTGTGGCTGCCCTGTCCCTGGAAGTGCCCAGGACAGGCTGAACGGGGCATGGAGCAGCCTGGGCTAGTGGGAGGTGTCCCTGCCCGTGGCAGGGGTGGGGCAGCTGACCTTTACAGTTTCTTTCAACCCAAACCACGCTGATCCTGTGTGCATCACTCAACATCTCAAACAAGTGAAACAGTCAGAAGGCAAGAGGGGAAGTAGATAAAAGTCCCACAGAAGATTTTTGACGGCAAAAATGTGAACAGGCTCTCTCCAGAGTCCAGGTGCACTCAGCAGTGTCCATCTACACCCTGGCTGCACTCTGACAGTACAACTGCACCCAAGCGTTGACCAAAACTCCTTCACACCACAGAATCCATGTGCAAAAGTGACAGCACAAAAGCACCACAGCTGCAAAGCCACCGTAAACTGATGCTGGAAGCAAGGAAGAGGTGGTAAAGTATTTATAGCCCACCAGAGAGTCTCTACCACTTCTCAGCAACCACCAGAGTTTGCCTGCCCTTCCCGTGTCACTTGTTAGGTGAACGCTGCATCTTGATGTAAAACTGCATCACTGCTCCCTTCATTTAAATGAGCTGCCTGAATTGAAAGTGTTTAACTCCCTTTCAGTGCCTTTCATTATGCTCTAACACGCTGTGGTGCGATTACAGCTTTAAATATTTACTTGACATTATCTTGCATCTGGCAAATGTATTCTGATACTCCCAAGCAAGTCCCATGCAGGATTAAGTTCTCCACTGGTCTTTGCACAGTGGTAATGGATCCCATTTATTTCACCACTGCAATTCTCTCCAAATTAGGTCTGCAAAGTCTAACAACTTTTCCAACAATTCTGTTAAGACAGATGAGATTTGCGGGCACCAGGCTGATTTCTATGTTTCTATAGCAGTTAAGACTTTTTCTGCCCCCATTAGGCTTTCTCATTTTCTGTGCCACTCAGACCCATACAAGGACTGACTGTTACTCTGTTAGTGCTGTCAATTTGTATGCATCTTCTCAGTTTGTTCTCTTATTGTTAATTAACTATTTCATATTGCAAATTCCCATTTTTCAGATAAGGTGCTGTTGTCACAATAGCCCTGTAAGTGAATTATTATTACTATAATGCATTCATAAATAACACATTACAAGGCTTAAAATACATATTTTTTTTTAAGCTGCTGCAATCCAGTTGGCCTACATGTAATAGAAATTGTGCACCCATGAAATTAAACTGAGTAAAAACATTAATTTTCAAAGGCTTAGTTCTCTGAAAAAGTTATTGCCTCTAATTCTTTTGGTCAAATGTTGTTTTCTTTCCGATGCTAAATTAGAATACTGAAATAAATAAAAATGACAGCCTCTGAATAGGAAACTGAGGTAATGAACAGCAACCAAATTCCACTGAAGGCCAGGCAATCATGGGGGTGGGAAGGAGAGGAGAGAAAAACAAGCACAGAAATATTTTCTAATGAACCTGTGGCAGGATAACAGCACTCTCAGACAAGTCTTCAGCATAACACTCCAGAGTCAACTTCTCCATGAATTTCTTCCCAGGCAGTCACAGGCTGTTTTCCACAGACCGGGTTATTGTTTCAGAGCCAGGAGGAGCCCAAGAGCCTGCCCAGGAGCTCCAGGAGACTGGAGCCACCCTCACGCCTGACGGCTCCTCCCGCCCCAGAGTCCAGCCCAGCCCCGCATCCTCGGCCGTGGCCCCACAAACCCGGGCCCAGGGAGGAGCCCTCGACCAGACCTGCTCCTGCCCAAAGGCCAGCTCTGCTAAGAGAACAGAGACCACGGGAGCAGTTTTCTTCCTCTTCTGCCCAGGCAAGGGCAAAAAAGGACTGCATGTCTGTGATGATAACCCCCTGACCTGGGAGCGGGGTCACAGCGGGTATGGTGCACAGTTTATCCTCACTGCTGCCAGCAACACACCCACACTGGGACCTGGCGACCTACAGAGACTCAAGCAGTGGGACACAACTTCAGGATAAGAATTAGAGAGCAGAATCCTGACCTTCAGTGGTTTCTACACAGTTTTAGAACTGGGAGGGCAAAATATGAAGCGTGGTTCATCACTAACTGCATCTCCACATTCCTCCCTCCTGGCAGGGACACCAAATAAAATGTGCTTTGATTGGATGTCACCAAGCCTTCTGCAATCAATTCACCTGTGCTCTCAAAGAACGCCCTGGTGACAGAGGTCTGGGCAGACCCCGAGTGCACCTGAACGTTTGCCAAGGCCACAGCAAGTGCCCCTGCTCTGCTCTGTGCCTCTGCACAGGCGTCACCCGTGCTGCCCACGGGACACACGCCCCTCATGGCTCATCTCCTTCTGCAGATCCCACCCGGGGCACGCACCCAGTGAGGAACAAACAAAACCCTGCTTCATTCTAAGCTTTGGTTGGGTTTTCACAGCCTCAGGAGAGTCAGCAGGATTTAATTTGATCTCAGAGGCCGTGTGCAAGGAGATGTAGCTCTAACAAAAAGCCCAGCTGACCAGCTGACCAGCACAAAAGGCCTGCGCAACCTCCCCCCTTCCAGGGATTCAACACAGATGCTCCACCACAAAGTCAAGGGAACATTTTAAATATTTCTGTCACCTTGCTGTGCCCCTGATGGCTCAGGCTGCAGGCAGGCTGCTGCGCCTGCATTCCTACAGCACTGCACAAATGTAATTTTTCCCACTCATTTGCCACGAAGATACTCGGCCAACAACAGAATGGGGAGAGGGAATTGCCCAAGATCAATTTTGTCAGTTTCTAGAGAGGTAAAAACTCAAAAGAGCACTTTTTCTCTCAAGTTGCAGTAATTAGATAAGTCGACGTTTTTTGGCCAGCCCAACGCTGCATTCAGTGGAGCACCCAGTAAAATGTCTCCCCAGTTTCTCCTGACCGGCCTCTGGAACACTGGCAGTGGAGCCTGCTTAGTCAGCACCACACACCAAAAGCTCTTAAAGCCCGGCCACAAGAACTAATCTCTGCTAGCCACTCATGCCACCCCACGGGGCAGGAACACCAGAGCTGTTCCCAGCACTGACTGCAGCCTGGACATTTACATTTCCTTCATACCCAAACCAGCTACGTTTTAGTTTTATTTTTGGCTCACCCTTCATCACGGGGCTGTTCAGACCTGGTCAGGTAAGGCTTTTGCAGGCTATTCAAGGATAAATCACCTCAATGCACACCTCCAGCTCACAGCATTTTATTGTTGCTGCTTCTGGCACATAGAGAGTTTAGATGAAAACAAGCAAATACTGGGTAAAAACTATTCCAGAAAAAGCTGAATATTTATGGCTCGTACACAGAAACCTGACTGGCAAGTGAATGCTTCAGGTAGAGATAAAAGGAGTGACAGAAGAGTAACTTTTATCTATGCAGTCTACATTTAATGACTGCATCAACATTTGCAGATGATTAGGGCCAAACGAAGTGCTTTGTTGTTCCTTTGTTCCGTTTCTGAAGGGTTTGGACTTTATTTATTCTTTCCCTTCTTCCCCCCATAGTTGCAACTAAATATAATTTTTGGCTTTTAAGACCTATTTCCATTTATAGAACACAGATGACAGGCTGGGGATGATATTTCCTAGCCGAGGCATCTGCCTCCTTGACAGAGGGAGAGATAATCACGTTGGGTGAAACAGGCTCGGCATCTATGACAAGCTTAAGATGTCAGAGCTGAGAGCATCGTGTCTCGTCCCTCTGGATATTTTTTCCCGAGGAATTCAGCCACATCTCGTGTGAAAGGCAGCCAGCTTGCAGTGCTGCTGTGCCGCCAGCAACAGCCAGGAGGGAGGCAGGGGACGCTCCGCTGCCCAGGCTGCCACAGTTGCTCTTTAATTGCTTGCTTATTTATTTAATTATGGCAGCGACAAGAACTTGTGGCCAAGCTGCCAGCCTGCTTCCCCTGCAACAATCCCCTGCTCTGAAACTGCTTGTGCTGGACAATCCTCCTTCCCCTCTGCATCTCCAGCAAGAGCAGCCCCACCTTCAGCAGGATGTCACAGCTGGCTGAAGCCACCTTGCCCCCAGGCAGCAGAGGCAGAAGGCCCAGGACACGAAGGGTTTGCAAGGGGACAGAGTCCAGAGAGGCATTTCCATGGACTGAATCCTCAGATCCAAAGAAATGCCTCCACGACACGAGTCCCTGCCTCCCGGGTCAGAACAAACCTGCAGCACTTGCCCCCTCCACACTGATTTGAGTTCTGTTTTTAATTTGCAGATCAAATGTTCTGTAATCAACTTATGCTGATAAAATTAGTTAGATCAAGGTGCTACTTTTCTTTTGAGATGGCCCATTTGATGCTGCAAAATGCCACCAAATGGATCTTTCTGAAAGTAGATTCCTCCTCACAAGTAAATTTTTCTTGACATGCTGATGTAAATGCTCACAAATCATGGAAGATTTCCAACAGATGTGCCACCTTCAGTGAGACAAAAACAAGAAGTCTTTTTGAATTCAAGAGTAACATTAAGCCATGATTGCTTGACGCAGATGATTGCTAGCACAAATATTTTAACTAACGTTCACCAGGGGATTTTTTTCAAGGTTTTCCTTGAACAATATATATATATATATAATGAAGCTCCCTCAGCTTGTCCTAGCAGAAGTGCAAGCAGAACTCTTCACCAGATTTGGAGCTAATGGCACAAAGAAAACACACTGTTTTTCTCCAGTAGTATTTGTTATAGAACTCAGAAATGGGCCTGAATTTAGAACAAATGAAAAAGTGTCATAGAAAATAATCCTGCTGAAACTGTAAGATGTTCCTTCAATCCAATTCCATTCCCTTCACAGCAAAAACTAAAGGCTAACATGCAACTAACTAGCAAAGACTAAATGACAGCTTTGATGGCGTTACCGACACTATTTTCCCTTCAAGTCCTTCCAACATGTGTCACTAGTTACTCTGACCACAACAGGGCACCTAATTTACATGAAGTGCCATTTTCAAACAGCCTCCCACCCCCAAGACAGCCACATTCACAGCTGACATCTGTGGTGGTGTGATTGTTAGGAAATTTTCTTGGGCTGGTTCTCAGCTGCTTCCAGGTGACCCAGGGAGCATCACCTGGGTATCAGGGGCAGGCCACATCCCTCCCCCTGCACGGCTGCACACACCAGGAGCAGCAGGTGGTGAGGGAAGGGTGGGACAAGAGCGTGAGGTGCCTACACTTCATCTCTCCCTGTTTCCCCCCCAGAGTGCTGTTCTCCCCAGCAACCCCATCATAAACACCCCTGACATTGCTCCAAGCTGAAGGGAATGAAGAAAATCAACCTTCCAAGTCGCGGCAGATTTTAGGGTGCAAGGACTGTTCCTGTGAGGGAGGCAGGCAGGCAGAAGCACTGCAGGGTGCACAGCACAGTGCAGGGGCTGGCTGGCCTCTGTCACAGAGCAGGGGGGGTGTGGATGCACCCATGGGCAGCGTCCTCAGAGGTGACAGAACGAGAGGGGAGCGGCAGAGCGGAGCTGAACTGTGTGAGGGGTGCACTCTTACAAGCACCTGGAAAGCTCTGCATGCACCTGGTGGGCAGAAACAGTCCTACAAGGTGATGCACCATCCGTCCTGCTCTTCAAACACAGCACAGGCAGTCCCTCCTCCCACCCCACCACACTGCCTTGTCTGGCGCTGTGGGAAGGGTCTGGATGGCAATGCCAGAACCTGGGGAATTCCTGATGGTTCCCAAGGCTCCCCAGACTAAGCAGGTACCGTTCACTCTCCTCACTGCCAGAAATGAAACCAACACACAGAGTCGGGAAGGGGAGCTGTGAGCAGCTCTAAATCTCCAGAGGACTGTGGCTCTGGTATGAACCACAGCACGGAGTTTAAATGCAGATGCTTTTGATCCAATTACTTGAGGCTTAACCAAGTAATTACAGAGGATGTTTCCCACTCACCGTGCTCAGATCTACTCCTTGTCATCTGCCAACAATTTCATTATTAAAACAGAGACCAGGAAAATATTAATAAGACACAACCAGCCTGCCCACTGGACAGCCAGGAACAGATGGGCAATCTGTTTCCGAAATACATTTGCACGCTGTTTTTTGTGTAGTCTGACCACCCAGGTGAGTGGCAGATACTGGTGCCTATCAGTGTGTTTCAGCCTGCCACACAACCCACGGTACAGCTCAGGTGTTACGCTCTGTGCTGAAGATGCACTCCCTGGATGGCGAGAAAACTCTGCAAAGCAATTACAGAAGCAAATAAATTATTAAGAGAAAGAAGTGACAGCTCCGGGAATTGATGCAGATCCTGGTGAGAATCTAGGTTGTTACTGGCAGGGAGTTATCGTTCAGCAGGTGATTGGCAATGCATAAGAGATGAGAGTTTGGTCCTGCTTTGAAAACCCCCCTCAGCAGCACGGAAGGAGCAAAGAACAATACAAGTTACCTTCAGGGGTTTGGTGACTGTTCATTCCTCCAGACTGCCAAGCCCAGCCACATCTGCCCTGACCCTGGCTCAGGAGCTGACCTGTCAGAGCCATCCCCTCACCCTGCTGCTTCCTCCTGCGCCCCGAGGAGCGCTGCCAGCATCCTCTCCCCCTCGGCATGGCCACGTCCCTGGCAGCCTGGCAGCAACGGAGGCAGAGCGAGCCTTGCACCCACACACCCCTTCATAAACTTTTCAGTTCTCTCACATCCGACTGAAATGAAAACTTGCGAACTTTGACTGCCGTCCTTGGCACTCTTGACATCTATTTATCATTTTGTTTGTTTTTTCTCCTTTCATTCTGGTTCTCTGCAGCTGACACAAGAGTTGGCAGAAAGGACCTAAGTGGGAGAAAGCACTTGACACAAGAATGAAAACATTCAAGTAAAGCTTTTCTACAGAAAAGCAGTCTGCAGCCCAAGATTCTGCCTCTTTCTGGTTTTCCTTTTTAACTTAGGTCTTTCCAAGAAAGCCGACTCTAATCACAAAGCATTTGCTTAGTTGCAAACCTGGGGTGTCCTGGAGCAGAGTAAGAGACAGACAATGTGGGAACAAAAGGGGAAATGTTTTTTTAACAGCTGTGTATCCACATCAGCTCCCTGCAAACCCATCAGAAATCTTTCCATCTACTGTACCAGGCCTGGCCTGTGCTCCTGGAGTTCAAACCACCTCGTGTCCTTTGGATCTGTGGGAATATCTGTTTGTTTCACCTGGGCAGCTTGCTGCCACTGCAGGACTGCTGCTTCCCCCCTCTCTCCTACCTGCTCTCAAACAGGACAGCTCCTGTCAGGGCAGATGTGAGAGTCTGCCAAGACACGAAGAGGCTGTTAAAACTTAGGTCACGGTGAACAACTGTTCTCGCTGACCCTGCAAGAGACTCCTTCACAGGCAGCCACAATATCACATGGTGTCCTGGGGGAAAACATCTGCTAACGCTTGAGCACTCTCGAGCCGCCACATTTATCCCCACACTTACACCCAACCAGACAAGTACGCTTCCAACTAAAACCCTGCGTGTGGATGGGTCTGGATATATCCACACATACCTCAGTCTCTGCGTCAGCCTTGTCCATCTCTCTGGTGCCTTGCTCTTGGTGCTGTGTCATCTGTGCTGTCACCTTCACATGCATTGTTTCAAAATCTGTCCAATTTCTCACATTTTCTCTCCTTCTCTGCCAGGAGAGGTGGAAGAGATCACTCAGATGTAATTTCAGCAAACAATAAATCCCTGTATCAGTGTGCTGCCCTGAAAGCCAATAGATGGAAATCTGAATCTGATTTCAAGCTTCTACAGTATTTCTTTCCATAAGATCATTAAACTGCAGGCTCAAAGTTACAGTTTAAATTATGTCTTTTTGCAGAGAAGTCTAAGTTTCAAACAATCAAATTGTGATTCATAATCTGTCATTTTCAGTCAATATATCATGTCTAGCAAACATTGATTTCCATGTAAGATTACAGACTTTGTGGTTGTATTTTCCAAAGCTATTCAATAATAGCAATCATAGGCAACAACTGACAGGTAATTTTTCCAGCATACACAAATTAATCTTTGCTAATTTGGCCCTAAATTACGAAAGTTTCACGATTCACTTTCACATACGGAACTGCAGGTTGGTTTGGTCTCTTGGTCACATTATTCTTCTTTCCCTGCATCTGTCCTTTGACTATGAACTGATCGTATCTCATTCTTTCAAAGTTTACTTCCCTTGTGTATTTGGCAGAGATGCAGACTTGCCTTCTCCATTTTTACCTGTATCTTTTAGCTTTGATTCTCTTGCAAAGTATCTTCTCATCTGTTAAATCCTTTCAACACGTCCTCCTGTGTGACGTCTGCAAGTCCAAACCTGACATCCTACCTCACAATGATTTTCCAGAGCAGACCGGCAGCACCTCTCCTGCCCTCCCTAAAGGAACAATCTTCCCACCATAGCTTTGCCTGTGCCTTGGCCTGGAGGTTTCTCTTCACAGCTCCACCATAACCTCAGCTCTCTCAGACTGTGGTACCATGACCCAGCCACCCCCATGTGAAAGTGCACCTTTACTCGCCTGGGTCCTGAAGGCTTCGTGTCAGTGAATTCATGGCTCAGTATGAAGTGTCCCTGCTTGTACTCTGCTGCTGCACACTGGATTTCTGCTCTCCTTGGATCGGGGCACTGCAAGCTTGTCTGCTGCAGCACTGCCTTGCTTTTCCCACTAAAACTTATTTGAGGAGCCTTTTTTTTTTTAACATTAAGTGATGATCTTCTCCTAGCCCTCTCAGTTTTGAGTCACTGATTCTCGTTATGATCTCACTTCAAATTAGGAGCTCAACATGCCCTCCAAAATCGCATGTGATTCAGGAGTATCAAAGCTTTTCTTAAGGGCTGAAAAGTCTCTTTAATTTTCTTTTATTGATGCTTTTAAAAACTCTGAGCACATCAGCCTTGCTTCTACTCTTTACATCTCACTGCACACTCAGACAATGGCTTGGCTTTCCCAGTAAGCAAAGGCTGTTAAACAACTCTAGTGCCCCAGGGTGAGTGTTATTAACAAAAATGCCCTTTGCTGTCATCCTCAGGATCTCCATTCAGCTGCCAAAAGGGGATTATCCAGGCCCCCTCCAGTCAACCCCACAATTCATTCAGCCTGCGCTGCATTCTCAGAACTACCATTGCATTTTGTCATTTTTCATCGTTTCTCTCATTTCCCTACTGCATTTTGTAATTTTCCACCTTTTCTGATTTCCCCACTGCAAGTATAACACTCTGTTCCTCGTGTCACACCGTATCTTTAATAGCAACCAGTGAACACCTCTGCCACTGCACGCCATCAAGAGGAAACTGCCCCACACAGTCCAGGAATGAAACAATCGAGAAAGGACAGCTCACAACGAAGCAGAACACGAAAAAGCACAAACAAAAAGTAAAAAAACCCAAACAACCAAAATTGAAAGCTTCCAAAGCTAAATGGTCACAGGTTCTGCCTGGCCTGGGCAAAGGATGAGCCCTGTGGCAGAAAACACTCGATCAACTAAAATAAGGCTGCTGTGATGGAAGGCAACTGTCCCAGCCTTGCACTGCACCAAGATAAAGAGTGACAGCACCAGAGCTCCTGCTTTGGTGATGAGCCGTGTGTGCAGTACCCAGCACGGGCTGTCCCTCGGGGCCGGGCTGGACCCAGCCCGGCAGGCACCGTGAGCACGGCCCCTGGCACGNGTCTCTGGTGATGTGCAAGGGCCACCCGTGGCCACATGTGCAGAGCCAGCACCTCACCAGGGGATCGTTATTTTAACACCTGTCTGCTGGTACCTGGCTGTGGTTGTTTTCTTAATGGAAAGGATCACACACAGTCTGAGGTAAATTAAAATTCCAATTCTGCCATTCTGTGTCACTGTAGACTGTGCCAGGGTGCTGTTTGATTTGGTTTCTAGCAAGGCAGGCTAACAAACTTCCTTCCAAGCCATTAATTCAGATATGCAGTAAGCCTAACACAACTGCACTGGCTCATTAAAGCAATTTGATGTAACCTGCACTCATTAGAGCAGCCACCATCTATATCCCTGTGACTGCAGCCTTGTTTTTGACATCATCAGAGATGACCTGCTGTGCCAAATGCCTCTTCTGTCTCAGGAAAACTTCAGGGAAACAGCAAAATGAAAAATCTTGATTTGCTCAGGCATTAAAATCCATTCAAATGCAAGAATATTACAACATTTTGAGTCTCCTTTTTCATCCAGAAACAATTATTTAACTACATGAAGGGAAATTCTTCAATAAAGACAGTACCATGATCATAGTCATGCAGGACATAAGTTTACAGATAAAACTGATAAACTCCCTCCTGTATTTGTTGGAAAGGATGGTTCCACCATCCAGGAAAAGAAATAAAGGAAGGACAAATTACGAGTGTGCCATAGCTGAAATAGTAAGAACCAACCCGTGTCCTTGGTGTGCAGCCCAGGCTGCCATCAGTGCACAAACCAGCTGCAGAGAGCTGCTGCCCGCAGTTAGGGGAAAAACATAAAAATCTTTCTGTGCTTAATAAAGAAAGGACACGAAAGAGAAGGTACAAAGACAACTGAGGCAGCATTTAGCATTTAAGCAGGGACATTTACAGGTATACCAGTCATCAAGCTTCGGATAATTAAGCCTGGTCCTTGCACTACACCAACCCATTTCACAAGCTGGAGGTGAAGCACAAAATCCTTGAGTGAGTCTAATTCTAAGTTCTCCATGGGAGAAATTAAGTAGCTTAACACAAAGCACCTTCCATGCACTTAGCACACTTAAAGACTGTTATTCACCCAATAAAAGGCAGACAGACGTGCAGCAGGCCTTTGACCCTCTGCTGCACAGTAAAATCAACTGCCTAAGAACAACAACAACGAAATATTCTTTGTGCATGTTTGCTGTTTCCTAAACAAAAACCTGCTTCTTGAAAGTCAGGTTCACACTCAACATGTAATAACGTGGTAACTGCACTGACAGCATTGCAGGTTCACAGCAGGCTGCTGCCCTCATTAGACACCTGCCTCTAAATTATCTCTGAGCTCACATTGGATGGAGAAGTTTGTTAAACTGAATATATTTATTGATTTATTTTCATTTCAAGCCACTATATCTCAAATACTTGAGCCACCAGTGGTGGGAGAAGCACCTGGTATGTGCATGGAGGATTCCGGGACTGGAGCCAGAGTGTCCCTACCCTCAGTGTCTCTCATCTGAACTACTTCAGTTAGAAGTGACAGCTCATCCTCTGTCCTCCCTGTGGGCTGGCCCAGCTCTTCTGCAGCAGGGCTGTGCCTCAGGCTCCCCTCTGCTTTCCTTCACCCCCCAAGACAGATCCTTCCATGCATTCGGGGAAAGTAACTGAGTTTCAAACAGACTGCTCAGAGAAAAGTAAGGAGAATTTCATCCAGTAACTTTCTTTCTGAAAACACTTCTAAAGGTCTTCCTCGATTCTTTTTTAGGAAGCCTCCTGAGAAACCTGCTAAGTAATTAACATCTCTTTCTTATTTTGCTACCATTAATGTGAATACTTAATCTATTCCTTAGGAACTACTATATTACAAGTGAATTAAGTGAGGCAGTGGGGTTCCAGAGAGAATTTTCACACTTCCACCGGGTCACCGGCACAGGGGCCGTGGTGGCTCACACCCGTTCTCCATCATCACACTGCAAACCGGCGTCAAAGCTCTGCAGCCTCTGGGTGAGCATCACAAGGAACCAAGGTGGTGGTGACAGCAGGAAATTCTCAGCCAGAAAAATCCTCAGCCCCTTTTGAGAGCTTTCTACCCTTGAGCTCAGCAGACAGATCAGAAGGAGTAAAGGCCCCAAAGCTTCACAAGCATAATGCTCTCAAAATTGCTCCTCGCAATTAAGCTGTGTTGTCTGGGAGACTATCAAGTGCTTGTTGTAGAACTGCCCCAGACACAGGCTCTGAAACAATGCTGCCTATGTTCTTTTCAAAATCCACCTTTCATTCACTAAATGTTATCAAAGTGATTCGATTATATTTTCATTTTTTTAAAAAACCGATTTGCTCCTATTTGCTGCCAAATTTCAGTTTTAGTTTTTAAAGATATTCCTGTCTATGTCAATTAGAATTGTGACCACATCTTGGTTTCATTTTCCTTCCACTTTCTCTCTGGCCAAGAAAATCCATATAATTTAAGTTAGTTAACATTTCCTGTTTTCCTTCTGTATACAGAGAGATTTTTAGGCATTAAAACATGGAAATGAATAAATCAAGAGGAGGACAGTGAAGACACACTATTATACAGTATTTTAGTAAACCTTCAGCCTTATTTCAGTGAAACAAATGAAGAAACTCATCCAGTCTCTGCAGAAATTTGGAAATGAGCAAGCAGTATAAGAGTCAAGGGTATTTTAGTGCTCCAGGCTTGGAATTTGATCAATGAATTACCTGTAGGAGTGTCCAAGGAGCCCCAAAGCACAGATTTAACCCTGCACTGAGGGGATAAGTGTGGTCTGTTTGCTCTGCCCTTGGTTTTCCAGGAGCACTACTGCAGGAGTCAGCCTGATGGAGGGAATGTGCAATTTCCATCACTGCTATTTTTTCTCTCATATCTGTCCTATTTTATCTTCAAGGAAGAGGGATAAACCTGTAATAGCAGCTCTCAAACATTTTAGCTCCCCACTGGATGTTCCTTCTCTCTCCCCCACACCATTGAACACTGAACTCTCCCTTCAAAACTCAAATGTGGATGATGTTCACTTCTCAAACGGAACAATGGAACTCCTCTTCCCACCTGCCTCTCTCCATTCTTAACACTCTTAATTTCAATACCATCAGCACTTGTGAGAGCATTCAGAAAGTATCAGCATAATAAAGTACAAAGCTAGAATTCATCCTGGTGAAGAACGGATAGCAGTTAGGATGTTTTTATAGAAATAGGTTACAATCAAGCCAATCAGTCTCCAAACTACTCTACAGAGAAGCATTCAATTTCTGACATTAGGAGGAATTTTCCCCGCCTACACTGTCATCCCTGAGGGTGAAGGAGACTCTTGGAAAAATGGAACAGAGTGTTCAAAACAGCAGCAGACCACATGCAGTACAACCATGCCTTCAAATTCATCAGAAGGTCACCCAGCCTGCACACTGAAAGCCAAGATCTATTTAAATATTGTCATTGTAAAGTGGATATATCTTCATTCTGCCCAAAAGGCACTTAAAACATGGCAACATTACACATCTAGCTGCAGGAATGTGCTCTGATCCGCCTCACTCCTCAGTGAGACTGAAGGAATTAGCACTGCTCTGAATCACACATTACGGATGGAGTCCCATTAGACTCCTAAGAGGTTGATTACAGTGTCACATTCATTAGATCAGAAGGAAACACATTTTTTGTGAATCTACGATTCTCTTCAACTGAGAAGTACTAAGAGAAAAAGAACAAACCAATTTATATGTTTAAAAAGTGAAATAAAGGCCTGTAATTATCAGTGTTTTAATGATCTCTATCAAATTACTGTTTCAAAGCAATGGATGTGCTGAAGGATTTACAGCAGCAGCACCTTAATGCTGCAGCACACCATTATGGGGTGCAAAGGGAAGGGCTCAGGGGATCCCAGGGCAAGGAGCAGTGCTAGCGAGGACATAAGGAAATACCTGGGAGTCAGAAAGAGACCTGGCAGAGCCCTGTGGGCACCAGGCAAAGGAAAACAGTACCAGGGAGGACAAAGCAAAAAGCCTGTCACGACAGCCAAGGCACCCTGGTCTCGGGGGGTTTAGCTCCCTGGCGTAGGAGCAGGAGAAGAAAAGGCACCACATCTCCTACCTTGACCTATGGGCTTCCACCTTCTCCCCATTCAATCACTGCTGGGCTGACTGGATCCATGGGAAAGAAAACATTATCCAACTTGCCATCCAAACCACGTGTCCATCTCGCTTTAACAGAAATAAACGCTCAGGAATGCATTCAAGCAGCAACTGGAAAAATCTGGAGCAGGAACACCCAAGAAATGTGAATATGTTCAAGTCAGGCAGGCCAACTCCTCATGCTTTCGTGTCCTGCAAACGTCTGGGCAGCAGCAGGAGGTAGTGCAGGGTGCAGGGCTGCAGCCCACAGTGCTGCCTGTGAGCTCAGCCTGTGCAGATGGGAGAGGAGCCTCAGCAGGGTGTGATGGAGAACTGCCCGGGCTGCCTCAGCTCCCTGTGTGAACACAAGGATACAAACATCCCTCTGGGAATTAGCATTTACATTTTATTTGTGCCTTGTTTCCTTTTTTTTTTTTTTAGGCTGCTCTAGGCAACATATTTGTAGTTCACTGGACACAGCCTTCCTAATAACCATTACTGTTCCTAGTAATTTTTAATGAGTTGATGCAAGGCAATTTCACTTCCTTCCCCCTTCAGAAAGAATTTATTAAAAAGATCTGTATAGGAATAATAGACTCATAATGGGAGAAGCCACATGCCACGATCAGAATTAAAGGAGCCATCTGTTTCTTTACAGTCATGCACATCTCAAATAAAAAGTACACACATGACATATGTCATTACTTCCACTTTCCTAATAGAAAATATTTGTCATGATTGCCTCCCACAGGAGCGCAGGAAGCTCCACCACCAGCCTGCAATGCGAGAGGAACCCCTCCCACTAAAGCTCTGCAAGCAGTGGATTCAGATTTTATCTCTTCCTCAACCAACCCAGCAGCGCTTTTCATGCCTCTGTGAATCCTTTGCAAACTTATTTTCCACAAGATCTGCAGCTGGGCATTGGCTCGCTGTTCCCTACCACCAACAGGAGCTGCCCTGCTGAGCTCCACACATACACTTGTGTCTTACCATTTAAAAGTCAATTTAGGAAGTTAAGCTGTTCACTGGATGAAGTATTTTCATGTCAGTGTGTTCTAATATACAATTTTTTTTTTCCTTTCACCTAACTCCAAAATGCCCTGACAAAATCAGTGATGGAAATGCCCCAGACACACCCAGACACACTCTTCCAAATCAGCTTCCAGCAGGCACAGACAGTGAGAGTGAGTGTTCCCACCTGCCCTCACGGGCAGGAGCAAGCAGCAGCTCCGTGCCCTCTCCTCTGCCCTTCGGCAGGCACTCGTGGCCAGCTGGGCCAGAGGATGGAGGTGGCACTGCAGGGCACCACAGCTGCCCCGGGACACGGCCACGCTCCGCCCGTGCCGCCTGAACAAAGCTGACAGCCCAGGATGCATGTTTACAAAGCACTCAAAAGCATCATCTGTGGGCACATATATCCCCACTTGAGCAAAAAAGCCCCTTCCGGGTCAGGTTTTGGAAAAAACATTGTGGACACCACAGCTCTTTGATGCTCCTCTCCTGCTGGAAACACTCACATGGCACAGTCACTTTTATCCTGAGGCTCCCTGGACACCACATTTGGGTGCCTCCCACCTCAACCTAAAAGGCTTGCTCAAGTAAATGTCTCCACTGTTCCCAGAACTTCTCAGCTTTATGGCATCAAATAGCATCTAATCAGAAGAAAAGCAGGATCTGTAGGACAAGTGAAATAATCAGTACTTCTTTAAGCTAACCAGCATCCAAAGCCCTGACATCTTGCTATGAAGTTACAGACTTAGACCTGCTACCCACCAAAGTAGGTCCTGCCAGAGTAAAAATCTCAGAGCAGCATGGGTAGGAGTCAGAACAGGTCCCGAGCAGTGGCGCTGCCCTGGAACGCGCGCGAGGCTGCTCAGGGCCACCATCAGGAGGGGCCACCACTGCGCTGAGCCACGACTGGCGCTGGTCCTGCTCTCCTCTGCTCACCCTGCCAAACAGACTATCCCTAAACCAGAAAGAACAGACCAATGACAAATGTTCTCGAAAAAGCCTCTCCTCAAATGTTATGAAATTCTTCCATCTAAAATGTCTCCTCCTCTTTCCCTGCCTTGCCACAGTTCAAACACTGAAGAGTTCAAGACTACCTACTGTGCCACTGAGACATCGTGAAAGGATTTCTTTAGAAAAATCAAAGAGTAGCTTAATTTAAGTTTGTCTGACCTGGGTTGTTACCCTTGCTCTCAGTTATGGAAGACCTTTAAATAGGAACAGCAAAAAAAAAAAGTAAAGTAAAAGTTGTCTCTGTTTCTTCAGCTTTTCTCTCTGCAGGCCTGAATGTTTTTGCTATGAGCTGTTCATCAGAGGCCAGGAGAAAAGCTCTGAAGTTAAAACACTGGCAGCCCTGCAGCGGGAATGCTTGCTTCACCCATCTGCTCTCCCATGCAGATCATCACTCCTGTGCGCAGACACGTATTTCATTACTGGCAATGCTCTGTGACCCTGAGATGTTCTGTAAATTCTCCATGTCAGTTCAGCGAAAACACTGTCTTACCCACGTCTATCTATATTCTGTTTCTGTGACATCTTGCATTATTATGCAGGATTGCCCACCCATGGCAATCATTCCTTTGCTTTGATCATCTATGGAACACATAATGATGAAAGATGTTACGATGAAAAAACTAAAACAAAGCACTTTATAGCCTTAATTCAAACACTGTATTAACACTGCACATTTTTAAAGTACATTTTTAAGTACTGCAAATACACAAACACACACACACATATATATAGTGCATTCATTTTTTTATCTAGCCCTCTAAACACAAATTGTAACAAAAGATATGCAGTGGGGCTACGATCAATACCAGATTTGTGTTTCAGAGGCACGAAGTCAGGACATACTTCACAATTCCCACCCTCTTCCATTCCACAAACACATTCCTGAACAGCTATGTACACTGACACCTTATTTAAAAAATAACTGAGTTAAGCCTCTGCTGAAGAAGAGGGCAAGTTGTAATCAAGATTTATTGGTATTTCAGCTGTCCTTCTGCACTTTTCACATCCTTCTGCCTTCTAACAATTACATTCTGCTGCAGGGTATGTAGACAAATATATCCATCCTGAAAATCCCTCATCTACCTAGGTGAACTCTCATCATAACATTTATGAAAATAAAATCACTTGCATAGATATTAGAAAAAAGCAGATGACTGAGGCAAGGGCGGCTGGGTAGAAATGCTCAACACTGACAAAAAGGAACAAAGAATCACTGAGGTATGTAATAGAAAATGATTTCCACATTTTATGCTATCTACTCACATACCAATTTTCTTCCTCAGCTTCCCCTTCACTGCTCGCCTGCCATGGGATCACACGTGGTGCCAGGACCAAAGGCATCCAAGGAGCTCTGTGCACAGCCACGGCGGCAGCAGGACGGTGCTGAGCCCGCTGGTGCTGCCCACGGTCGGTGCTCGAGGTGAGCAGGGCACTCCTTGCAGGTACAGGAGGGCAGAGCATGGCAGACCTGCCCGTCCCAGCTCCCCTGCCCACGGCACGCTCCCTGTGCTGGCTCCGCGAGCCTTGCCCCAGAGCTCCCAGGCACCCGTGGAGCCTCAGCTATCTCTAAACAACACCTCTTGAAATCACAGCGCTGAAAGAGTCAAGTCACTTTTCCCTCTGCCTTAGAAACACTCTGCCACCTAAACATCAGAACCATCAAGAGTGCTAAACCCAGGCATAAAGGTTGTCTGAGTGCAGGGTTTTTAAATGATACTATCAGGAATTACGTGTGATATGGAACTGGTTCCCAAGCTACCCTGGATTTCTGCATGAAGGACAATGTACAAACCTAAGAGCAGGAGTGAGCACAAGGTAACAGCAGTCTGAGCTCGGAGCTGGGCGCTGTCCTGCCCCAGCCCTCCTCAGGACTGGGCTATTTTGGGAGGAAGGCAGCTTACTGGATTTCAAACTAATGCCCAGTTCATCAAATGTCCATGGAACAAAACCAAGCATCACCAGTGTCACTGCTCCATCCCTCAGCAGCGTGAGCCAGAAGCCTTTCCCTGGAGTGGGCCAGGAAAGCAGCCACAAACCTCTTCCCTCACGGCGTCGCTCCCTCTGAGCGGAGCCAAGAGGAGCAGGGGGAAATAACTTTTGGTAGAAAGCTTGTGGCTGACGCGGCTGCCCGGGGCGGACACGCTCACGGGCACGGCTGTGGGCCATGGTTCCGTGTCCTGAGCGCTGCCATCGTCCCGCAGAGCCGCCGGCAGCAGCCGGGCCGGGCCGAGCCGTGCGGGCCTCGCTCCTCCTCGGGGCACCCAGGGGCCTCCTGCAGAGCCCGCTGGCAGTGTTCGGCCTTGTCCTGGGGACTGATTCTGCTCCGCTTTGATATCCTCCCTGACAAAGCAGTTTTACTAGCCAGCAGCTATCCACATCTCGAGCTAATGAATGCTATATATTATTTCTTTTGATTAAGCCTCTTCTAGCAATAGCAGAGGTTATTTTAAGACTTGGAAGTAAGAAAGCAATCATTCAGTCATAGAGAGGAGTGTCAGTAAACTGAGATCAGCCAAGAAAACCAGCAGTATTTCAGAAAAGCTCTTTCTGGATGCTTCCACTGCTTCTTGCCTAACCAAGCCTGGCTCAGATGAGGCAGCACAAGCACACACATGGAAGTTACTGTCACTTGCTACTTAACACCAGTTTTGAGATTCTCTTTTAATGCTCTCTTTACAGTGGGAAGAAATCATCCAGCAAGCACAGTTTTTCATCATAAACCTGAAGCACCTACGGCATAAGAGCCTAGCAGCTTGGACCTGCTAAATCATCCAAGCTGAGTGCAGCTCTGTGTGGGGACGAGGGGATAACGAGCGCATCCAAGTGCTTTGTGCAGTGCACAGATTGTTCCCCGTTACATTACCTGGAGGACATAACAAACCCAGGACTGCAGCTCGATGGAAAATGTATACAATTAGAACTTAACTCTCCAGAGGAATGCATAGGAGATGCCTGGCAAGGAGAAGTACTTCTCTGCTATGTGGCGCAGCCCTTGGCTCCGTTTCAGCTTGAGGGAAATGCTTAAGCATGGGCGTCTGTTTATTTTAAAGATGTCAAACCATCAGTCAATTTTATAAAACAAAAAGCATTCTGAATGGAGAGTACTTCAGGCTAACCAACATGCTGCAAAGTTTCTTTCAGCTAATTAAAAAAGTTCTTTACAAACGTTTCTCTGTTTGCATGTCTAATTTGGTTTCAGGTCTTAAAGTGGTATCTCCAAAAAAAAAGCCCGAAAACCACAGCTAGAAGATGCACAACAAGTTTTGGCAAAATAGAAAGTTTTATGCAAAATTGACCTGATTCTGGAAGAAGCAAAATGTGAACACAGCATGGCATAATTGCATGAATTTGTTATTACAGTCATTCCAGCGACATCTGCTTCTTTCTTTGCCTCAGTGATTTGCACGTTATTAAAAGCAGACGGCATTAGATGCTGGTCATTCAGGAAGGTCACCACCTGACTGGGATACATACTTCCACCTTAATTATTTTAGGCTTATTTATGACATACCAGAAATTTATTACTATACAGAGAATAACCACATCCAAAAAACTATCAGTAGCAAAGTTGAAATACTCCTAAAATGGGACTGAAAGAATAACTTAAACAAACATTATAACAAGGGGTAATTTTCTGTCATAACACTCAGAGGGTTTCTACTGGGAGTTCTTTTTCATTGTGATTTATCACTTTGATTTTGCTTGTTTTTTGCTCATCTCATTTTCATGTGTCACTGTATCACATTCAAGAACAAAGTTCGATTCTACTGCTTTTACTGGAAGGACGTTTCAGGGTGTCCTGCTCAGAAATCCACGTACTACAAAGAGAATGCAGAAATCATCGTAGAGTGTCATTAGCAGAAGGGTTATTATTACTTTCTCATTAATTTGCTCTTTTACTTAAAATTAGACCAATCCTGCAGTTAGGCAGGCAGTAGTCTAACCTAATCAATAAGTCTGCACAAAAAACAACTGAACTGGGCCAAATGCAACAATAAAGGGAAAAAAAAATACATTAAATGGGTGCTATCATAATTAAAGAGTGAAAGATACAATGGCAAAATTCTCCTCTCTGACCTGTGCTGTGATGAAGGCACAGGGTGTACCTGTACTGCAATTTCTGAATTGGTGATATAAATGGTACTGCCAGTGACTTTCATGGATCTCCCCCATGCAAATAAAACCCAGAAAACCTAAATGGCAATGACAGATCTGTAAAGGAGGAGAAATTTTTCACCGCAGCTTGAAGAGCAACGCAGTGGTAAGACATAACAAATAAAATAATAAATGAAGCTACATGGCAGATACTTGAGATAAACCCCAGAATTCCCAAACGGATGATCACGTCCGCGATGTGCGGGGGCCACCACAGCCAGCACGGCCCAAGCGCTGCGGAGGAGAGGCCAGGGCGGCGGGGCCGGTGCCGCCCCAGGGGCTCCCGCGGGCTCTGCAGCCCAGCCCCGCTCCCTGCACGCGAGGCTCCGGCTGAGACACCCACGGCAGCTCCCGGCCTCGGAACTCGTGCGATGCCTCGGCCTTACACAGCCCTCTCCTGCGCGCACCATTAGGAAGCAGAAAATTATTCATATTCCACCACGAAACAAAACACTATTAATTGATTCTGAATAGACACAACATGGAAATTGCAATTACAGTAACTCCAGCTGCTGAGACAGAATGTGAACAGCAGCCATGGACTCCAAATTGCAGTTGAACAGCACTTTCCAAAATTCCCCAAGAAGAATGATAAACATACACAATCCTGCTGCGAGACTGAAGTATGTTTTCCTAAAAATATCTTTTTGCTTTCAATTTTATTGCTTTTTCTAGACTTTTTTTTTTACACTACGTGCATTAATTGGAATAATAAAAAGTATAAATACGGTACGTGCCTGCCACAGCAATTACAGTGCTGAGACTCACAACAGATCTTTAATTCAAATGCATTTTTTGCAATATCTGAAAGTATCATAAGCTATGCATTAAATTAAAAATGTCACATGGGGCAGCTGTAAAACCACAGAACGGCTTGGGCTGGAAGGGACCTTTAAAGATCATCTAGACCAACCCTCAAAAGTCCTAAAGCTGTTCCAGCCTTGAAATCTGACAAGAGGAAGGCAAAAGAGGAGAATTTTCAATACAAATTAAAGGGGATTACATTGTTTGGAATAATTTTTCCACTTACATTGAAACATCAATCACAGCTCCCACTCCTAAACTATCTCATAATTGTTAATACACTGTTTACAAAACAGTTAAAAGCAGAAGGTTTATTTTCTTTTCCAAGTATATCACTCCTGCTGTTCTGTTGGATTTTTTTTTCCTCCTCCCCAAAGAAGGCCATAAAAAGAACAAGATATATTTTTATCACTAGACACAAACCTGTCTCACACATTTATCGGTTTCTTTTGAGAGCCATTAGGAAAAACTTAAAGAACAGAAAAGAAACCCCAGTTAAAGTTCCTTCAAAGTGCAATCGTACTTCAGTCAGTTAATTAAACAATCCATGCCAACCTGAGGGCTCTCAATCCTGTCATAACATACCATAAGCACTGATGGTTGTCAAATACTAGTTCTGAACTGCTCTTATCAATATTAAGCAACCAAACCACAAAGTTCAAACTTAGCTTAAATGGCATTTTAAAAGCGTGTACATCTTTAAACTGCACAGGCATTGATCTTTGTGTTCAATACCTCCTTTATTTAAAAACATTTAGAAGTATAAGGTAGCAGAAGCCATCCCACTGAGAAATGCAGGCCATTACTACAGAACAGAGAGTGAAAACCTGCCTAGTTTTCACATGCTTCACTGAGAAAAGTGCCAGAGGTAATGAAGACCCATTGCACAACCACACCTGCCACTGAAAGAGAGCCGGCATTGAAAGGGATCTATTTTTAGAGGGATGCTAAAGGTCAGCTAGCTAAGGCCTTTAGTCATGCAATGTCATCCCCATGTTAAGCCTTAAGATGCTTTTGAACAAGGTATTTGCTATACAGTAAATGGCAATTTTTTTCCAAGACATTACTGATTTGCAAGTTCACCTTCAGTACACAGTGCCAAAAGTGCTCTCAGGAAAAAGAAATGGCACAATTACAACTTGAGCAGGAGATAGAAAATGTCTGTAAAAATATAATGAGAGCTTCTGGAATGGTGTTATGATCCTGCTCCCATGAGAACAGCAAGAATCAGAGGATCATATTTTTAGGAAAATATGCAACATTTCAAGTTCTTCAAGAGCCACTGAAATGTAATATGGTCTAGAGGAGGCCACAGAACCAGGGCAAAAAACCTTCTGTGTGTAGGCAATGATAAGGCATCACGCTACATGCATGTACCAACAAAACACCCTCCTTGGCACGGGTGGATACCCCTAAAATGTCGAATCTGTTTGGGACCAGGAGCTGCCCTGCCTCAGCCTGGCCACGTGAGTGACACTCACAAAGCCCCAGCGCCTGCGTTTCCCTGGGCACAGCAGCACAGCATTTCAAGTAAGTGCACAGAGTCTGGGGCTTGCTGAGCCTCCCCACTGGAAAAACAGTGGCTGACACAAGGCAAAACCTGTGGCAAAACAGCCCGTGCAGAAAGGCCCCAGCGCAGAGCAGTGGTGGCCACCAGAAAGTGAGCCGGGCGCTCGGCTGAGCAGTTCCAAAGGCTGAATTCAGGGCAGGTGCAGCACGAGGGAGGCGCAGCCTCAGGGCACACCTCATGGAGAGGAGCCCAGGCTTGGCAAGTGCCAAGGGCCAGCAGTGGAGGCAGATGTGGAGCCACAGCTGGGGAGCAGCCAGCAGTCTGTAAATCCAGCAGGGACAGGAAGCGGATGCAGGACTGTGCAAACCAAGTCTGCTCCGTTTGTCCAGCTTCATCTCCCACGGCTGGGCACAAGCTGCTCCTCCCCCACGTACTGGATAGAGGAATCAGGCCCTAAGATTTGTGTGCATTTTTCAACCCCTCTGCATTTGCCAACGAAAGATTTTCCCTTCTGCGAAGTCCCGCTTTAGCTCTTCTGTCTGAGGTTCCACCTGGGATGTCTGAGTTGAAACTAAGCCACTCTTCAACTCCCCAAAATGGGATTGCTTGGCGGCTCACAGAACCATAAAAAAAGAATCCTCTTCCTCCTCCTCTTCACGGTGTAGGTGTGAAATCTCTCTGCCAGTCCTGAGCCATCACCCTGGGTCTGTTCTGGATGTAGTTTGCCACATGAAATATAATAAATCTCAAGTATTACTCCTACCAAGATCTGTCTTTGGCTGACCAGGGAATGATCACAGTCCTACCACAATGAATGAGACGACGAACATGACAGAAGGTCTCTCCTCACACACAGCTGTGAACTCACTGAGAAAATAACTTTCTGCAGTGTAAGTTCAAGGCACTTTCACAGATGCTCGTACCCAAATGGTATGACAGAACAGTGGGGATTGAATTCATGTTTCAATTTGCAAACTAAACTTGTACAGCAAACTTGTAGAGAATCAGAACATCATAAATTTTGACAGCTTTGTCAAAAGGAAGAAAAGAACAGCAGAAAAAAGTTGAAAGAAAGAACACAAGAACGAAAGGCTGACCTCGCTGGTCCAGGAGCCTTTCCAACTGGAACATTACCAGCACTGCTGGCACCAGCCACAGGAGGGTCCAACTAATTCTTGCTCCTTTCAGAGTCCATACACCTAACAGGAGAAAACTGTAGTCCTTGAGGATGCTAGGTGTGACTTTGAATGGCAGGAGAATGGAGCAGCCTGCTGGGGGTCTGTGTAGAGCAGGGAGACAAACAACACAGGCAGGAGATCTA
Organism: Dryoscopus gambensis; assembly: GCA_013389985.1. Classification (NCBI taxonomy): domain Eukaryota; kingdom Metazoa; phylum Chordata; class Aves; order Passeriformes; family Malaconotidae; genus Dryoscopus; species Dryoscopus gambensis. The sequence goes on from WEIT01012910.1 coordinate 496,976, forward strand.
CAGCAGGCACTGCTTTCTGCTCTGCTTTCAAAGACCTTCTCTGCCCATTAATAAAATCTTCATTCTACTTAGTAACTGCTCTCACAAATTGTTCAAGCTCTACAATGCAGAAAGCAAGGCCAGTGAACTGCACTGAATCTTAAATGCTGTAAGTGACACTGCAAAGAAAAGGCAGTGCTTTCCCTGCACTCTCCTCTTAGCAAGACAGGGAAAGGGAGAAAACTAAAGACATGGCTTGTTGTACAGCATTTCTTGCTTCACTGTTATTTTTATTACTTGTTATTGCCTAGGGCATGAATTTACACTAAGTGAAAAAGTGGAGGAACGAGGTACCATTTTTAGTTTTTCTCTCCTACGTTCCCGTAAGTTACAGTCACTGATGTTGCACAACTTTTGTCCCCATTAATTTCAGGATGGACTTTCCTGCTTCTTTATCACACTAAGTTCTATTTCGTCAGAAGCTGAGCAGCAATTTCCTTCGTAGCTCAGATCACAGACATAAAAATGTTCACCACTATCAGGATGATTTACAAAAGGCACCGGTCCTCTGCCTCCTCCATAGAGACACTGGCCTCCTTGTCTCCTCTTTTATGACAGGTAGCAAATGAAGTAATGAAGTAGAAACGAAGTAATAAAATAAAGATAAATCATTCATCTTGGGAAGCTCTGCATCAGACCAATTAAAATAATGTCTTAGACACACTGCCATAACATATTGTACCTATGGGAAGAAAAACTAGCGTGAGCAAGCCCTGCATTTTCTATTTTCTTCAATTATATCCTTGGAGATTTCTAGCTCCAGCATAATAAAAGATTAACAAATTAAAATATATTAAAAAAATTAATCTTTATATTTTTTCCAGTAAGCTAGTAAAGGCGATGATAGTGACAAACCTCTGCCTGGAGAGGAAGCTTGCACACGTCAAGACCAACAGCAGCTACAGTCAGAATCACTGAGGGTGAGGAGGGTTTGCAGCCCTGGATCACACCGCTGCAGCCCACATTAGCCCAGCAGCTTCCCAGGGAGGCAAGGACTATCCTGAAGTAGGTAAAGAGGCTGGATCCCGCGCTCCCAAGAGCACCAGAGGTTCAGTAGCTCCTGCTCAGCTCTCTCCCACGCTGTGCTTGATGCCACGGGGCCAGGAGCTCTCCGTGCCCCACTCAGGCGGGGCAGAATCCATCGGCACCGCACCAGGGCCGCAGGGGCTCAGGGCTGAGCAGCACCTGCCACCCCTACGCCACACGGAACCACACACAGCACAGAGGATGTAAACACTCAGCCAGCCTCAGTGTAAAACCTCCTCACTGCTCTATTCTTTGTCATGTTCTCAGCGGCAGTTTCCTCTGGAGTTAAATCACCGGCACCAAGACGTTCCCTGCCGGAGTGATTTACGGAGCTGAGGCACCGAGAGCAGCCTCTGCCTCTCCTGCTGCTGCTGCAGCACAGGAGCACCTTCTGAGACCAGAGCCTCAAGTGAGCTGTGCGAGGGCACACAAGGGATGGTCTTAGGCAAGCAAAACCCAGCAGGATTTCATCCAGCCCTGCACTCAGAGTGCCCTGCTAGTCCTATAAATGTCCTGGCTGCATTTCAGAGCCACGGCTGCTCCCCAGCGACAGGGATATGGGCACCTGCTACCACAGATTTGCCTCTAGGCAGTCGGTCCTAGGCTCCCTGGTCTGTGGATTCTTCCATGGGTCTACAAATCAATCAAAATCTGGTTTAGAATCTTATTCTTTCATCTGGAGTCCTCGTCTAAAAATAGCACCCATTCCCTCCACATCTGTTGATTTTCAAATGATTTTATAGCACTGATATCTAATTAGAGAATATCATTGCCTGTTACAATTACATGTCATTTACTGATGGGATGACCCTTTTCATACTCCAAAGAAAATCTCCATCAATACTACAATCAAGATCTCAAAGATCTAGCAGAAAGACTGAAGGAAATAGGTTTGGGGGGGTTTTAGCTTATCATTTCTGACCACTTCAAAGGTTTACAACAAAATTCAGTGTCAAAAACAATGAACAAGAGTTGAACATTGGGGAGATTGCAAACCACAGACAATTCACTGTGACAGAGTTAACTGAAGCATGATCACACAGGCTATCAGACAAATCTGGATCACTTGAATGGACTGGCACGGCTTAAAGGGGTTTTTCTTTCATTTATAATTAACCATTCAGCTGTCACATCACTGCATCCACGTACTTTGGTTGTGAGTGCTTACACTGAAGCTTCTGTAGAAGACACAGAGCCTGTGAGCCAGAAAAGGTGAGAAGGGAAGTTCTGCCTGTGCACCAGAGAGATGCCCAGCCCAGCTCCACGAAAGCAGCCAGAGCAGAGGGAGAACCACTCACCACAAACCACCGGGGCAGCAGCTCCGTGTGCTTCCCTGGGGGCCTCCACCCCCGGCTACAGAAACCTCCTTGTGGGGTGACAGAGCACCGGGGGGCTTTGGCCTGTGCACCCTGACTTCTGATACGGGGCACAAAGATCAACTTCTCCTAGGAAGAGGTTATTGGGCAAAGTCAACAAGGGTCCTCAAAAGCAACAGATGTTGCAGGGAGTGGTCTATGTGACTTGAGGCAGCTTTCCCAGAAAGTTCTCAGGGATGAAAAGTTTGTCGAGCTGGTAGCAATGCTCAGAATGGAAACTGCATTAAGAAGTATGACAGTAAAGTGTGGAACTCCAGTTTAAACAATGAACAAACGAACTTAAGCAAATTAAATACTGCCCATCCTGCTTTAAAAACATCTGCTTCTGCCAGTAAATACACTCAAAATGTTTTTAGGGAATGCCAGAGTAACTGAGGTCAGAAAGAACCTCTGGAGGCCATCCAGCTCACACCCCATTAATGTAGGGGCAGATAGAGCAAGTCACATAAAGTTTATAAATTTAGGTCCTCAACTACTCCTCTTAGGGAAAGTCATTTCACAGGAGTCCACTGTCAGCTCAGGGTGTTTGTGATTAATTTCTTTAAATGCTGAAAATGTGCCTGTGAAGACTGAAGCTTCAAACCAAGCCAGTGAAACATCTGGTGCTTCACAACAAAGCATTCGGCAGGGTAGTCAGTGCAGTCGTATCTCAGACAGTCCTTGGACAGGACATCTGCATAACTCTAGTTTCTCTGAACTTGATGCCACACAGGCATCTTCCATGGCTTATCTACTTGTGTACCTCAGCTATTTTTAAAGTAGACTTTACTGTCATTTTCCTGTTAATATTCTACAAAATGTAGCTAAACTCATTTACCACACAGTCAGGGTCCAAAAAGGCGTGTGACAAAATCTTTAATCCCCAGACAAGACAGGCAGTGACATACGGCCCTGGAGAGCTACAGAGCCATCCCACTGTCCTGAGAGCCAGGAACGGGTGTTTTGGAGACTTCCTGACACCACGGAGTGCCTGTCCCCAGGGACTGCACCGGCGGGGACAGACAGCACCCCCAGTGCCCTGCCAGACCCCCCGTCTGCCACCCGGGTCTGCCCTCCGGCAGCTGATGGGCAGAGGGAGCATGGTGGGCAGTGTCCCCTGGGCTCGCTGAGGAGTGGCCAGGAGTGGTGGCCATCTGCACCAGCTGTCTCACACACACAAACCTGCCACGTCCTTCCTTCTTTAGGCCTCTAACGGAAAAAGCTGCTTAACAAAGGGTCCAAGGTTTGTGCTATTGTAAAACACCCATGGAGCCAAAGTCCAAACAGCCACTGCACAGCTTAGCCACGAGCCCTGGGGTTTCTGCAGCGCCACTGCCGTGCCCCCTGCCCCTACAGCCCTGGCAGAACAAGGGCACGCTGCTCCAGGAGCACGGGGCCGCCCCGCTCCCGCCCTGCGCCCTGGCTCCCGGCAGCTCCGAGGCACTGCTAATCCTGCGCGAGTTGCCAGCACCAATACACCGACCGAGCAGTGGGCTGAATATTTTAGCTGTAATAAATAGATTTGAAGAAAGGCTTTCTTTACTGACAACCTGCTTTATTTTTGCCAGCAGGCATGAATCAAAACAGAATCACAGTACCCTAGCCCAACTTCAAAGGATATGAACATTTAATTTTTCGCAGCTTTTGCTTCGCTGTCCATTGTACTGCAAACACACCCCCGGGCCCCCAAGATCTCTTTCATCACTAATTTAACTTTCCCTTTTTAAAGATGACAATACAGAGAGGATGAGATGCGTTTCCAGCGAAGGTCAGCCCGGTGTGACCTTGCTGGTTCTCCAGGGCATGCCCCGCCTGGGGGCACAGGGAGGGCTGCTCCTCAGGCTGGAGGCTGGGCTGGGCCCCGCAGAGCCGCAGGACGCGATGCCCTGGGCTGATGCCCTGGGCTGATGCCCTGGGCCCCCAGTGCTGCCTCCCAGACAGAGCCCGGGTTCCAAAGGTCAGCACGTGCCAGCAGATGGGAGGCAGCACATGATTTCCCTTTACTCTGTGGCATAGCAGAGGACTAGAGGTCACATCTAAAATTTAATGCAATGATGCAAGTGAGGCAATTAGTAAATGACTCGGCCTCTGCAGACCAGCAGGCCCCCTATTAACCAGCTAACTACATTATCTTTGTGAAGATCATAGATTTTCCCCTTAAACTAATAGTGGGTAACTCCTGCAACTTGTCATATCCTATGGCAGCCTCGGGCCCCAGCCCTGCAAGGTGCTAGTGTCCTTGCCCCACTGACACCCACGGGAAGCAGCATGGCCCAACCTTCCCAAGAAGAGCATCCTCAGGCTCAGAATCTCAAATATCCAGTCAAGGGGGGAAATGGTTTCACTTGTGAATGGCCTAACACGCTCTAATTAGCACTGTCTCTGCTGTTGTCTCAAGTCTCAGTTCATCTTTACTCTGTGCCTGTCTCACAGCCAGGAGAACCTTGGTCACTCCTGGCATCAACCCTTACCAAATCCTGGTGCTTACCAAGGGGGCTCCACCAAGCAGCATAACCAACTCCAGCTAAGCTTAGGACAAACACAAAGAAAATTATGAGAAACCTCTTGTCCTCCTGCCCCACCATGTAAAAGTTAACACAAAAGATCAGGTGTTTCCATTAAGTTCTCAGAACTTTTATTCCAGTCAAAAAGATGGAAAATACCTCAGCAGTGGTGACGAAAGCATCCAGAATGCTTTGGGAACCCAGCAAGAACCTGTTTCTGACTTTGAGGCACTGAACAGGCTTCAGCATGTTTACTACACCCAAGAAATATTGCTGGCAGTGTAACACTGACCATTCAACAAACTGGGTCATGTTTTAGACAGATGTGATGTCGTCCACAACACTACACACAGCGAAACCACCGGCATTTGTCAAGGACTGCTGTCTACAACTGGAAAATAATGTGTGATTGTGGCAGAAGACAAGGACATGTTTTTCACTGAAAGAAACCCTCCTCTGTCACCTACCACACAACCTGGCAACCCAGCACCTGGGAAAGAGGTGTGAGCAGTCATGAGGCACTCACAGAGCACCTGCACCCGTGCACCTTTCCTCCCAAAGGCTCCAGGGCACTGGCCACCCTTTGACACTCACAAATATCCTGAAACCACTTGTTTCAGCCAACGGGCCTTTCACTATCAGATGCAGCCCAGCCCAGGCACTGCCTTGCTGAACTGTGCCCAGCTGTGCCAGCGCTGATGGGAACACACAGCCAAACTGCCAAAGGGTGGCCACGAGGAGAAAAGCCTTGAAAGAGAACTGTGGGGTTTGTATTAACGCTGCACAGAAACTTATTACCCCTTCTGTCTTGGGATGAAAAGCTAGTATCTCTACATCCATCACCAGTCTGAAAAGCGTAAAACCAAATTTCAGTTCAGGTCTAACGAAAATGCCATTTAATTTTGACCCTATTAAAAATAAAAACCAAAATATTTTAAAAAACCCCCAAACCCACAGGGTTGGTTTGCTTTAAGCAGACCTGAAATGCAAAGGAGGTTACACTCATCTGTCCCTCATTTACATTTCAGTTACACTGTTACTTTCATCTATTTTATAAGGAATTTAGGCCCTTTTCCAGGTCTCTTCACACCGTGCTTTATTTGGTACATCAATCCTTTGCCTCCTCAATCAACCCTACCTCCTGTTCCCTTGAGCTCTGGAGGCAGATGACAGCGGACTGAGTATTTTGAAATGCACTGTTCCATTTTCCATAGACCACATCTAGATTCCCCTGGACAGCTTCCAGCTGATCTCGGGCTGGACCCTAATCCCTGGGCACGTGCTGAGGCTCCTGCTGGCCCCTCCATGAGGCACGGGAGAGGTGCTGTGTGGCTGGGACCAGCTGCTGGACAACTGCATGTTCTGAATACTGGACCCACATGCCCCCAGGTGCCCCCTCCTCCTGCCAGACCAGGCTGCTGAACTGCCCCGGGTGCTTCTATCATCTGTCACTCACTGGTGAAAGGCTGCAGCGAGGCTAAAGCAACCCATGTTCTCAAAATGACTACTGATCACACGGCAGCGTTCGTCTGGAAACAGCCACGTTATCTGCTCATTTCTGCTCTTCCATTTCCTCTGTGCATGAGTTTGACTTCATTTGTGAAAGCATGTTCTGCCCCATTAAGACATTTAAAAGTTCAACACAGCCCAGAGCTGCAAGCTGTTGCAGAATGCAAGCGCTGAGCAGGAGCACAGAGCAGCACTTTGTCCATACTCATTTTACACGCACTGCCCACGTCAGGAGCGTTTCAGAGATGCTCGAAATCCCCTATCCCATTTTTCGTTTTTGTCTTACCATCAGACAACCTGTGAGGCAAACCCAGCCCCCCTGCACCTGGGCAGCTGCAGGTGCCACACTCCCACTGCCGCCCCTCGTATTTTACTGACACGGCAAGCCCCGCTGTTTCCCAGCCAGGAGCAGGACAAGGCCTCCCTCAGGCAGGACAGGCCGTTCCTGAGGAGGCCGTGCCACACACGGACGCTCAGGGGCAGGCAGAGCGGGGCCGGCAGCCCCCCAGCAGCCGTGGCAGGGCGCATTTCTGGGCAGGGACAAACGCGCTCGCGGTGGTGGGACAGGCGCTGGGAGAGGCTTTGCTCCCCGCGGCCTCGAGCCTGCACCGCCAGACAAGGCCTCAGCAGCTCACCAGCCCGCCAGGCCAGAGGGCAGGGCAGCGTCTGCAGATGCAAGCACAGAAGGACGTCTAGAGAACAAAGATTAACATGCTTCCATCAAATTTCACGTGGAAACTGAACACCACATCATGACACGCTGCTCAGTCACGCTGCACTGGGCTTTCCTTAACAGCTGCTTTTATTAAACATAGCCCACTGTTTGCCACTACACCACACCTCAACATTTCCAGAAGGTCACAGACGAGCACACCTTTAATCTAAACTATTCAGTAACACCTCCACTCTGCATAGTGTTCGTAATATTTAAACGTTCTCGTGATCTCCCTCATGAGATCAACACCGGTTTCAGGTAATTCACAACCTGAGAGCACCTGATGCTCTGTGGCTGTGATAGAACTGGGTTACTGTAACTGCAGTGCACTGGGGATACTGACTGGTCTGGTGAAGAGAAAATTTCACACAGTTTAGTATCAGCAAAATGCAAACATATTTAATTAAGAGTTTGCAAACAGCCCCATTAAGCATAGTGGCAATGGGCTTCTGTGTAGCATTAGAACTGTGCTGAGGGTCACAAACTCTTTCTCAGTATGGTTCACTACCTATCCTAGAAGTCAAAATTGAAGACGGTATGACAGAAATTGAAGACTGTAGGATATTCTGATAAAATAGCAACATTCCCTCTGCCTGCCCCTCAGAAGCTGTCACCATAACATTTCAGTCCAGGCACCAACGGTGACTTATATTTACTGAAGACGAAAGCCAAAGAGAAGTCCACTCTACAGCTTTCTCTCTGTCAACCTATGCAAAGGCCAAATTAACAGCCCGTCAGCTGTCAGTGCAGCTCAGCTTGTAGCTATCTTTGGAATTTTGCTTTCATGTTCTATTGATTTGTACTGGCCTAAGTCTGTGAGTTTCATCTCTTGGTCTGATTGTCTGGTTTTAATATTTGTCACACTAATTCACTAGAATTGGTACAGACAAAACCTAGGATGTCACAAGATGACATGTAACAGCATGAAGATAGTGAGACACTCTGAAAATAGTTGCTAAATCTTTTAGCATTAATCTAAAATCTTTGCAGACTTAGAGAAAGCTACAAAAACCCTACAATATAACAATCAGGCAATTTTAGAAATGAACAGATAAAGGCAGAAGCACACAAAGGAGCAGCAGCATCCAATCACAGACACAAGCATAAAAACAGTAATCCCTTCTATGATGCTGATTACATGAGCTGTGCAAGTCTGGTCACCAGCTTGAATCTCCCCATAGAGAGCAACTCCTGTACAGAGAACACCAAAATCTCTCGCAGGCTTTTCTTGTGCCCCAGTGCTGAAACCTCAGTTGAGTTTTCTTTTCTTGCATCAAAAACCATTATAGGCAATTCCAAGTGTTTCTTCTGTCTTAAAAATAAACTGCTCTGTAATTTCACTAAATTACCATTATATTCACCTTCTCTCAGCAACTCAGCTGGAATGTAGGCCCCAGTGAGCACTTACCCCCTCCACTGACCATGGGGGTATTTACCACCACGGAAACACCTCAGTTTGGCAACTACCACACACAGCAGGATTTCAGGATTTTTGTACCATATATCCAAACATGCACACAGGGAACTAAAGACCACATTCCACCAGCCCATAATAATCAGCCTAGCAAGAGTCTTCTACCCATGTCCAGCAAGCGAAGACACCTTCACTCTGCAGGACAAGAAACCCCCCGTGCACTTCACTTCTAACACATAACATTTCAAGATGTATTTTCCTTAATCCAAAGCTTGCCTCTCCCAAGCAGTAACACAGACCAACATCACAGCTCCGGAGTCTGAATGAATTCCTGATTGAGTTGTACAAGATTGCTTTGCTCTCAACTTCCTACATCTAACCTCAGGAAATTCCCTACCAGCTTAACAATAAATTGAGTTCTTTGCCACACATAATGAAAGAACAGCCACAGAGTTAATGCCTGCCTTCTTGGCCCACAGCCAATATAAAGCAAAGAGAAATGTGGGGGCATCAGCACTTAGGCTGATTTTCACACAGTTGCCACCACTTTATGTTTAAGCAGAAGTAGCTCAGAGGTTTGTTAGGAAGTGACCCCCTTGATTGAATGGAGAGAGTTTCACAGCTTCAGAGTATCTCCAGAGAGCCCGGGGAAGAGTTACATGAATCCCTGCCCCACAAAGTGCTTTAGGAAATTGAAAAGGAGCGAAACACTCTCAGGCAAACTCAACGAGACAATTTCCAACTTGCCTAAGGAGTGGCAGCATCAACCACCAACCACAAAGTGCCAGGATTCATGCAAGCCTCAAGGATGCTGAAATACTTTTCCATAAGCTGCAGGGTCTCAGAGAGCAAAAGCCCTGTCCCACTGCTGCTCTGCCAGCACACAGGGCTTGGGAGAGGCTCGTACCTGACCTATGCACTTAAAATATAAAATTCTAAACATGCAGCAAAACCTAGCAGTGATATCACACAGGCAGATCTTCAGAAATGAAAGAACAAAAAAGGTTTGGAAAAAACCTGCAGTAGAAGTAGCACTTTAAATAAACAAGCAGCCAAGTACGTGAAAAGCTCTAATCCATTTGCTTATTTGAAATATTACTCACTGGATGGTTCATCTCAAAGCACAGGCTTTGCAGTTTATCCTCCTCAAATGACTCCCAGATAAAATTAGTCAGGTGATTTGCAGGATATATTGATTAGAGCGGATTTAGCTAAGGCAACATAAAAACCAGCCAGCTTTATCGTTCAGTGAAAATGAAAGAGGAGAAAGCAAGCCTGCAAGCTATTATCACTGTATATAAATTAGACTTTATTAATGAATTAACGAACTACATAGAAAATGCTAGATAAGAGTTAAAATAATGGAGTTTCTCTCTGAAGAAAAAAGACTAGATCTCAGAAAAAAGCAATACAAATACAAGTAAGTCTTCAGTGTTTGCTTGTTTTTTTAATAGTGTCTGTAACAGGCTGAATTTTCACCTGAACATTCCTGAAAAACCCTGAGATGTTCAGTTGTCTCTTCCAGCTCAAAACTTTTTCCACCTTTACATAAAAACATCCTCAGCTTGCCTCTGTTAAATCCCAGGCACCATGAACTACCCAAACTTTTCCCAGTGAACACTGGTTTTCCTCAGGATTAACTTTCAAGTGCTCAAAATACTAAATACCCTGATTGTGCTACGTACAGACTGAAAAATCCGGGATTCTTCTGACGTGGGGAAACAGAAATGAGCATACTTGACTCACAACTGGGCACCCTCAACTCCCCAGCTGGGTGGGGGTCTCCTGAGGCTCCTTCAGAGGAGTGTCCTGCAGTAGCTCGACAGATGGGTTATTTTATCTCCAGGCTAAGGTGTCCTTCACGTTAGAGCTTTGTGAGAACATCTGTATGCTCTGACACTATAAAAACCCACCACCCCGAGTGCACTGGGGAACACAGCACAGCTCCCTGGAAGGGGTCAAGCCTGAACCTCCATGTCCGTACGACCACAGAATCCCTTGTGGAACTGCCCAGGCTGCTTGCCCTGGAAGGGAAAGAGCAACTTCCTGGATATGATTTAATACCAACAAATGCTCGTACTCCCTCCAGCAGAGGCACTGATAGTGAGACATGCATCAAGATCCACGGCAGCTCGCAGCCTGTGCCTGGCAGCATTTAAAAGGATAACTCGGTGTGAAGTGCCTGTTTCCTCCAAAGCCCACCCGCCCTGACACCCTTTTCCCAGCAGAGCTGAGTGCCCCAGCCCCAGCGGGGCTGCAGGAGGGGAAGCAAGAGGCAGGTACAGCCCAGGAGGGCAGCTGGGAAACCCCAGCAAGTGGGGGTCCTCCTGTATTTACTCAGCTGAAACAGCTCCTCTGAGGTTCACTGCATCTTAATATGCTGGGCAAGACACATGTCTCTTCCCACTGGCAGAACACACTCCAGTGTGGAGAATGGGTAGGGAACAAAGTCTGCTTACCACAACGCTTGCCTAGAAAGCTGCTTTGGGCAAGCCACGATTTGGTTTAACTCTGCCAAGGGGCTCTAGGTGGCAAAAGAGAGGGGTTCAGCCAGGCTGGCAGAAGAGCAGCGGTGGCACCTGCACCACAACCTCCTGCGTGCCCCCGAGGTCTGACCCCACAGCAGTCGCTGCCCAGGACGGTGCCACGGCGGCCCTGAGCTGCGGGAGGCCAGAGGGGCAGCTCCATCTCTCTACTGACGCTGCTTTATTTCCTGGAGTCATCAGCTGAGCCCACACTGACTCCACCGCTCAGCAGCTAGATACTTTCCAGGGATGCAGGAGAAAGGCATTTAAATTCCCTCAGGCTGAAAAGGGAAATGAGTTCAAATCCACAATCCGAGGTTCATCAGCTCATCCAGGAACCACTGGGAAAAAGTGCTACGTCCCAGATGTGTTCTTGTTTTATGAATCATGATTCTCTAGCAATTAACTTATTTCAAGAAGATAAAATGCTTCAAAGGTTTTTTGTTTTTATTTTTGGTTTGAGTTAAAAATATATATTCTTGTCAGTGAGACATGCTGACAAATTTTCTTTTAGTTTCGGAGCATATCTATTTTGTTTTTATGTGCTATTTTAGATCAACCACAGAGCCAAAAAAATAAATGCAATTATGTATTCAGCTCTATGCTAAAGTTTCGTTTAAAGTCAAAATGGCAAGTATTAACAGACAATGACAGGGTAGAGCAGTGAAGTGGCAGATTAGATTCAGGAATTCTGCTTAGTGGGCACATTTCTATGTTTTCCTGTTGTCTTTACAGCCCTTCCTAAAATTCTCATTATTGGCAAGAAAGTTCTCATGAGAACAAGCCCATTTCTGACTGTCGTGCTGCATTTCTGGGAAGACAAAGACACCAGCTTGGTTCTACCATATGTGAAGCACAAGAAAGAATCTGGAGGCCAGCAGCACAGCCAGCTCAAACCCTCTTTGCAGTGACCTTGGTGAGCCCCTGCTCCAGCAGCAGGTCTGGGAGAGGACACCACAGCCACGAGCCACCTTGCAGAAGAAGACCTGTGAAAACGTCACATCTTTCTATTTTGCTCAGAAGATGGACTCGCTAATTTTTAACAGTGCAATCCTGTTGCCTTTCTTCATGATACCTCAGAGCAGGAACAAAATGTAACCCTCAGGTTCAGTTCTACCCCAATGTAAAATTGTTTCCCATAGAAATTAGTTAAACTTATAAGGCTTCCTTCCCAATTCAGCTGAAAAAAAAGGGTTATTTTTCCTTAAACTTGCAGCCAATGGCATTCCCATATTCTGGGAGTCTGTGGAAAGGCTCAAATTCCAACACCTTTACAGGAGAAAGTTCTCATTGTGTCACTGGGAATACTTGTGCAAGTGAAGCAAGCAGGATGTAGGAACCAATGGAACACCTTCCTTCACCAAAATGACCCCATTTCTGCTGGTTTATGTTTAAAGCAGGCTTTCCACTGGTTTATCAAAATAATGATCCAGCCTTTAAGAAGACAAAAAGCCTCACACATCCCTTGATTCCCACACCAAGAGCACTGATATGAAAATCTCTCTGTAATCTGTGAAATTGCTATTTGTTAAGATTAATTTAGGTCAGTCAATTGCTTGTAAAAATGTAAAAGCTTGTTGCAGACTTTCTGCATATTCAGCAATTAAGCTTCCACTGCACCTGGTAGTTTCCCACCTCGCACTCGGAGAACAGACCCAGTTTTATGGAAGCACAGCATGTTGTGTGTAATTACTTCCGAGAAGTCAACTAAAGCAGTTGGTCTCTTTTACAGTCCAGTAAGTTTCAATACCAAAATCACTTTAAAGAAAAACTTTAAATGAAATTAAAGAGCCAATTTGAGCTTCCATGACTTAAATTCTTTTTTCTTGCTATGGATGCTGAAAAGGAACCTGTGCTCCTTTCATTGTGGCATCTCCAGCTGAAAGCTCCACCAAATGCAGAGCATTTCATTTAACCTCATACCCCTGTGGCACTGAAGCCATAATCCTACATGCATTGAAGGCAATAAGAAACTTAATCTTAGTAGCAACTCAGGATTGAAACCATCTTTCCACCACTGGGAAGCTCTCACCTGGATTGTGCAGAAGCAGAGCTCATGTCCACGATGTCTGGAATGAACTGTTCTGCTGGACATACCAGCTACAGTTTTGGAGTAAATATTTCACAAGCAGGGCACAAAACGCACATTTATGAGAGGATTCACACACACCCTTAGTGCTCCCAGGAGAGATTTATTTTAGTTACTGGAGGAGCCAGTAGAGCACACCATCACTGCTGGCTGTAATGGTCTGACACAGCCCAAACAGTTTCTTTACACATACACTCTTCAAAATTACTCTATTCCTTTTCTTTCTCTCCCCTTAAGTCCCTTGACTCACGCACTGAGCTCACATGAGCACACTTCTACCCTCTCACTGCTTATCAAATATAAAAAATAAATCACAAAGCTCAGGCACTCACTCATAGAAGCTCCATAACTCCATCGGTGCAACTCAGTCCATCATTAATATTCCAGAGATACATCAACTGCTCCATATAACCACGTAATCTCACCAACTGCTGTGGCGTCCCATTCCCCTTTTCTCCATTCTCCCTCCTTTCATCCACTGTAATCCCACTGTTCTTCTCTCCCTGTTACCAGGCACAGCTATTTACAGCACCCATGTATAACCTGCCAAACCCCATACTGGGCCCTCCCACCAGCCCAGTGAAACAAACTCCTTGTTTGCCTTTGCTAAGTTGGAAAAATGTAACACAAAAAATATAGCCAATCACAGCAAATGGAGTTAAAACAGTGAGCTTCTTACATCACAGCTCTTATCTCAAGGAGTTTATCTTTAATCCTACAGAGAACTCTATGAAATTGAGCAAAGTTTCAGTCGATCAAAAATGGAATTCATTATGCGAAAAGATCAGAGACACCATATGACTGAAAATTATTCAGACAAATCCTCGGGTAAAGGCTTCAGTGGAAATTACTCTGTATGAATGTTATCCAGACTCACCCCAGCCTCTCATGCGGGTGAACTCTGCAGAGCTCTCATGGACTCAGCAGAAACGTGGACAAAGGCAGGAAACCCGAGGGACTAAGCATCTGTTTCTGCAAATATTGGGCACGGGCTCAGCCACGTGGCTTCAGGAGTTACCACGCACCAGCAGAAATGTTCCACCAGCACAGAAACTCAGCTGCTGGTACCGCGACTTCTCTTACCGCAGGACTAACGAAGGCATAAGCAAAATCTCACTGAATTGTATTTCCTCTGGGCTGAATTCATATGCGGACAGCTGTGCTGATTTTGGCTGGGATAGAGTTAATTTTCTTCCCAGCAGCTGGTACAGGGCTGTGCTCTGGGTTTGTGCTGGACACAGTGCTGGTAATCCAGGGGTGTTTTGGGTATCACCGAGCAGCGCTGACACGGAGCCAAGGCCTTTTCTGCTCCTCACCCCACGGGAGGGGCTGGGAGGGGACGCGGCCGGGACAGCTGGCCCCGAGTGACCCACGGCAGGTCCCAGCCCGTCCGGCCTCACGGCCAGCACACACCGAGTCACTGCTGCCTGTGGTGGAGCCCAGCTCTCCCGGCACGGCCGAACACCTGCCTGCCCCCGGGAACCAGCGAGTGAATTCCTCGCTCTCCTTTGCCCGCACACGAGGCTTTTGCTTCACCTATTGAACTGTCTTTATCTCAACCCCAAACTTTTCTCACTTTTACCCTCCTGAGTCTCCTCCTCACCCCATGGCAGGGAGTGAGGCTCAGTTGCTGGCTGGGGTTAAAGAACAGCAACAGCCAGTGTGTATCAATTGATCTCAGATGCCTCAAAAGCTCATGCAAGTTTCTTCTCAAGATAAAATATGAGCAGCAATGACATGGTGAGTTAGCTCTGGGTATTATCAGCATTTACTCACTTGAAATATATTAGCAGCTCTTTTATTATTTATATATTATGAGGACGTCAATCCATATTATGAATTATGAACCTAATTCTGCTCCCAGTAATATTAATCAGAGACAAATGTGTCTCTTCACTTAATATATTCTTTTCAATGTCATTAACATATTAGTGAATATCGAGTTCTGCTGTCACTACAAAACACTTCATGATATTCTACAAAATGATCTAGTATCTCAGAGAAGAAAAACACATTCTAGAAGAACAGTCATCTCTCTTCTTAAGAACCTAAGATGGAACATCACTCTGATGTCACTACTTTCAACATTAATTTAATTTTAATAATCCATATTTTACTCCAGACCAAGTGGTTTAACTAACAAAAGAGGGCAGAATATTGCAGGGAATATATCAGAAGTGACACCACTTCCTGCAAAATGAACTAAAATAAACCAACAAAACCCAAAACCAACACCACAGAAGAAAAAACAAAACCAAAAACCAACAAGCCAACAAAAACAAACCAAACCAAAACCAAACCAAAACCAAAACCTTTGTTGCACTTTAAAAACTAATTCTGGATGGGCCCATCTATTAGCCTCGATCAGCATATCCTTTCCTAGTTACAAACTTCACCAAGCACACCCACAACTTTAGGGGAAAAAAAAATCCAGACCACTCAGAACCATAGATCAAGGGAATTAATCCTGTCACAGTAAGAAAAACCACAAAGCATCCAAGGATTTGATGAGCATGAGAAATCAATCGTGAATCAAGTCGATTGATGCGGTTTATTTTAAGTCCTTCTTTTCTGATTTATTGCCATCATTGCCACCAATTTGCATAGATAATAGAACAAGACATCCTCTTAAAGTCTTAATCAGGAATTAAAACGTAATACACTGGTACATCTCTTTCTGCTCATCAGCGAAGCACACACACTGATGTTTAATGTCAGTTTTATTCCAGGGATGGTACTGGATTGGAAAGAGGCCCTTCAAACTGCTCGTGACATCACCACCAATTTGTGGCTGTAATAGCTGCAAATCAAAAAACAGTCAACAAATCCTTCAAGCTAAAGCAGGTCGCAAACACGACAGTTACAAGAACAAGGCTGAGCTGTATTTCTGAGAGCAGCGCAATTTTCTTTTCAGCATGGCAAGTACAGCTACAACTGCAATGTTTTTCCAATGCATTTTCAAACTTTGCCAATTCCTTCTTAGAAATGAGATGATCTGTTCCTACTTCCAGTGTACTGAAGATGAGTGGGTAGTTTGCTGCTCACCAAAGTGATTTCTTTGACAGGTATTTACAGCATTCACAGAACCACCACAAATATGCACAGCTGTTTAAAAACAGTAGAGAAACAATGAAAGCCTCACCTCAAAGAGCCAGAGAAAAGCGTGTGCAAGAGCAATAGTTGTGACACAAAGTGTGTGTGCTAGTGGAAGGGTGGAGAGGGCAACTTGAAGAGATCAGCACTGAAAACTGCTAGCTCTGAGCAGGAAGTTCTGCACAAAAACGTGAGGAAGCTTGTGAGAAAAGCCTCAGAAAGAGAAGTTCAAATTGCACATTTCCTTCAGGAGGTGTGTTGGGAGAACATGCTCACAAGGAGCCTGGGAAGGCAAAGCAGTAGGAATCGTTCTCCATGTTTCACAGAGAACAAAAATGGGCAAATAAAACATGGGGCAGGGCTGGCTGCGGGCCATGTGTACAGCACAGCCGGCCGGATCAGACTCTGGACAGGAGTCTAAGAAATTCAGTACCATACACCTTAAAAGGAGTAAATTCTCGTGAGAATGTGAATCCCTCCAATACACGGAGTATGAGATCCTCGGGCCACTGCTGCACCCCGATTCACACCGGAGATGAGAACAAACCCGACCATGCCTTTGTGCTCCCCCCTCCCAGGTCAGCATCTTTGCCCTACGCAATTCCTGCTTCCAAGAACTGTTTTCTTTCACTCTCCTCCCTTCTTGATTGCTATCACACTGCTCAGGGGACAGCAGCATCCAGGCTTGGCTCTGTGATAAAGCAGAGCTTGCTTAGCCACAGAGTCAAGGCAAAAGACATTAGAAATGACAAAGAAATGCTCTGGGACCAAATGCTGAAGCCTCAGAAGTGTTTCCCCCAAAACTTTCTAAGTACTGTAAGCTGGTTTGGGGGCTTTTTTTAGCTTTGTCGAAGGTCTGTGGATCTTTGATTAACAGACCAAGTTCTTGACTTCCATCAAGCTCTCAGAGACTGAAACATGGTGACAGCCAAGACATGAGACTCTGTCTTGCACTGACCCAGGCTCAGCTGCCACAGGGGACCCCGAGCTCCGAGCTCTGGGACTGGGGCTGCCCCACAGCTGAAGACCCAACCTTGTCATGATCCTGAGCAAGACCTAGTCAAGCCAGGAGGATTGTTTATGTGCTTAACTGACTTCAGCCATGGCTCGTGAGACAATCTTTTACTTGCTAAATAAGGAAGACATAATGTGGGCTCTGACAGTAAGCACCTTTACAGGTGTTGCTTCCTTTAATTCTTTAATTCCTTTAAAATAATGAAGAATCAAGGTTTGCTGAAAAGCTTCTCCCTCAGAAAGAGCCTATATATAGATGAAAGATGAAATCTGCTACATGTCTCTGTGTTAAAAATAACTGCAATATTAAAAATTAAAATTATCCTACAAAGAACTGTCATTATTAGCAGTTCCAATGCCAAGTTAAAAATTAAATCCAATCAGCACAGAAAAACATTTGAAAACTCTTTTAAAAATGAAAGAGAAAAGATTAGCTACTATAAAATACAGGATCAATTGTATGAAGTGGAAATTTTCTTCCAGAAAAAAATCCCTTGCTGTTTCTGACATGTAGCCAAAACCGGAGCTGAAACAAGAGTCTGGCATGGATCTTTACCATCAAATCAGCTTCAAGTCAATTCCCAAGACAAATATCTTCTCAGTAGAGAAATCTAGGATGCAGGTTTTGTTCAGTATGGTTACTGATGGAGGTTGATAAAATATAACACTCGAAATATTCCAGGAAATGCCAGCACATGCCAGTGGTCCCTTCATTCCACCAGCTCTAGAAGCAGCTGCATTGGCAGGCCAGATGTCTGGTTCTAGTTCCCTGCCACATACTGCTCCTAATGCCTCACTACAGGGAATGTCGTCCACAATTTTAATAGACAGTCTCTCTTGAAATTAATTTCACAGGCTGGAATCTAAATTGCACTCTTCTTCAAATAAAATACCTCAGGAACAACATACTCTGGGTGTAGAAGGAGAGGAAGAACTAATAAATGAGAATGAAGATAAAATTTGTGACATTTCAGTGGAGGATGAAGCACTTAGTAAAGATAATTGCCTACATTCACCATAAAATGAGAACTTGAGGAGAACACCGTAAGTCACAAAATATTTGGATTTGAAGTATTAAAAATGTATAGCAACTGAGGATCTATCAGCTGTACAAATGGTGTTCTCTATTTCCTTCATTTTAAGTTAACCTATTTTACATGTAAAGCTGTGAAATTCACGTTGTTACAAAACTGACTTCTTCTGCAGGCTGCTCCTCCTGAGCAGGACTGAGACTTTTAGCAGAACAAGCATCAATGAAATGGATGAAAATGGAACCCAGTGATAAAAAGATGCCCAGGACTTTAATTACTGTAAATTACATAAGTCCACAAAATTAAGGGAAATATCTTGACATCACCTATGGTGTAGACTGGGCTGGGTGGAGAAGGCTGGGGGTAACAAGGCAAACATCACCTCCGATTTAACCTTTCTATCCTAGAGTGGCCAAAATTGCTTCAGGAAAGAGAATTATACTTATGTTCAGCCATTATAGTTCTGACACCTTTTCAAGCTCAAAAGCAAGGGCAGTTGAGCAGGTTGAAGGTTTGGGCTTTTTAAAAAATCTTTTATATATCCAGGAAGGTTTCTTTAATCTCTTATACACAAGAGGCATTGGTCTGCTTTGTGTGGTCCCTTCTCACATAAAGTGTCAGACTCATTCCTGTCAATGGAAAACAGAATTTAGCTTTTGGACTATCTCCTGCATCTTTTCCTTCCTCAATAATAATATGATCTTGAGATGCTTTGGGGTTTACTTTATTATGCCAAGGATATCTAAATCGTATCTCTTCAGTTACAAGCTAGATAAAAATGGCCCAGTATGGTTTTCTTTGCCTGCCTTCACGGTGCTTATACGTCAAGATGTCTTTATCTTCAGGATAGTATAGTTGGTAAGAAATTATTTTCCCTGTGAAACTGTGTTATTACTTCATTATTGAATTCTGACTTTTGTGTGAAGGCTACTGTGCAACTTCTCCAAGTCTAATAAAAAAAACCCAGAGGAAACTATTTCCCAGAGAATAAACAGCTCATATTTCTAATAAATCTAAGGATAACCTTTATTTCTATTTATACTTAGGGCATCAGCACAGCCCTTCACTCTCATTCAATTACACAAGCCCAGCTGTACTAGCAGTGCTCTCAGAAGGATGAGGACATTTCCTGGAGCCCAGCTCAGTTCTACTTTCCCACTATCACCAGCACGAGAGTTCTGATTTTCTAGGTCCTACCTGTGTTTGTCGAACAAGTTCTACCTTTCCTAAACTGATTCTGAGGAAAAAAACCTTAAACCAACACACCTCATGTTGACAGCAAACCCAGCTGAGAACAGGCACAGGAACTGGCTGCCTCTGCCCGCAAACGTCTCATGCCTGGCAGTCCAGGCAAGGCCACTGCTCTCCTTTGGGAACGCCCTCCTGGAAACCTGCAGTGCTCATGAAAAACTGCTGGGAAACACTGCCAGACCACCACGGTCCTCTCAAAGTGCCAGGGCATTTAGGAGACCCTAAAGTAGTTCGGACAAAGATTATTTCACTTCCAGATATGGGTGTTGGTTTGGTTTGATTTTAAACCAACACTATTAGGAAGAATAAACCAGCACAGCATCACCTGCCAAACAGTTAAGAGGACTGCTGGTGATTTAAGAAGGTTTTCATATTGCTCACACTACAGTTACAGAAAAAAAAATGTAACAAATCTGAACCCCTCTTCATACTTCCCTGACCTGGCCCAAATCTGCTCAGCTGGGAGGCTTTGACAGAAATGTGGTGGGAGGAAGGAGAGCAGAGCTCCCAGGCAAAAGCATTTTTTGAGGAGTTAATGAAATTTGCAAGTATAATTATTTTTAATCTGGGTGCCAAGTTCTCTCTCCATTCCATGAAATCCTGGTGCTGTGATGCTACAAAAGGAACACATGAGCCCTCAACTCTCATTACAGCATCATTATATAATTCACAAATACCATTCTCAAATTAAATCTACTGAAATGGGGTTACCTCAGTCAGAGAGTACTAAGGAGTAGAGTATCTATGGAACTCAGAGCCCATGGCAGCTACAATTCTGCCCTCCAATAAGCCAGGACAGTGAAAAAAATCCAGGTTTGCTTTCTCAGAAAGCTCTTGCCAGGCTGAACTCAACAGGAGGCTGCAGGGAGACCCACCAGCCACTGGCTGCCAGGACAAGCACAGCCAAAGGCACCCTGGAGCTGTCCACACCCACATGCCACCACCCCTTCCTTAAGAGAGGAAAAATAGGCAAGAGAGGAAACCACTCTGAAATATCTCTCAGCCCAGGACTTGCATCTTCTTCAGCATCTACTCCCTGCCCAGAAGCAGCAGATACTGCTCAACCGACTCAGCTGGAGAGCAGACCCCAGGCTGGGGAGAGGATCACACTCCCGGGCTCCGCAGAAAGCCAACCCAAAACCCCAAATGCTCAATCAGCACTCACTTAACCTCTGGTTATGATGGAGAAACGAAGCAAGTGAAATGCAGGAGGTAACACACACTGGCAGCTTCCCCAGGCATCCCCTGCCCTCACTGCCCAGCACGGCAGCTCTGCCCACCAGGTCACTGGACTGGAGTTAGCAGATGCTTCGAGTCCTCTATTTTGGGGCAACCCACACGGTTTGGCTGCCTTTAGGAGTCCAAAATCTGCCCAGTCTACTCCCACCTCTGGAGCCCTGTCCGAGTCTCAGAAAGCAGCTCTTGCCCTTCAGTGCACCACGGCTCCCAGGCTCCAGGTCTTTTTGGGCACCAGTCCAGACGAACTTGCATGCAGACAGACACTCCGTGGCTGGCAAGAATCTGCTATAGGGCATTGCAGTCTGGCCAGAAGCATTTATTTAAAAAAACTGCTGTAACAGCAAATACACATGTATTTAGATTCTGTTCCAATTTTCTCCTTTTGTTTGCTGGGCACGTCGGAGTGTTAATGCTGTATTACCCACAGGGGATATCCAGCAACTCAACAGGACAACTGCAAGGAATATTTCATTCCAGGTTGGAGATTTCCAAGAAGTTACAGAAATTCCTATCAATTTCCTTATGATAAAATTTCGTGATCACAAACAAAAAGCAAATTTAACATAGAACAAACATATTGGCTAAATAAAAAACTCATCAAACCCCCAATTTAGTCTCTTGACATTGCCAGTGGTGGCTACTCAGGAAAAAGTCTAAGGACAAGGCAAATGTACACCCAGCATCCCAGCAACCTGAGTCTTATCCCTTCTTAAAACAATTGTGAAGACAGGTTTCTTCTTCCATAGTTTCCACAGTAGCATAAAATAAATGGATCTGTATTAAAATTGAAGCAGATCTGCCTAACAAGTATCCTGTTTTAGATCACAGTCTCAGTGCTTATCTCCAACCAATACCAAAGTTCAGTTTGGATGAGACTTAAAAGAAACGAAGTCTGCTCTGTCAGCCTGCCGTTCAGTGAGAGTCACGGGCTTTCTATTTCCTGCACACTGACTTAAGAGATTCTGGAGAAAAAATACCTTAGACTTCCTGCCCAGTGGTCAGAAGATGGCAGGCAGCACCCTCAGGTGTATGAGGCTGACAGCAAGAGCCTGCCATTCAGGTGGAGTAGCTAGAACATCTTGAAAGAGATATTCAGAAGTGCAGAGAAATTAATCTGAGCCATTTGCAAAAAGAAGCCATTGACAAAAAGCAGCCATTTCTAAAATCATTGGCAGCAGATGCCATGTTTGTAAGATTTGCCCACAAACAAGCATCTTTAATACAAAAAGAAAAAACAACAGAAAGGTTCCTGGGGAAGGAAACTCTTAAAATACATCTTTATATTCCAAGGCTTTTGTGATCATGGCTTCAATTAAAGGTTAGACCTCAACCTAGACATCTGGGGCTGGGTTTATCCTGTTGAAAGACAAACTAAAAACAACTGTTCCCCATCCCAAAATCAGAAGCTGTCAGGCTCTTTCCATTGTTTTGCATAACAATACTGTGGAAATGAGTTTCAAGTAACATTTTCACTCAAGCTTTTTTAAAAGAAGAATGCTAATCATTCCCATCCTGCATCCCAATTACTCACTGCTTCTTAACTTCATTAACAACTCAAGAATCAGCATAGAAACAGAAGTCCTACAGAATGAAAAGACAGGCAGCAGAAATAAATACATCAAACCCATTCTGAAGCCTGTTCTCCCTGCCAGATAAAAGCTATGGAGAGATGAGCCACGCACACCACAAGCGGCCACGTGGCGATGGCACCGACTGTGACCCAGAACCACAGCCACAGCTCCAAGTGCCACAAAACTCTTTGGGATGACCTCAGGCAAGCTCCCATCCAGCTCTCGGAGCAGCAGCAAACAAAAAGCTTGTAACGTGCCTGAAGCCTCCCTGAGACCCCACAAGGGCGGAGCTGGGCACAGGAGTCACCAGGACGCAGTGAAGGGGCCCACGGAGCTCTTGAACAGACACATCTCTGCGGTGACAGGGGAGAGCCTACACCACAAACCTGTAACTGGCAAGCCTAACAAAGTTAAAACCGATTTGCCCTCCTTAATTTAAAGCCCCTGAGCGCACTCCTCTGATTCATGGCTGAGGCTACACTGGCACTGTCCCATCATTTAAAGCAATCCCAATTGTGCCATACGGATGATCTCAGGTATCTCATCTTTACACAGCTGAGCCAGTCTATTTTTAAACCTGGTTATCTGCAGGCAGGATATTGGTCTAAAACTCATTAAGCATAATTTCATACGCAGAGAGGCAAGCGATGGATCTGGTAAAGAAACAAGTCAATACAATGAATACACACATGACAGCAGATCAGAGAATATGCAGCAGAGTGTTCATTAAAGAGCAGATTTTAAATTTGACCTTCACAATATGCAACAGAGGTAGTGTACAGACACAAGTATGGCTTTACAGAAAGAATATTTATCCATCAAGTTCAACTGAGCTTCTATAAATAATGCAGAAGCAAAACACTAATTGGCCTGTTGCAGCAAAATTTTGCATTTCACAACTCACTGCTCTTCCTGTATATTATCTGGGGGTTTATCCTGACTAATCCAAGAATGCAGACATCTGTCCAAGGAGCCAGTACACAGCTCCCAAAAAAAGTACCAGCCTTCTCTTTTCTAACCTCGTTTCCTGTGAAATAGAGATTAGACACTTTCACTGTCCAGCTATCCACCCCTCTATTACTTCATTTCTCCTATGAAGTTGTTTTGCAAATTTCAAACATGTCTTAAGATAGGAACGTGCTTCAAAAGTATTGCTTGTAAAAATACAACCCAAACCAAAAGCCAGGCAAAGAGAGATCCAAAACAGTGGTGGAACAGCAGTTGCAAACCACTCCTTACCCTTTCAAGAGGAGACATCCAGCTGCCCCCCTGTGCTGCCTTGCTATCCCACATGCAGGAGACCCTGAGCTCTCTGTGCCAAAGAAGGGAGAAGCCAGAGCCAAGGAGAGTGTGAGGAGCTGAGGAGTCCCAGGACAGAGGCTCCAAAGCTGCCAGAAACCCCGTCACTACTTCAGTCCCTTACAGAGCAACTGTCCTGTCCAGTACAGATCAGTTATCACCAAAACTTCAGGTTCTGACCATGTTTCCTCCCGCTTAAAGGGTTTTTGTTTTCTCCCGGCTGTAAATAGAGTACATGCTTGAAATTAACCTCATTCCTTCAACTGCACTTTTTTTTGTAATTATAATTTACTCAAACATATTTTCAAAGGCTGTAAGAATTATTTATGCTGTTATAAAAGGGTCTTATTCATTAAGAGATGGGACTGAGAAGATTTTCCTGCCAGGCCAGACACACAAGTGAATTCCTGAGCATCGCTGAGGTACCACCCCCACCTGGGGCAGCACCTGCCCGGGCAAGCACTTTGTCCTCACCACCAGTGTGGAACAGGAACTCGCTGCAAGAGCCATGCTAACATGCTTGGTTAAATCTTCACTAATGTCTCAGAGAAGGTATTTAACCTCGTGTCCAGGCAGCCAGGCAGTTTGGGGGACTCAGGGGACACAGAGTTACCCCTGCCCTGCAGGATCCCCGCCCGAGGTCACGCTGGGCACACCAGGCACTGCTGCTTGCACTGTCCCCCCGCTCTTTTTGGACTTGAGCAATGCACCCACGCTTGCTGAGCACGTTAAGTGGACAAACATGCAAAAATCCTGAAATTTGATCGTTTGGATCACTTTTGATCCAACCAAAAAACAAAAAGTGTTTGGACACAAGCACTCTAGTCACTTACTTCCACAACTTGGGTGAAAATGTTTTCCTTCAGGAGGTGATCACCAGCCAAGCAACCACCTGCATTTTAAACCCATCCAATTTCTGAAGGGTTAATACCCCAAGAAACAGGTGACTCCTCCACTCCTCCTCTCCCCTGGAAGAGGAGGGGCAGCACAGATGAGCTGCATTAAATTGCTGCAAGAACCAGATGCCCATGTAGAAAGGACTTCACCAGCACCTCCTTGGCTAGTTCCACTGATAACAGCTGAGAGGACAGTTCTGAAGCTGCCTCTGGCTCCATCACATGGGTATCCAGCTGATGAGCTGCCCAGGCTGCCCTAGCCTTTGAGACACAACTTTAGTTCCATTTGCCTGCCTTCCAGGGGAAATGATGCATTCTCCGTCACTTACTGCACAAGTTATTGCACAAGGCTTTCAATAAAAATCTCCCAATGGATTCTTTACGGACAGATAAAATGAAATGTTTCTGCTTGCTTAGTTTGGTTTCTTGTTGGATCTCACTGGAAAATTTTAGGTACCGTTTTTGGAAGAGGTTCTCCCTGACTGGGCCAATAGTATCTTCTAGATATGAAGACAAATGTTATCTTTAATGAGAAATTCACCCAAAAGTTGTAATGCAGGCTTCTGAAAAAGCTGGCATTTAGGAAAGATCAGTGGAAAGGCTTTTGAAAGCTGAATGAAGTTATTTCACTGATTCCTTTTACCAGCTTGAGCAGACTGGTTCCCAAACTTCAATTGAGAAGAATTCATATCAAAGCAGGGCTGCTTTTTAAGCCTGCTTTCCACAGAGAGGAAGAATCATAGAGAACAGTCCTGGAGGGAGTCCAGGGTAAAGTTTATGTTTACAAACAAGATCCTGCCTCAGGGTTTTGTTACTTAAGAGCCCCTACAAAGTGTGAGTTTTGCACAACATTCAGAAACCTTGAAATCTTATGAAGAATTATAAATGCTGAATCAGACCCAACCATTCCAGTAATTTAAACTGAATTTTTGCTTAACAGAGTTCATAAGCAAACAAACAAATGATTGTCAACAGGGCTTTTTTTGCGGGACCAGACTAAGGGAAACACTTTTCTCCTGAGCATGACCTTGACAACCTCCTGGTTTGTGCCCTGTGAGGCAGATCAGCTCATGGGCCTGATCTCCTCTCCCTTTCAGTCTAAGGTGAGCCTTGCTTAAAACTTGATCTTCTAGAGGATCTTCTTCAGAAAGGTAAATTTCACCTTAAAAAATAGCTAAAAACTAATCCATTGCCATTCTGAATTAAGGTCTTCCCAAATCGATGATAAAAATGTTCCTCTTATTTCTTCATAAACTGCTCTGGACACTGACATGAATTTCACTCTCTCCCAACCCTGCCTGGTCAATGATACTCTATTTCCCCTGTAACATACTGAGAATCCACTTGCTCTCCCAAAACTTCTCTGGACTAAGGGAAGTGATGGGGTGTAGCCTTTCCTCTCTCATCCCAGATTCAAACAAGGCACAAATGGGGACTCTGTAACACACACACAAACCCACCCCAGCATCTGACAGCGAGTTACTACTCGGCAGACAGGAGGAACCCTGAACAGACAGATGGCATCTAACACAGTACATTATTACGGGGTTTAATGACCAGCACAAGGAATTAGATGCCAGAAGCTTGTTTCAGTCAGGCTAAATAGTAGCAAACCACGCAAATCATTCTGCTACTAATGTAAGGGGGCAGTGCTATTTACAACCATTTGTTAAGACTTCACCCTAGGCAAAGAAGAATTAAACTTCACAGAATGAAACTTGGGGCAGCAGGCAGGCTGGACGGAGGGGAAGCAGAAAGCAGAGAAAGAGAGTCCACAAGCTCTGGAGGAAGCACAGCTTGTTTGGGTGATGAGAGACCAAGAGCCAAGGCTGGCCAGTGTCTTCTAAAGCAATATCCAACCTGCTGGTCTGCAGAGCCTGCATTCAGGCTGTTCAGAGCCAGCTCCTCCTCTGAGTGGCCAGATAAATCAACATCTTGATGACATACTTTACATCCTTGAAGTGCTACGCAAACAGGCACTAATTCCAGCTACACCAAGAAACTGAGGTAAACATGATTACTCCCAAATGGAAATGCAGAACTGCAACACAGAGGGGTCAGCAACTTCACCAGGGCACGCTGCCAAGCCGAGCTTACTGCTGGAAGGTTCTGGCTTGGAATTCAGTGTGTAGTTTGATCGATCATGAATTTTCAGACTGTTTTGCAAATGAGTTCCTTTTTCCCAAAACACAGCAGTTTATGCTTCTCCCCAGCACGCCTCTATGGCCCAGCTTCTGCTCAGCTTGAAAACTGCCAAAGTGGACCAGCAAGACTGTCATTACCTCTATCCAACCTATCCAGCACCTTCAACTACATGGAGCGCTGCTCTTTAAAAAAGATTGACATAATTGCTTAGGGACAATTAAAAATTAGGTGTCTGAAAGCATTTATTCTTGTCTTGGCTATGTTCTCAATCTGTCATTACTTCTCCTTATAATTTCAATACAGATAAAAATGAAGTTAAAATACTTCCACAATAAAATGAGAGAAAAAACTTGATTACTTGAAACTACGTTTTAAAAAAATCAGTTACAGCCATGACTACTTTTAAAGAACAAGGGAATTGATGCCACATGGGTACAATAATCATATTCTCAACTTCATCTTACACAGTGCTTCCTTTCACCACATGCTTTTCCTCCTCCCATCTGCCAGCTGCAGTATTTAGTCCCTCGGGGTATCCGCTGGACAAACAACGATGTCCATTCCACATGTAATGCCCATTCCAGCATTCCCAGCACTCCCCAAACTGCCAGCTACTTCTGTGCCTTTCTAGAGCAAGTGGAGACAGGATATGACAAAGAAACAGGTGAGAGACCAGGAAAAATGAATATCATATGTTGTCAGGGAAAGATACTGTTATCACTCCCGCACTTCTATTTTTTGCAGCGCTGAAGCACGAAATGGTCTATGAAAGGTTACTCATGAAGTACACAAAGACTCTGTGCCATATCAGATGGCTCGAGCCGGTGGCTGATTTACTGTCATTGTGCTAATTATCTCTTACCAGTTACTGCGGACTCGCATTTAGCCCGACTGCAAAAGATTAATTCAACAAATGAACAGAAACCCCCATAAAAGCACACCAGCAAATCTGCCCTTATTTCAATGTCTCCATCTGTCCATCACTTGACATGACTCTGCGTCACGGACAAGTCCAGGGGAACAGGACCTTGTCCAGGGCCAGCTGGGGGTAAATCAGCATTTCCAGGGCGTAACCGGGAGAACACTTCACCCATCAGCTTCATGCAGCTTAAAGAAGCACGTCGGGCCATCCCAAGTGGCTCAAGGCCAGCTCAGTGGGACCCCAGGGCTGGGCAGAGCAGGAGCCTGACACCCCACAGCCCTGCTGGGGCTGCCACTGGCGGTCCCTGGGCTGAGCCGGGCTCCGGGCCCCAGGGTGGGGACAGCGGGAGGGAGGCTGAGGCAGGGGGCTCTGAACCAACAGCGCAGCAGGCAAGGGGAGGGCAGGCATCCAAAGGCAGTGCCTTGCAAAATCACACTCGCCATCACAGCTCTGCAGTGCTGCAAGGTGCTTTTTGGTAAATATTTATTGGGATTATGTTTCCTTGCTCAGGGCTAGCAAGAGAGCATGTGCCATCATCTTGAGGACAGATTTGGAATGCAAACCTAACATATTCTTCTCTTCCCTTTCAAAATCAGATGATCAGCTGTGGCTTTAGTCCTGCCAAATTTTGTCAAATATAGCACAAAATTATACAGAACCATAGTAACTGCACTCCCACCATTGTTCTGATTTAAAGAGGAGTTTGATTACATTAGGTAAATATTTGTCCTTATGTAATAGCTCCCTCCAACATTCTAAAAATTCTCCGTCTCCTAGAATTTAACTGAAGAGGGTGCTTTTATATGTCACTGCTCTGCCCCAAAATCAAGTATACTCTATTATACCATGAGTATTAAACTGCGAGTAATGTTATTACAAGCAATAGTAGTTATCCAGACAATTATGTAGTTGCAACTGCAGTCTTCCTATTAAATCTAGAAGCTTTAAGCAAATTCAGTGTCAGTAAGAATTGCAACACCATCTCTGATGAGCTAAATAGCAGTTATTTATTCACAGACTGTTAAATTCTTATGGCCCTGGGACTTCCAGGAAGAAAGCAACAAAGAACTGACTCCCCATCTAAATACTGGCTCATTCTTCATGTTGATATAATTATGAAGTTTCAGTCATTGCAAAGCTGTTCACACTGCTCTACATGCATTGCAAAATATATGCTAACTGCAGTTTTTCCATTATAAAACTCGCTAGTGAAGTCACTGTTCTATTTCCAGCTCAGCTCTGGCACTGTGCGGATGCTCGCTGCTTAGTAAATAGAAGTAGTTTTTTCAGGGAAAAAAGAACATACTGAATACAAAAGCTAGAGGCTTTTGATACCCTTTCTTCCAAGTCATTTCAAAAAAAGGTAATGAAATAAATGAATAATAAAGAGCAAACAGAAGCTTGTGTGATGACTCAACACACCAGGAGTCATGAGGAAAATGCTGAATTCTTGACTACACATTCCAATATAATACACAGGAGTGTACACATTGAAAAACTTCCACCTTTTAAAGTAGGTGTTATCAACAGCCTAGGCAGCACTACTCGATGTTCTTATCACTTTGGTAATTACACTCCTTCTAGCACACACATGCAAAGGAGGAAATTTAGGATCTTAACTTTAGGCTTGGAAAAGAAAGAACAAAGCAAGCGAGCTCTTCTGCCCCATGTCCTTCCTGCTCAGCTCCAGCTGGGGTCTTTACTTCCTTGGTCAGGCTCTGAGATGAAAGAAATTTTAGCCCCATGCAAATACATCAGCTCGTTTTCCGAAGAATATCTGCTCAAATAAAATATTTCATTTGCTTTGGCTGCATTCATATGTATGTTCTGTGCATCTTGGAGGTAAGGTGATTGTCACAAACATTTGTTCAGATAAGGGAATTAAAACAAGCTTGTTGACAGTTTTCTTCTGAAACAATGACTCTTTCTATCTGAAACATGGTTATGAAAAGAGTCCAGATCAAACAATCACAAAACTTGCCAGCACTTACTGTATCACAGACAAACAGCACAGTTCAAAGGACTCGCTCGCCACAGAAGAGTCTCTGGAGAAATAAATGCATACAACTTTCTAAATCGTGTTTCAAAAGGGAGAGGTTTCGGCACAAAGCACTCAGAAGCCTCACTGTTTGTCCAGATCTCAACCAGCACTTCCAGTGCCACAACAGTTTCAGTGCGTGACGTTTCCCACTTTCCAGGAGCTGGACATCAAAGCACAGCAACACAACGCCACGCGAGACCGCAGCCCCGCGCTGCTCCTGCCTTCCCCAGCCTACAGCACACACAGCTCCCAGGGGAAACCCAGTGCCTTGGTCATTACTCAACCAAAACTCCCTCTGCCCTCAGCCAGATTTTGGTCCAAGGATGAAAACACTGGAAGTCACGTGGGAGATGCACGCACAGCCTGCCTGGAGAGACTGTAAGAAAAAGTATTTTAAGAGGTACATCTGGAAGGTAAGAATAGACTATTGCAGTGACAAAAATACTTTTTAAAATAGAGCACACTTGTTCTATCCCTTTCTGCTGCCAAGAGGAATCGGCAGCAGAGGACTGGAGACAGCAGGGACAGGTGTTTTCTCTAAAAGGAGAACTCATTCTCTTGGCCACCTATACAGCACGTTTGGCCAATGGGTTCAAATCCAAGTGTGGGATCCTTCCATCAGCAACATTCAGTCACTGGCAAGCTTAGCAGCTTTTCATCTGATCATGTGAAAGGCAACTGCAGAGCTTCCAGCATTCTGAGCTTCTGTTTGCCATTCCTTTTTTCTTCTAAACCGTGTATTACTTAAAATTATCTGGAAGAGTTACAAATTACTCTAACCAATTCTTTCAGCATGCAAGAATATATGACTGTAAGGAGATTATAAATATATTTTCTTACAGCTGAGCAGTTCAAGCCCAACATTTAAATGTTGGTATAAAAATATGCGAAACCAAATTGTATGACAGAGCTTGCTTTGTCAAAACACAAATGTCTCATAAAATATGCTGTCTGGCATCATAAGTAGTAGGTGATATTTTTCAGACAAACTTTTTCAAGGAAAAATACCTATTAAAATTAACAAAAGACATTCAAAATTAAGATTTGATATTCTGTCTTTTTCAAACGGCAACAATTCTGAGGTTTATTAGATTTGTTTAAAGATCAACCCCAAAATAAAAGAATTAGCTATGCAAAATATTTTGTTCAACCCTTCGTAAGTTCTTATAGTTACTGTTCCTTAGTTGAAAACTGCCTAAAAACCTCTCATATTTATGCAGTTCCCCTATCTGCCACTTTTGTCTCCAATATTTCTCAACAGTCCACAAACCAAAACACAGCATTTCCTTGGCTCTAATCCAAAGGACCTCCACCCATGTAACTTATCAAAAGCTTTTTTGGATTTTAAGTCTTCCCAGCAGCGGTGATCTCTTGGCAGCTCGTGTGAGGAGAAGGGAAGTTGAATTTCCTGGAAAAGAAACCACTCTCAGCCACTCACACACGGCCCCACCAACACACGAGCAGCACTGCTGCCTTGCAGCGGGACCAGGGCAAGATGGAGAGGCAAAATGACTGCACAGTGCCTGCAAAGACGGGATGGGAGGAAGGGGAGGGCAAAGGGAAAGCTGCCAGGATGTACTAAAGACACGAGATATCTCTTAGCAAGTATCAGGCAGAAACCCAAAGGACTGGGAAATGGTTACCACCCCTCCCCTGCCAGGATGGAGACCCAGGTCTCCGAAGAGGAGCTGCCAGCAGGGAATCTGCTGAAGGAGGATGGAAAAGCAGCGGCCCAGAGGGATGTTTTCCACTCGGACTCTCGGGCGCCGAGGGTGAAGCGTACGGGGCCACACGGGAGGCAGAGGCTGCTCCGACACAGCCCGGCCAGAAGCAGGAACCTGATCTGCAGGAGCTCGTGCTCATTTCTGCACTCCTGTGCCCCTGCCTTTCTCCAGTTACAGTTCCTCTGTTCACAGCTATTACATCTTGGTTCCTGAGAGGTAGCTTTGATGATTTCAGAGAAATGAAAGCAACTGATAACAAAATCTGGACATTCACTCCAAGTAAAGCAAGAAGTATTAGGCTGCAATTGTATCGAATTATGATCAGTTTTATCCCTCTAGGAAAGGCTTCACAAATAAGAAAAGACCTGTGAGTACAGGTCTATGAGTACAAATTTTTCAACTCACGCAGACTATAAAGTATTTAGTTTCTTTGAATGCATGGAGGGTTTGATCTTCTCTTGCTTTGTCAAAGCAAGATGCAAAGCCCTGGATCTATCCAGTTACATTGTGGTCACCCACAATAACATGTTTTTGTCAACAGAGCAGACATGAGGTGACATCCTCTTGTTCTGCATCAGCCTCAAAAGGCTCCTATGTTACACATGGCCCTGAAAGGAAGAAGATAAAAAAAGGAAAAAGGAAAAAATAGAGCTTAAGCCCAGATACAGTCGAGCTTCCTAAAAACCCTTACTATAATCTATTTACACGGTTCCTGCAGAGACTCTTTGGGTGGACAACTGTTTTATTTACACGGTGCTTTACACTCCAAATTCCAGCAATTTACCTGAGCAACTAAAAACTTTTATGCAGACAAAACCAGAAGGTATCAGAAATCCTCAGCCAGACAATTCCAAATTAAAAGCATGTTAGTGACAGATTTTGTGTTTTATTAGGCAAAAAATGAGCAGCTGCTGTGGACACTGCACTTCAAACTGATTGTTATTAAATATCTCACTGAAGTAAGTCATATTCAAACCCACCTATGACGTGACCAGTGGCAAAACCTGACAAAGATGACATCTGACTTCAACAATACTCATCCTGCGAATAAATACAAATATTCTCTCTTGATAGAGATGGTAGATGTTTTTTTTACAAAGCAAATGACTCTGAAAATCAGGTGAGCTATGGGTCATGTACTGTACTGGTCAGATCAGAAATCAGCAGCCTGCAAAGCTGCTGAGCATCCTTAATGCATTTTGCATTGCAAAAGTATTCAGCACTTCACTGTATCAGGCCCCACGGCCAGTTCAGAATTCCTGATTGCAAGAAAATTATCTAAAACACAATGGACACCAAACACAGAAGAATTACTCCCTTTCTACACTTAGCATTTTGCCATTTATGGTAACACCCACCAGGCCCAGCTGCATCCAGTGTCCAGGGCAAAACTGCGGCTTTGTCCCTGTGTATTTTCTCATAAGCAGGAACAGGAAGAAGACGAACATGTTGGAAAAACAAAACTCTGCCCACAGGTAAAACAGCAAGCAAACAAGACTGGTGGCCAAAGGAAGCCTTCCTGCTTCACTGAAACACTTCTCCTTTTGGCGAGTCTGTATTTTCCAGAAGACATAACCCTACCTTGTCACAAAGCTTCTCTCCAGCTCAAACCTTTAACACACTTTGCCTCTTCTGAAGCAGCAAACAGGTTGGATATTTTTAATCAGCAGCCAACCTCTACATGTGCACAGCTCACCTGTGCTGGCTATTCAAGACTCCCCTTCAATCACCTGACTTGCCTCTCCAAGAACCACAGCAGCAGGTTACCCTCTACCCATGAGCTCGTTCTGATGTTCAAATCCAGCTAAAATGAATTACTAAACTACTGAAATAAAATTAAATAAAAGTTATACAACAAGATTTCTTGCTGGCCCTACAGGCTGCACTCTGTCTTACATTATACAAGCCCATAAAATAATTTAGGTGACCATGTCTACACAATTACACACAATTTAGAGGAGAGGAATATAGTGCTAAATGATATAAATAAGGCTGGCATTTGTGTCTATCAGGACTAATACTAAATATAATTACAATACTTCTCTTTTCTTTCTAAGAGAACCTACCAGGCTGACTGCATTTGAACAGCAGTTGTTCAACGTGCTGGTTTCACAGCCACCTCAAACAGACTGCAGATAGAAGGGCAAGCTCTCTACAAGCACTTGAGCATTTAGAAGGGCATCTTGCCTGAAATTCAAAACACCTAAGCTGTGCCCCAGCCCCAACACGCTGCTGGGCAGGGCGAGCATGCCCGGGTGCACCTTCAGAACTGGAACAGTTTGAAGCCTCTGCACTGAAGTTCTCTGAGGAGCTCAATCCAGACAATGTATTCAGGGCCATGGGCAGCTTTGATTTCACTATAAACCACATCAAACACACATACTGACTTGAAAACACACAAAGGCCACAGCAACTTTTCAAAGATTTCCAATTTTTTATGAGACAGCAAAGAGCGGGTGATGAAGCATCTCTTCCCTAACATCTCCTATTTTCTAGGACAGCACCTTCTTCATTAAACAGAGGACGAGATCAGAATGTGGCCAATGTAACACAGGTCTGTGCGATGAAAGCAGGACAGGCACAACTATCATGGATCGACTGATGACCAGACCAGCTGTCAATAAAAGCAAATCAAATTCTCTGCGTGGTCTTAGTTTTACTCTGAAGTCCACAGTCTTTGCAGGACCAAGCCTTATTGGGGGTACAACTAGTTAAGAAACACAAGTGGAACAGTTCACTAAGCAGAATATGATGAAAATTTAGGAAGTTCTGTCAAATCCCACTAAGATTTTGTGAACATACACAGAAGCCAACTGTTCTATGAGATCATTTGAGAGACTGATCCAAGTTACTACTAAATGCTAAAGCTAAGTTTTTTTCACATCCTCCTACAATTATTTTCTCAGCAGTTATTCCTTTAGTGTCTACTGGTAGCATACAATTTTTATTCTATAAAGTTTCCAATTTTTTACATCTAGTAGAAAGGCTCTGCTCTCTCAAGAGACTCATAAAACCCCCTACACTGTACCAAAACACAAGGTAAATTTTGTATTACTACTGAAATTGAAGCATCATTTTGTGCTATGCACTGAAATACGTTTTCTAAATCCTGCAGCTTTGTACTGCCCTTCTCCTCTGGCCCATCCAAAAGCCCACTGCTCATGCTACATACATCAAAGTGTGATAATGAAACAGAGACCACTTGAAACATCCACATATGCACATACCCTCATCACCACCATGCAGTCTCGGGAAGTATTTGTCTACTTAAAACCTCTTAAGTTTTAAAACTTAAATTACAACGAGAGAGAATAAGGTAGGTTCTTATTTCTTCCTACAGAACAAGATCTCCACTCTCCAGCAAACCCTGCTAGGTTTGGATCCATTTCCTTGGGACACTTTTTTAAGGGGCTGTGGCTGCCATCTCTCCCCAGAGAGTGCAGGGTGCCAAGGGCAGGGATCTGAGGGCAGCGTGGGCTGTGGTGTCCCTGGCAGGAGCAGCCCGGGAGGCCTGACAGGAGCGCCTGGCCCCTCGCAGGCCAGCACCGACACCTCCGGTGGCAGGAGGGTGCCGGTTCCGCGCAGGGAAGGGCCCGCGGTGCCGGNCTGACCTCCTGCAGGCGGACCAACGCAACCCTACGGCTTCGAGGCTCCTCAGCTCCAGTGGGGGACAAACTTCACAACCAAGAAACAGCCCAGCAGACCACAGGAACAGTCTCGGTCCTTGTGTATGCCCCCTCACCCTACAGCAACTCACTCATCACTCAGGTGTACTGCAGTGGCCTCCAGACACCCCAAGCCAGCGGCAGAAGCCTTTCCTAGAGCTGCCCCAAGAGCCGGCCGAGTCCAGGCTGCCCACGAGCCCATCAGCCAATCTTCCCATGCCTCAGGAGCACTCTCTGCCCTCCCATCTTGGGTAAAAGGCCACAAAGCAATTTACCAAATAGAAAAAAAATTCTTAATTTCTCTCAGAATAGATTAAACAAAGAGCAAGTGAAACCCATTGTCCTGCAGACCAAGGAAGAGCTGTGTGTTCTGGATTTTTTCTGCATCTTTGCCCTGCCTTTTAGCCGCCTTGTTGTTTTAAATAACCTCAGGGGTTTCTGTTTTATTATGTTTAAAGGAAGTATTTTCCTTTCTGTTCAAATTCTTTCACATTTAAGGCTATCATCAGTCATATTGATTTTTCATGGACTAACTAGACTGAGGAAACAAATAATGTGTAACTCCTTACACACAATTTTTCCAAATGGCTTCTTTGCCCAGGGCATGCTGTGGTAGAGGCTGTGCTGCACTTGTTGCTGACTGATACAAATGCCTGCTGCAGTCCCACACAGCATCCTTTGCACACCGGCTCTGCTGGAAATGCAGGTGGCTGCAGTGCTCCAGCACCCAATGCATTAGAGGAACCCACAGCAGTAACAAAAAGCTGACCAGACAGAGCTCATATCCAGCATGACCCATGCAGCACCACTTTTCATGCACAACTTGCTCGTGCCCCAGGCAAGGGTAGTTTTGGTAGATGCCATCTGTGAGAATGTGAGATTTTTTTCCCAGTAAAATTCCAGACAGAAACACAATATTAGAAATTCCTTGATCTAGAGCATGAAATTGTCTCAAAGACATGAGACGCTGCAGACTGTGACTGTAAGAAAGGAGGAATCATCTCCCAGTTCAGCATGACTCCAGCTGTTTGGCAAACAAGCACTACACAACACCAAGTGGCAATGGCTTCACAAAGGTAAGGGAGCAGCTGAAGGTGGATGTGCTGAGTAGAGAGGAAAAGCACATTTCAGATGCAGAAGGAAACGAGCCTCAGGCTGCAGGGAGCAGCGAGGGCAGGTGGAAACAACTGAGACTGACCAGGCAAAGAACACAGAGAGGAGAAAACCAAAGCCAAGGGGGCTCCCCACTGCCCTGCCAGCTGTGCAAGCCCAGAGTAGAAAAGGCACAAGCAAAAGAAATACACAGCCCACAGTGGAAGTGAAGCTCTTCACACAATTTATTTTCATCTCCTGAAGCTGCCGTGATACCTGTGTTGCAAAGCAAGGATGGTTCAGCTCTGTGTTGGGTTGACAGAGGGTGGGGGACAAGGCAAAAACTTTTCAGTGCAATTGCCTGTGGAGTTTGCCCTTTTACTAGAACTGGAAGGATATTTATAGAATAAAGTTTCACTTCAAGCCCTGTCACATACTATATTACTCAGGAAGTGTCAAAAGTGCAGCAGCAAAACTGAAATGAATTAAAATCATCTTTTGAACCATTTGATGCCTGGCGAAATGGGACACGATGAGCAATGATACCCTTTGGAACCAAAACAAGAAGAGAATTTTAATCCATCTCTTTAGAGCTTATCTTCCATTTTGAGTATTTTGGGAAGAAGTTGGTACACCTGACTAAGACACAGACGACTCAGCCCCTGACAGAATCTGTCGCTTACAAATCAGAAATGGTGCTTTGCTTACCACCAGTTTGCATCATCAGAGCAGCCGGGTCTGTGACTCACATACCAGTGCTCTGCTCAAGTGCATTTCCAAGGCACTCCCACCCTCTCTCTGCCCAGCGAGTTCTCCCGTTGCACTTAAATGTCGGAATTGATTTTTCAGTCACAAAAGAAGATGCAAGAAATGCAAGAGTATGAAGAAGGAGGGATAGTTAATGAACTTGAAAGAACGTCTTAAAAAAAAAATCCACACATGATGACAATTCTGTGCATGTCAGACACAAGACAGGGAGTGACCAGGCAACATTCAGGAGTGTGATCAGTAGCAAACACATACCGTGTGATGCCTGGCAGCAGGAAACTTCAGGTATTTCACTGTGAAAGCTAAATAAAAGTTCACACACAGTCCTCAAGCTCAGTTAATCCTGATACAAACAGAACAAGGAAACAAACGTGTTTCTTTTACACCTATTCCAGGGGTTGCTCCAAGCTATACCACATGCCAATTACTCAAAAGTAACAAGTCCTTCAGGAATCAGAGCAGAAGGCATGGCCAGAAGACAATTTCTAGAAATGAAAGAGAAATTTTAAGTATCTACACACTGGAATCCACAAGTCTTGTCAAATAAAGGACTGGGGGAGGAATAACCATGACCTTCCTCAAAGAAAACAAAATTCTAACTTTTCGGCTATGAAAATTTCCTCAGATTTTACTGTTCAGGGGAGGCAATTAAGTGAATTATTACCTGCTACATTGGAATACATTTCCACAACCGTAGGACATTTGGGGTTGAACCAATTCCCACTGTTTCACGTTGCTTCCTTAATGCCATCAGTGTATTACTGAACGACAGCAAGTTCAAGCCACCGCAGTTCCTTCCCGCTGTTCCAGGCACTTTGCTGTCCCAGTGCACACACCTGTTCCTGTCACCAAACCATGTGGATTTACCCAGCTTCAGAGCATTACAGACATCACAAAGTGGCCTTACAACTCTCCAAGCCCTCCCCTGGGCATGGCTTAATTTCCTGAACTGCAGAAAAGAAAAATATGCCACAGTAGGAAAGAGTTTAATATCAAACTGATGAGTTTAATATCAAACTGATTTGTTTAATATCAAACTGTAAGACTGTTTCTGTTTGCTGAAATAAATGTACTGAAATAAAACAATTCCATTTCATAACTGCTGAGATTTTTGGTTGTTCTGTTTGGTTGTTTTGTTTGTTTTTAAATAAAAATAGCTAAATTAGATATTACGAATTTTAAAATAACGTCAGAACCTTTGTTTTCTACTTAGAGGAATTTCATCCTTTTTATCTTTGCGTCCTCAGCTTGCTTGTGGGTGATGGGAAGGCTTGGGGCCATTACTGACCCCAGGAAAAGGGAAACATGCTGCAGACCAGTATGAAAAAGGCATCACTGAGTCCCTCGGAGCAGTTATAGGGAAAAGGCTTTTCAAGGATGGACCCAAACCCTGTCTCAGTTCTCTGCAAGCCTGACTAGTGCCCAGTATGATTTTAAGGACTTCTGCAGAACTGCCTTGAATGTGTTTTCATTATTACCAGAGACAGTAAATTCTATCTATCTTCCAACCAAGAGAGGTGGAACCCCTCCCTCTATTTTGTTATTTTCTTAGTTTTATTTTGCGATCTGTTACGCAGAGTTCAAAAAGGAACATAATTAAAAATTTACTCTTCAGAACCGAGTTTTTATCTTTTCTCCCCACAGATTCAGTGGAGAGAGGAGGAGGAGAGAGGGAAGATGAACAACAACAAAAAAAAAACGACAAAAAAAACCGTTCCTGTCACATAAATAATGAAAAATATGCTCAAAGACTGAAAATTTCACATGCAGCTTTTGAAGTTATTTTTTACTTCTTTATATTTTGTTGCATGCTCTACCTGCTGGATTTTTTCCCTTGGTAGCTTGACAAGTTCTTTTTAAAAAAAGATTTTTAAAAGGCAATTCAGGAAGTTTTCACTGATCTTGTCCAAATAAAAGGAAGATTCTTTTCGTTGAGTATGCAAACTGCAATCCTTTGAACAAAAGGCACTTGCCCACATGATGCCAAATCTTTTCTCGGCTGAGAGCTTACACAATGCAGGCTCCATCCACAATAGCACAAGTGCAGTAGGGAGGAAAAATTAAATTTAAACCAATCTCCTGCTTTAGCCAGGCACACCACACAGAAATCCTCTTTCTGTCATTTAGGCATGAGGAAGTGTGATGATTTCTGTATCATTCTTCTGCGGAGCCAATGCCCAGGTGCGGGCGCTGGGATGACAAAGTGGTGCCCGTGTGTGCATGAACAAGCAGCTCCGCCAGCCAAGGACGAGAACAAACCTCCCAGTGTTCGAGCTCATTTCCTCAGAGCTTGCTGAGTTACCCTCAAAATGGTTACAAAACAAAAGCAAATCTCCGGAAAACCATTCAACTGTAATCTCTGTGGACATTTCCAGCATCAGCCAGCCAAAAGGCAAGGCTCGCCTTTCTCCTCAGCTCATCTTTGCTCAGCTGTCCTTTCTCCTCGCACTGCTCCCTGTTAACCCCTTGCAAACTGCTGTGCTTTGCACAGCCTCACACAACCCCCAGCTCCATAACTCCTCGCGCAGGGACACCAGGAGCCCGCTGGCTGTGCCCCCTCGCCCCGCGGCGCTGGGTGCCAGCCCTGCCCGCGTGAGGGAGGCGCCCGGCAGAGCGCAGGCCTCGTGCCTCTGGTGCTGCCCAGTCTGCGGAAGGCGTGGGCAGCACAAACGAAAGAAACCCAATCTGTCTGGAAGTAAGGGGCGAGCCTCTTGGAAAAGGGCTCACTGAAAATATTCCATGCTCCCTATAGCTTGCAAAAGCTGGGAAAAGTCACACTGCAAAGCACTGCTGCTCCCGGCATTCAAGCCTCCGTCCTGTTAGTTTTATCTTGGCTCTATCTCCCGGGAAGAACTTGGAGAACCAGATGTATTGACCTCCAAATCCCTTGTTACTATCTCTCTTGAATTAAATCCAAATTAGTCACGTCACAATAGGCACAAGGGTGCTGAGAAGACAGCCATCACTCCACAGGCCATACTGCAGCCAGAGGTCCACAGCAGTAACCGCTCTCCAAGCATGCCCCCACTCAAAGCCAGAAAAGTGGTTTGAATCAGCACTTCTCACACCCAGATAAATACATTTGTGAAGCAGATGAAATACACAATGGTACATATAATTGCTTTCCTTTTCCTTCGCTTTCTTCAATCAAAAAGAACACAAGCCAGAAAGTCCGCAAACATAAATGTGGACTCTGTGTATTAAGCAGTCTGCCTCTGCGGTCTCCCAGAGTAAAGAACAAGGAAATTAAAGGTTTGAAAACTGTATTTTTTCTAAGCCAAATGGCTTCCTTTCAGTCACTAACAGCTTTGAGGAAAACTCCCCTGTGAAGATGAAGGGGATGATACATTAGAAATACTGCTCAGAGGTAATTTATGAGTCCTGCATGTGGCCAGGCCATAGCAAGTTTTCTTAATGATTACATAGAATGACTGTAAGACTTATTGTATGCACATGTTATTAACTGCAGAGCCCTTAGGAACCTTGAATGAAAGAACACAGCAGGCCATAGCACCTTCTTGAAAACTCCTCCTAGCAATACAATTCAGGAGTAAAATGTAGGGAAGTAAAGTAGGCATGTGAATACCAAACTCCTCAGCTTACATGGCCATACTGATGAGACAGCACTCCCATTGCTCTAGTGGGAGCTTTCCCACTTCCTAGCAAAAAAGTCTCTTTCTTCGTCATACAGCAGTAACACAGGAACAGTTATCTAACTCAGCAAAGAGCCTTCTTGAAACAGCAGTTTCATGGGTGGTTTCAGAACAGAGGTAAAATTGTGTTTGCTGGTGTGGGACATGCCTACAACTCTCCAGATTATTGACAGGAAGCTGCTATTCACAGCGAAGCCTCCCTCAAGCACTCCAGCCTCATGGTTTTCCAGACACACTGCATAAATCCCAAGTAACGCTTCCCGGTAGCAGTCACAACTGTGAGTGCTGCATCTTTTTTCAGTCTCTGGTTTACACGACAGCATCACTTTAAAACGCCTTCCACGCTTTTGGGACACATGAGAACAAGGTTTTTTTTTTCCCTTTACATCCCAAATATAGCAGCATCAAAGACATGTTACACACATATAAGCACAGAGTTCACCTCCTCACCCCAAGAGGCCAGATGACCTAAACCACTAAGATTTGAAGAATGTATTCTATTACCAGTTACTGACACTTGATCACTACATTTTAAGTAAGTCCTACAACAATAAGCAGTATTCTAACAGAATCTCTGGCACCACCACCGATGCCGGCACCACTGTCATTATCATGACGAAAGCTTTGAGCTCAGTTTCTCATTTGGGTGTGCGAATGGCTGCACAGGGAAGGAGAAACACACATTTGTAATGTAACAGCAAATGCAATTTCAACTTGTAGGCCTACATCTACTGCCTTTCTTTCTTTCAAGAGAAATGAACATCATTCAGAATCAAATTTTAGTTTCAGCTTGTTGCCACTGCCAGATCTCCCATGTCACATGTATACCCTCAGAGGGCAAAAGATCAAGTCCTACCATAAAAGCTCAATCCTATTTGCACTTAAACATATTTCCTAACCCTTGATGAGAAACACAGAACTCGGAGGACCATCAGGATCTGCTGATTTGCTCTGACATGCATCACTGCAAACCAGTGAGTGTTGTACTGAACCCTTTTCAACTTCTCAAACTGGTTCTCCACCTGAGCAAGTTCACTCTCCGAGGACTCCGGGCTCCACCTCTGCAGGCTCACCTTGGAGCCACGTGTCTCCTCCATGCTAGGGCAGAGCTCCGTGCTCCTCAGCAGCAGCAGAGGAAACCACGTGCCCTTTGCTGCAAAGGCACATGACGTGTGGCAGAGACGCCAAGCTATCACAAGGATCTGCTGACTAAATTAGCTGAGCTCTGGAACATGGCTCTTCACAGGACCCAGCGAATCACTTTAAGGACCATGAAGTTGATACCTATCCAAAGACAAGCAGAAAGCAAAATGGCAAAATGCAAAACATTCCTGATTCACCAACTGCTTCCACTGTCACAGAGGCACTAATTTATCACAGTGTTGGAATTGTCCTGTTCCTCAGTGGGAAGCAACAGCATTCACATTCTTGCAGATAATGATGGAAAATTTCTAGGGTATAAGGGAAGAAAAGAGCTATTTTGTCTTTTCTGACTCTCAGAGATGGGGAAATGCATCAGACTCCTTCTGAGAATTCTGCTGGAGCTCATGTGGGCTGGGAGGTGGAGGAAGAGGAGGAAGACAGCTACAATCTCTGTTGTTTTTCCCCACAGTTTTGCCGGATATAAAGCAAACCAGCACAAATTCAAATTTACTCTTTCAATCAAACGATTCTCTAAAGTAGCTATTCATGAGCTTCCCACATTTGTGATGCCTGAGTGACCCACAGAGAATTCACGTTTGTCAAGTTTAAAATCTCACTTGCCTCTGAGTGCAGCCTGGAGCCAGTGAGCTCCACAAGCTGTTCCTGAGTGCCAGAGGCAGAGCTCCCCGCCAGCAGCTTTGTGTTACTGCAGCTCATCCCCAGCTCTCCAGCTCCTCCAGCACTGCCACTGGACCTCCACACTGGCAAAGTCAGTTCTCAGATAGGAAGGAGTAAAGAGACCAGAAATATTTTTATAACCTGGCTGAGCAACTCGAAGTCAATCCGAATACACTAATTACCATGAGAGCCTTCACATCGTTAAAATGTTTTCCACATTCGGTTCAAGCACTGGACCCACTTCTCCTTTTAACAGCAGCTTCTACTCCA
This sequence comes from Dryoscopus gambensis, assembly GCA_013389985.1. Lineage (NCBI taxonomy): Eukaryota > Metazoa > Chordata > Aves > Passeriformes > Malaconotidae > Dryoscopus > Dryoscopus gambensis. The sequence continues at coordinate 539,647 of WEIT01012910.1, forward strand.
TTTTAATACAGAAAACTCAACAGTTAATTCACAGGACTAAACATTTAAACACATTGATGCAGCTTCATGTATTGGCCAAGAATGGCATCTAAAATTCTTACAGTGTCAAAAGTGAAGATTTCAAATAAACATGGAAAGCATTCAATCCTTGAATTTTCACTGAAACATTGTGATGAATTCAATCTCAATTAATTTAATCTCAATTCTCAAGATTAAAGCAGTACAATCAATTTAATTTCTCTTTTCTAATTTCCACACCTAAAGTTACAACTCATTTGTGATCACGGGAGCGGGCGCTGTTCACCAGTGCACCCCAGCTGCTGCTGAGAGCAGGATCCCACGGCAGAAATCCCACTCGGCTGCTTTGGAAGGCCACACTCCTCAGCTCGGTTCCGGTGGGTCCCTCCAGCAATACCTCCTACTTTCCCATGCTAACAACCAGTGCACGTGGCAGCCGCCTGCGCCGAGGTCCCTTTGGGTGGTGGGCACACGAACCTGGCACGGCGGTGTGCGGGCACTGGCAGGGCACAGGCAGCTGGAGAGCTCCTGGCAGAGCAGCCTTCCCTGCAGGAGGCATGCTGGCAGAGAGGCAGCAGCAGGGATAAAGAGAGGATTAAAGCCGCTCTGGCTGAGGCAGTGTTGAAGGCACAGGTACCTGCGCACCGTGGCAGGAACTGCTGCTGAAGGTACTTGTCCACTAATCCATTTCCTGGGAAGCACAGCAGAAGAGGAAGCAAAAGCAGGAATTAGCAGGCTGCTCTGAGGGCAGATGTTTATTCCAGGCTGCTACTGCGTACATAAACCAGGCACAAAAGGAAAGGCTTTTATTTGGTTAACGCACTAAAAAGCGAATGCTTTCATTATTTGAGATTTTACAATGTTAATCCTGCAAGAATAGCTGGACTGGAGCTATTTATCATCTGGCACTCTATACTTTGTTTCCATAGAAGGAAATGAAAAAGGCCAGGAAGGTTCAGCCAATTTGTCTTTTAATACTCTTTATTGGTTCATTAATGATTAATTCTTTTTAACACTCTGCCCTAGATCCTAAATTCACAATGGCTCAATTTAGATGAAAGATTTCAAATCCCCATCTCTCCTCCCTCTTCTCTTCTGTTTCCTGAGCCTGTGCAAAAAAAAAATTAAAAAACAACAAAAACCATGCCACTGCTCAGCACGCTGCTGTCAAAGGAAATCATCCCGGACAGAAAAACCTCTCTGGAAGATTAAGTGGTGCAAAAGATGAAACAAGCAAAGAACACAACCAAACCCAGTCCTGAAGAGCCACAAACAGTGAAGGACCCACTCAGTAATGATAGTATCTGCTACCACTTAGCCACCAAGTCTGCAACTTATTTATGCCTAGCACTGCACTACTGCACTGCAGCAGTCAACTGTGCTTAGTTACTGAATTCTTCCTTTGGAAGGAACATGGATTTATTTCTTCAGCAAATTATTAAGAACAGAAAATGCTATTGTTCCACAAACAGAAATCAAAGAAAGCTCTTTGAAACATATAACCAGAACATTTGAACATTTCCTTTGGATTGAAGAAAGCTACAGCCCTGATCACAGGGGTCTTTACAGGTTCCATGAGAATTTAGTAACAGTGCATTTGTCACTACACTGTCCTAGAGGCTGCAACATGTGTAAGAGTATTCTGTCTACATCAAGTTTCCTTCAGAATTTCAGTTCATCCCTTCACAGTGTTTCCTGGAGCTGTAGATGAACAGTAGAGGTGTCTCAGATCCTATTCCTGCCACAGCTATCACTACAACTCCTGTTTAGATAAGGAAGCAATGAAATAACCACCTTGACAATGTGCTCTGAGATCTCTGGAGGAATTATGCCATTTCTGTTCCGTATTTTTACTCATCTGCTTACATGCTGTTACTAGCTGTTGCAGTTCAAATATATATTTATGTCAAAGGACACTTGACAAGACTGTGGCTCTCCCATTTATCTCAGAAGAAGAAAAACATATGCAAACATGCACTTCCACACAGAGCAATTAGCCCAGGTGATGCATTTATCTGAATCACAGCAGCTTTCTTTCCAATTTAAGAAGAAGGAAAAAACCCAAACTCGCAACGAAAAAAACCCAAACCAACAACCAAAAAAACCCACTACAAAGTACTTTAGTTCCCTAGATAGAACAGTATTTTTGGCCTAAGGACACTGACGGTACCACTCCACAATTTACTCAGAAAGCTAAAAGCTTGGGTACCACAGCCAGGACTGCTGCTCTGAACCTCAAAGTTAATGGGGAGATCTTTGAAAGGATTTAACACTTGAGAAGCTGGTTGGTCTCTAGCCTGGTGTCTGAATGGCAGGAATTGGAACATTACCTGGTCAGTATTGCTAAAAATACGTTTGCCACAATGACACGCTGAGTATTCTGCACTCAGCCACGTCACTTCAGACAGTTTCCCACTGTCATTAACCCTAAGCAAATCTGTGCATGAATGAAACAACGTTGCCCGAATCTTTTTGTAACTCTGTCATCACACAATCAACACTGTTGGAAATGCCTCCAGAGCTTAATAGCTCCAAAAAATTCATCACTAATTGTGCTTTTTCATTCCCTTCCTCCTACCATGTTGTGATTCTCATCACTATCAAACTGGAAACACTGGAAACTATTACCAAAATTACTGGGTTTAGGCAACCCAGTTTTTTTCAATACAGCATTATTTCATTTTTTCCTGTATCAAAAGGATTTTCAAGATCATCCATTTCTGTGTTACTGAGCATTCCAAGGGCATGAAAGTCCAGCTTCACTTGAGCCTTTCTACTTAACAGTTTGCAGACTGCCTTGGCAATCCTGGGGGTATGAAAATCCTCCAGGAGAGATCCCTTGAGAACATCACCGTGCCAAGTTTACTGCTGTGTGTTGATCACCGTGAGTGCTGGGAAAAGCAGAAGTTCCCCAGGGACCTTCCAGCCGCTGTAATCTGCTCCACACAACATAAAGCACACCCAAACAACCTGCAGCTCCATCCATGGCCATCTTCTCATCAAACTTCCCCCAGACTTCTTGCACCATCAGTCCCTAGGAATAGCCAACTTCAGGAGCTGCCAAAGCTGCCAGATTTGTTTTGGCCATTAGTGGCACAATGTGCCCCAGGAAAGCAAGGCCAGCAGCAGCTCCTGATTGCAGGCAAAGCTTCAAATCACTCTGAAGTGGTTTGAGTGCCACAACTGTATTTCTGCCTGCTCTGCTCCTGATTACACACACACAAGCCACAAAGGCTGCACTTCCATCTCAGGAGGGGAAAAAAAAAAAAAAAGAAAGGAGTCTGCCCTCTTATGTTATTTTAAGCAACTGCACAGTCCAATTGACTTCAGAGGACCTACTCACATGCCAAGCTGGACATATGTTTAAATACTTCCCTGAAATAATGCCAGGTACTACCTCACCAAACCCTCTGCTGTCCCCTCACCCTCATTCTCCTCCTGAGGTGCTTAGAGCCTGCTCTGAAGGGATACTCCTGACTACAGGAACAGTGGTGTCCACATGGATTATGCTCAGAAACGTTTTAAGATCCTGGTCCAAGTGCACACACGACCTGCAGCATGCCTGAGCCTGAGCTCATAGCTACAGCTTTTTTTTGTTTGCATTTCGAGGTGAAGGAAAGATCAGAATCTTCTCTCGTGTTTGCCAAATGTGGCATTTCCTCACACAGCATCCTTTCCCCTGAAAGCCAACCCCTGAATTTTAGTCTGGCACAAACACACCTACTAAAACCATTTCATGTAGGTCAGCTCAAGAAACACTCAGTTAACTCCCACTTGGCTGGAGCAGCATGAACACATGTAATGTGCTGGATCAGCCCCTGCTCTCACTCCACAGGAATTCAGGAGTGCCACCACTGTTATAATCTGGTGCAGAGATGGTGGCAGATTTCATAATTATACTACTGTATTTATGCCAGCTGCATATAAAGATACACTCCCCCACTCCCCAGTTCTTAAAAAAAGTCAGTAAACCATAAGATTTATAGATACTCTGAAATGCAAAGCGAAGCGTATGCCTGCTTTTGTTTGGATTCATTATGCACTTTCCTTATATATTCTGAAGAGCTGAGAAGGCACCCAAGAGAAACAGCTTGTAATCATCTGATATCTCCATGTGACCTCCCCTCTGCAATTTGCATTGGCTTTGAGTTTCCAGATGAAGACGTCGGACGAAATAGTGCTAGGATTAATTTTAGCCTCCTCCTCAAGATGACTCGCTGATACCAAAATAAGGTTATAATACTTGACAGAGCAGAATATTCTCCTTGCCAACATAATCTGTTTCAGGCTTCTCAGGACCGAAATAAAGTGTAGAAAAAACAATTCCAAGCAACGGGGTGCTGTGAGCTTTGAGAGCAGAGAAAAAATTAAAATAGCTTCATTCTTCCCAGTTTGCAAATCAGGCTCCACGGCGGGCACAGGTCTGGACATAACAACACCTCCTTGAAATGAGACATCCACTAGAACTCACCAAAAGATGGCACAAACACAGTTTTGGTACACTGACAGAACAAATTTCTCCAGTTTTTTATTTCCAAGTACCTGCAGTAATAGACTGTGCAAGGTTTAGTACCACGAGGGGCAAAGGCATTTTTACAGCCCAAAGCCCTACAGCAGCCCTGCAGAAATGCACACCAGCCCATTAACTCTGGCATATACTCCAGAGCTAACACAGCTTCAAGACTGTATTACCACCATTTTTCCACCAGGTTTGTTGAGAATGGCTCTAGAGAAAGCAATCAAGCCTTTCTGAATCCCCACCATAGAGAAAAAGAGCCCAAATCTGCCCTCTCTTACACACTACCAGCCTGCCTGCAGCCCCTGAACAGTCACACTTTGAATTATAGTCACACAACTTTTAAATATGAGCTCAAGCTTCGGTACCTTTCAGTGTCCTTGTCACCCAAATATTATCAGGTGTGATTGTAAAGAGATCTTTTTTGGACAATTTTCAGAGCAAAACAAAATCAACTGTGGTAGCACAGCGATGCTTTTCTTCCGACAGTGCAATGAAAACCTGAAGGAGTGAAAGTGCTGAATGCCAAGGATGCCAACACATGGGATGAGCAGAGGATGAGGGTGTTTTTGAGAGCATCCAAAGCACACTGAGAAGGAGGAATCTGAAAACTGAATTCTCTCAGTGCCCCAGAGCTGAGGCTGAGGGGTTTTTGCCACGTGCCCAAGTCACTGCCTCAGCTCACAGGGCAGCAAGTGTTTGCTGTGGTGACAGAAGTGAGACCGCTCACTCCTGACGTGGCAGCCTGACCTCTTCCTCTCTGCCACAAATCGGCTCACCAGGAAAACTCTTGCAACTTGCCCTCTCTGGCACAGAAAGAGCAATTAACTTACTGCAGTCTGGTCTACACGCAAAAACCAGCAGCACTGTCTCCATCTCCACAGGCACATAGTCCTGGAATTTCTGTGTGGGAAGAACCGTATTTTACATGCTTTTGGGGGGATTTCTAAGTATTTGAGACATATTTTTTACCGTGCATATCACAAGGCATATTTACAAGCAAGTAAACTCAAGGGTGTGTACATATTTCTGTCCAGACAAGCCCAGGAAAAATTCTAACAAAACTAAGTAGTGCCTAAAAATACGTTTAATCATGCTCTAATACTTAGATTATTAATAAAGTACACTGATCTATTTTACACAAACTACACCATAAATGAGTTACAGTAAAAGTTAAAGCATACCATGACGATTATATTTGTTACATTAACTTTCTCTTGCTGTGAATAATTGCTTGACTCTGCCAGGACATGGCTGCTGGCTTGTAAGTGGACTTCAGAGGACTATTTTTTGAAAAATTAGGCTCAAGTGAGACTTTCCAACAGAGTCTACACTTTCAGCATTTGAGCATGAACAGGAGTGAAACCTGGGGCAAAAAGATACAGGAGCAGAAAAATATCCCAGTTCAACACAAGCAGCACAAAATGCTGTCTTACCAACAACCCAAGCAGAGAGGGAAAAGCAGCTGATGAAACCAGCAGATGAATTAGAGACAAATATACCAATGGCCTGGGAAGTCTCGGCACAAGGACATCTGCCTTGGGAAGCTGTGGAAAGGATGTGGAAAATGAAGCAACACAGAGCAGAGAAAATGAGAGTCAGCCTCATGGACAGGGATGAACAAATCTGCCGGAGAGCACGAAACAGCCAGGGCGAGGAGCTGAAAACATGGTCACAACCAAACCCCCAGAAATCAGCAACTCCAGCACACGCTAACGGCAGAAGCAGGCAAATAACACGGCCCCAAAAATGTCGTGTTTGGGCTGGCGAGAGCCGCGAGGAGGGAGGGAGGTTTCTTGGGGGCAGTCCTGCTCTCGGCCTGGGGCTGTGGCTCCCCAGGCAGCCCCAAAGGTGCCAGGACGGAGCAGTGCCACAGCTGCTGCTGCCCCCACGGCCCATGTCCCCCCTGCTCCCCAGGCAGGGAGCCGTCCCTGGTGCCCGGCACTCCGGGGTCGCACGGGCGCGGCGCAGCCACAGCCCCACGGCCAGCAGCTTTGCCCCCGGGCTGCCACCCCGGAAGGTGCTGTGAGCTGGGACATTTGAGGGCAGGCTGAATAAAACACCTGGAGTGCAATCCTAGACTTTTACAGTCAACACACTTGTGTTGAGAAGCTCTGGGGTTTCATCGCTGATGTTATAAATAAGAGACCGGATCATCGATTTAACAATTACCCATTCATTTTATACTTCATTGTAGTTTATCATTCATTACCTGAATGTTATATTTCCTCCTTTATTAACAGTTACTGCTAATTACCCTGTTGTTGTAAAAAACCCCCACTTGTTGTAACTTACCCCTTATCAGCGCACACTGATGTAGGAATTTATGGCCCCTTTACCCTTCCCCCATTGCCCAGCTACCCCCCTCCAAGGCCTGTCTGAAGATACCAGAGAGAAGAAAAAAACAGAAAACCTGATATGCAAACGAAAGCCAAAAGGACCCTTGGGAAAAGCAACAAACCCCTAGAAACAACAAGTTAAAAACGAGCCAACGAACTTTTAAGAAAAACCAACCTGATTACACAATCAATAAGAAGGAGAATTACCACCTGGCCAGCTTTTGGGTTTCCTTTTTGGTCACCCTAATTACTAAAAGGGTTGATTGAGAGCACCCCCCCTCCGATCAAGAGTTGAAATTGCCTTCCTGGCCACTCCCCTGTGAGGAGAGCAGGCCCGGCTTTATCCCTTTGAGTGGCAAGGCCGAATTCCTCCTCCCCCACGTCGGAGCCGGGAGCAGCGGAGGTGTGCGCAGCCTGCCGGGCACCCAACCCAAGCTGATCACTTTTAATAAAGGCTTTTAAAGGACTCGCAGTCCTGCCCGTATTTAGTTCAGCTGACATTCAGACGGCCCTGGTGCCCAGAGCCCACCGCAGGAACAGCCATCCCTGCAGCGGGAGAGCACCAGGACCTCTCGTGCTCGGACCCAAACGCTCCTCACCAAGACGGGCACACACCTTAAAAGCTGCTACAATTGTGGTTTGGGTCTTCTTTTGTTTCATTTGGGTTTTTTCAAACCACACATATTTAATACCTCAAGTTCTTCAGAAAGTATTTTAAGAATTAAAACCGAAGTCAGACAGCAGCAGGTGGATCTTTGGAAAGCTTCAGAGAAATACAGGGTTCACTAGTTTGTCTTTCTTGTGAAGTTGAAAGATTGGGTGTATTTATGGGCTGAGAATAAAGTGGTGTTTGACCAACCACAATCTGTCCCAGTGCAAAGAATTTGTCAAATGTCAAAGAACAATAAAGGGAAAGGATGGAATCTCCTAATTTTATAAATAGAGCAAACAAAGATAAATGCAAACGAGGAGTTCTTGAGTCGGGGGAGTAGTGGTCCAATCACTACATGAAAGCACTTCTGCGTATGCTGCAGCAGATTAAAAATATTAAACAGACATTATATGTGCCTTTGCTTTGTGTATGGGACACAAAACCTTGAAAAAATCAAAAGAACCTCAGGATTACGAGAAGCCATTAAGAATTTAAGTTGCCATATATGAAGAGATGAATACTGGCAAAGCAATAGTGATTGTATCATTTGTTTCAGTACATTAAAGAATACAAATTAACTTAGCTAATAAAACCCCAGCTAGTACTCCCTCTTATTTTTATGGCTTATATTTGAAGAAAAAGATGCTATGGAGGTTAAAGAATTTACCGGATAAAATGCAAAAAATACGCTGCAGCTCTCCTCCAAAAGAAGAACTGTCAAGCCGTTATTTCTCCAACCAGTGAATCACATCAGGAGGACACCAGAGGAGGAGCTTTTAGAGTTTTCAGCACTATACACTGAACACTAAAATCAATTAACTCCCCTGAGCTCCTGATAGTAGGGTGGGAGGTATGATTTTACACAGCACAGTGTAATTCTGCCCTATTATTATACACATGCCTTTTTAAAAAAAATCAAAATGAACAACCAACTAAACTATCAGTTTTCATGACATTCACTTCCTTTTATTCCTTCCAAACTATGTAATCTCTCCTGAAATTAGTTCTGCATGGAAGAACTAAAATTAAAATAAACTGTCAGACCCATAAATCATGCCTTGCTTTACATACCCCCTCATCAGAAGTTACAAGTCTACTACTTAATTTCCAATTAATTAATTACTAGTAAAATCCATTATGACAAGGTTTTCACAGAATAAATGTGAAAAGTAAAATCTGAGAAAAAATTTGAGTAAGAGCTGTCACCAGAATCAGAGATTGGTTTGAATTTTCTTTCAAATTTGTAGAAATATTGTAATTTAAGCTTTCTTTTTATAAAAATGGTCAGTTGTCTTTTCTTGTTGTTATGTTCAGCAATTCCACACTTCTGAAAAAAATTACATTTCCAAAGTCATAAAACTAAGTAATTCAAAGCAGGTAATTCATCTACGCAAAAATTTCAAGACTTTTCTTGTCTTTAAGTTTCCTGTCTTTTAAAATAATTTGCAGGAAAGCATGTGCACAATTCCACCATAAACAAATACTAGAGAAGGAAAAAACCTCCATATAAATATATTGTAATATTGACAGAATATATATACAGACATCTCACTACCAGAATGAGACTGATTCAGTTACAGAATAAAAACTTACTGAAAATGGCCAATTCACTTAAATTTTTATTTACTGAATGTTTGAAAACATCTTGTCATGAGCAATACACAGAACAAGATTTCATCATGTAAATTCAATTAAATTAATAACTTTAAATGTTGTACACTTTTTCCCTCAAGCAGTTTATTTTCTCAGTGGAAAAATAAAACCTACTTTTATCAAGCATGCAATTATTTGATCAGTTTTTATCTCATCTCTCAATAAAGGCCCACAAAGAAGAGAGAAGTTTCAGTATAAAACCAAGCTCTTCCTGCTGCCAACCCAGAAACATCTTCTCAGAATCTCAAGGAATTTTACATGTCACTTAATCAGACCTACAAATAAATTATCAGTTTTAATTGGATCACTCACAGCATCTCTGAAACTATTTCTCCATCTATGTTTACCTGCTCCGAAACAAGAGGAAAGAGGATGTGTGTGTTTATTATCGGGTAATTAAATGAAGCCATCTGTGATCAAGCATTCTATAATTAACATATGTTTACAGATATGGTGTCATCCAAATTACCTACACTCTAATCTCAATAGAAGTGAATTTTGATCTTTTTATTGACTCATCTAGGGAGCACGTTTTCCAGGCTCTTGGCAAAGGTCACTTTGTTAGCAGTGACCCCTGGCTGTAGGAACACTTGGCACTGTGCTGACCTGCGCCAGTGACTTGCCCAACACCAGCTCCGGGCCTTAGGAGACAGGAAAATAAGCATGAAAAAAGCCACTACCCATCTAAATAGCTCTACAGTAGATGAACTCTTTGTCCTTGAAAAGCTTTTTACATTTTGTGTCCTGTGCAAGCTTCCTGCCACAAGCACACGAGTTCAGGACAAAATCGTGGCCGCAGCGTAACCTCACACAGAGCAGAGCAGGGCAGAGCAGGGCAGAGCAGGGCAGAGCAGCTGACCTGTGCCACCCCACGGACCTGGGGCATGCCAAGGTGCCTCGGGGGGTGACAGCAGCCTCTGGACACAGGGCTACATGAACACGACCCAGCTGCAGCCAGCCTGTGCTGGGCTGGCACACACACACCGCCGTGCCCCACACGCCTGGCTGCAGCACAGCTCGGCGGGGCAGCAGTGGGGACACAGCCCAGCCCAGCCCAGGCTCCCCGCTCCTCTCATGCCCCCCTCTCTCCTCAATGATAACCTCAGCTCGGCAGGGCAGCAGTGGGGACACAGCCCAGCCCAGGCTCCCTGCTCCTCTCATGCCCCCCTCTCTCCTCGATGATAACCTCAGCTCGGAATCTTGGCTGCACCACCAGTGACGTGCTTTAAGGCACACTTTTCCCACTTGTTTCACTTGCATAGGCAGCGCTTCTGTCTACTAACCAATAAATCTCCAGTGCAGAGCTTCCCAATCTCAGGACAAAGCTGGGACTTCTCCTCCTTCCCTGAGCATCTCCCTTAATGAAGCGGCAGCCGCGCATTTCGTGGGAGCAGCTGGGCTCAGCCCATACCCACTGCCGTGCTTCTCGTGCCCCCTGTGCACAGAGGTGGCAGCTCCTGAAGTGTCTCTGCTGCTTCTGCAGGGCACAAGCTTCAGAATCATCCTGCCAGGCTGGACAGTCTCCATCCCATCCTCATTTAAGGTGTTTTTTCTAATCACAACTGGCACAAACGGGACTAATGGGGTTCCCACCCAGAAACAACAGGGCTGATCTCCAAGATATACTCTTCCAATAAAGCAAATCATTATACTACCATACTGAGAGATAAATAGGCTTTTCCTGCCACTAGCCTTAGGATATGGAGATCAGGACCAAAGATCCATATCCAAAAATGTGGCTGGACTCACTATTCAAACTAGAAATGAAGAGAGAAGGTGATGTGATCCCTGCTGAACACAGTCCTGTACAGCAAACATCTGTCCAAGAACGATGTTTCCACTTGAACCTACTCTGAGATCCCCTGTTCTGCGTAAGTTTGGCCATACGTATTTGAAAAGCAGCAAGGTTTTCCATAAATACATACACTGAGGAGCGCAGCAACTCACTGCAAGGGAGATCAGATGCCAAAGTGTCTTGAGGAAAATGGAGGTAGTAAAGACTGAAAATGAAACAACCGTACCTGGCCAGCACACAGGAACAACTCAGAGGGCTGAAGGGAATGAAGAAAATCCATCCATTTTAAGGGTATTTGAAAAGTAAAAGAGGCAAAGAAGATAGGAAAAAGTAATTTCCACATTAAATACCACCAGCCACAACCACTAAGGGAAAAGCTTTCCAAGCACTTCTCCCTGTTTTCCCTGCCAAAGCTGGTGTGAGAACAAGACCCAGATCTCTCCTCGTGAGATTCTTCTGTCGCTTTACTGCAGTCTCTAGACTCTGTAAAATCCAGACATTTTAATTTAGTTTTCAATGTCAAATAACTGATTTCAAGTGCATTTCCCACAGCAATCCATACGTTCTCTGGCTTTCTACTTTTAAATGCGTGATAGCTAGCAGCTCTCTGAGGCTGCAGTATGTATTATACTGCAAAATTACCATGTCAACAAATAACTTTTCTTTACTTGTAAACAGATCCTTTCTGTGAGCTGGCAGATGTCTGCCAAATTACGCTTTTACTCATCGAGATGTTCATTGGGAAAAATATCAGTGAGATACAACCCTCTTGTGCAGTGAGCAGCAACAAAAGACTTGATGGAAAATGACTCCACCAAACTACTCGTATCTCAGCAGTAAAAGGCAGCTCTGAGAGCTGGTGGGTTAGCAAGGGATCTCAGGCCCTTGAGGAGAGCAGTTGTCTGCTAAATTCTTTACATGGGGGATGTGTAATTCAAAACCAATCAGTAAGCAGGTGCCAAATTATCAATGTGTCCTGAAAATGTGTCCTGTCTCCTCATTTCATCCAAAAGGACTGCAGGGCTGTACGAGAAACCGTTTCATCCCCACAAATGCTTGACTGGGGTGTGCCCCTTGAAGGGAGGCCGTTCAGCAAAGGAGGTGGCACTGATTTGCAGCAGCTAAGCAGAAGTCAAAGTGCAAGAATTTCTGCTGGTACAGACCAACACCACAACCCAAGAGGTTAGGAAGCTGATGCTTCCTAGAAAATGACAAGAAGGAGGGTAAAAAAGGCCACATGGATGGAGGAAAAGCTATAGTTACTGCTGGCAGAACCAAAAGCAGCACAAGTAACTAAAATTGTATGGCCTTTTTATTTTTAAACACACACACTGCAATGCCAGATTAATTAAAACGATCCATTTTCATCATATGCAGGATCTGTTTACTGCTGTGTTATCATGGCTATATCCAGCACACGTCTGCAGCATATGGAGAATGTATTAACTGCATAGGAAAACCTTTCAGAAGTCGGAAAGAAGTAAATGTGAATCAAATGGTTAAGTTGTATAGCTTTAACTGAAAAGCCAAATTAGGCACTTGGCCATAGAGACCAGTTTAGAAAAGAAGCTAGTCTATGGGAGAAAATAAATCAGTCCCTCTGTGGACACTTAATTTCTTTAGGTACTCAACAGCAGCCATGCAAATGTAGCACTAAAACAGAGAGGAGGGAGGAGTTCAGAAACAAAAGCACAAGAAAGGCATTGTTCCATCAGAAATTCTCATAAAAACAGGAAGCATTACATATACGGAAGCTGAAGAAGTTTGTTCATGTCACAGGAACCCAAAAACATCCTTCTACTAATACCCTTCTGTGAAACCCAGGCCTTGCAACAAACAGCCCAATCCAATAACCTTCTTTCAAACTCCAAATAACATCCTCATGTACCTAGGCAGACAAAGCAGCTTTCTGCACTGCACAATAGCTACCCTCAATCTGCATTTAAAATTCTCTAATCTAAGTATGATCTGAGTGTAACTCCTGAAGGAATCAAACCTCATGTATTTTGATACTATTTTCTAAGTGAGCAGGAAAAAAACACACACAGATAGGAGAGGGATGCCACCTTCAACCAACATTTATCGAGCTGGCTTGAAAACAAGGCCAATGATGAGGTCCCACCAACAGGCCTAAAGTGCCTGACTGAATCACGCAGACATCCAATAATGCTTTGGAAGGGAAAAACACATTAAGTATCTGAAGGTAAATGGTAAATCATATTACAGTTAACAGAAATTGAGCCAGTCTATATGAAACTTCAGTAGCCTATAATGTTTACTGAATTTAGCCATCTTAAATGTAAATCAGCAGTCTGTCTTTAGCTTCCACAGATCAATCTGAGCATGTATGTAATTAATAATTTCGTTGTGGAAGGGAGACAGTGGCCGTCTCTGAGTACCAACAAGCTCGTGTTGTATTTCAGATGGGCCTTTCTATGGCGAGCCTCCTTTGCAAGATTTTTTGTTGTGAGGCTCTTCTGTTGTTGTTTTGGGTGGGGTTTGTGTTTGGTTTTGGGTTTCTTAATTGTTAAGTGTGAGACCTGAAATGTCTTAGAAATGATTATAAGCATCACATGGCCTTGAAATGAGTGACATCTACACATGATAAACTGCTGGCTTGAAACACGAGATGAAACCTGCAAACCAGCAAATCTTTCATTCCATGATTTTTTTTCTCTCCATGCTGAGCGATAATCCTGCTAATTAGGACTAGGATAGTGTTTCACTAATGTTCTGTAGGTGTACAGTGGAGCTGCACATTCCTCAGAGCACACAGGGCCTTCTCCAAAATCCATGGGCCAAGGTGTGTTCATCTCACACAGCAACTCGAGGGAGGCAGAATCCAGGGAGGAAGGAGAGCATCAGAACTGCTCCCAGGGGAAGTCTCCAGTGACTTATGCTGACAAACAAGAGTACTCATATTCAGGAATTCTTGAGTTTTACTCTGCATCAACTGCACAGATTTACAGCTAAAGGGCTTCCTGAGCCCTCTGCTGCTGCAGGACAGGCTGGCGCCACAGCGTCTGCTCCAACGCATTTCTCTCACTGCAAGTTCAACACATTTAACAAGAGGCACGGTATTTTCATACCTTCATCTTCAGTGGTCATTGTTTCCATGTTCACCACAATTATGTCCCCACCACAGACGTGAAGGCAGTAAGAGGCCTTGCGGGCATTCTGCTGTCAAAATTACCTCCCCTTGTTTGGAATCAGCCTTGTGTCATCTTCTGCACAAACGCCAGACCAGACTTTCCTACACCATCAGTCTGTCTTAATCTGCAGTGAAGCTCCCTGACACATAAAGATAATGACAACATCAAGGAAAAGTGACAGAATATGTTTTATAACTATAAATACTTTTCCCCAAAATGTGTTTAAAGATCTCAGAGGGTACCTCAAAATCCCACTTTAACATCAGGATTTTGTCACTGGTAGTGAACTGCTGCACAAAGAAAACACCTTTTGTTAAAGACCACGTGCTCATTCAGTTATTTTTTTTACTAGTCACACTCTCTCATTCTCTTTAAAAACAAGATTTCTCCAAGTTGCCAACAGTTGTTTCAAATATGCTCCTTTGCTGAATAAGCCTCCCAGTTTCTATATTCAGAGCACAACCAATGCAGAAGTCTCAACACCCACTAAACTTGAATAATTTATACTCTTACAGTCTTGTATGGCAAGATACAAAGTGACTTAATCATCAGGTATTCATAGCATTCTCCTCCACAGAAGTATGAAACTTGGTGAAAAATATCATTCCAACGCAAGTCCTCAGGCAGTACGTTCCACATAGGAGACTGACTCGAGTTTTCATTAAAAATTCAGAGCCACAGACAAATAAAATACTGTTGGTCCTGTATGACTGCTTGCCTGGGCAGTTGGACAATTCATTATTAAGCACATTCCATTTCCAGAATAAGCTGAGAAAACAGGGTAGATTGCTTTAATATTAATTCACGTGTCTGCATGGTGCCTATTGCATCTCATGAAGCTTTTTAAGCCTAATTCAAACTTAAAATGGCCTTTCACTGCCCCAGTGTTTACAGCATGCCTACATCCTGGCTCAGCCTCACTGCACAGATACTGCCTTCTCTAAAGGAAAACATGGCACGAGAGCAGGACTCGTATATTCCCCTGCTTTGTCTTTATCCCGCTTATAGTTTTTATAAACATATAAACAAAGAAAGCAAACGTGTCCCTTTTGTCCTCAGATAAAAGCTACTCTAACAGTTTCATTTGAGGGCCACAGAATTGATTCTGTCTTTGGGCTCTGCTCAGTTTTGGTTTTGGACAGAGACAAGGAGGTGCTAGTACTCGAACACTGATTTTCACAGAGTCCTAGAATGGTTTAGGTTGAAAAAAATCTTTTAAGATCACCAAGTGCTACCATTAACCTAATTACCACCAAGCCCACCACTAAACCCCATCCCTAAGTGCCACAACTACGCATCTCTGCCTTTCCATCTCTGCCTTTCCATCTCTGCCCTTCCATCTCTGCCCTTCTTATTCTTCTCCTTTGCCCTTCTTCCTCATTCATCTCCCCCTATCCCCTCCACTCTCCTCTGCCCCTGCCCACCCAGCTCTGTCTGCCCATCTTGGCCCTGCTTTTGACCTTCTCTGATCTTCCCTCAGAGCTGTGTGTCTACAGCACAATTCACACAGACACAGATTGTTTCCTGTGCAGGTTGGATGCTGAGTTGTCTTTGAGAAAAAAACTCCCTACAAGAAATGTTTTGCTCCTTTAAACACTTTAAAGGTTTATGAAAATGAAAGGAGATTAAAAACATATATGTGATTGCCTGTTACATAAGGAGTTTTTGAAAGCATGCTGAGTTTAATGATATCTCGGTGGAACAAAATGAAGCAAATCACTAATCACAGTTACCAAAAAAACATTCTTATAGCAAAGTACTTTCTCATTAGTTTCTTGTTTAAAGTGGTTTCACCTGCCTTATGAACATGTACATTTAATCAATCCATTTTAAAAAAGGATATTGGTATCGAAGTGCCCCCGAGCAAACCAACAACCCCAGCAGATCAGTGACTGACTAAGAGCCCAGTGCACTCGTGAGGCAGCGCGGGGCAGCGGGTGAGGCACCGCCTGAGACCCAGGGGACACGGCCGCACCAACGCACGTCCTGTGTCACAGCAAGGTTCGCTCCAGCCCATCCTGCAGCAGCAGCAGCAGGTGCCAGGGGAGCAGTGAGGGCATGAGGATGCACGAACCCATCCCCTCGCAGTGCCCGGCTCAGCATCCCCTCAGCAGCTGCACATCCGACAGCCTCGGACCGAGCTCTGCAGCCAGCCACTAAACTCTGGCATCAGCTACAGCACACTTG
Organism: Dryoscopus gambensis; assembly: GCA_013389985.1. Lineage (NCBI taxonomy): Eukaryota > Metazoa > Chordata > Aves > Passeriformes > Malaconotidae > Dryoscopus > Dryoscopus gambensis. Next base: position 555,959 of record WEIT01012910.1, read on the forward strand.
GCCTTTTTTCATCTCCCTCCCTGCCCCCAGCCCATCTTTTCTTCTGCCCTATCTATTCAAATGTACCTTTGCAGGGCGAGGACCAACTCTCATGTTACTGCATTCGTGTGACACCTATTTCACTGCTGCCCTGAGCTCAGCAAAGGCCTCCAGAGCTGGGATCTCTGGGGAGGAGAATAACGGGCTGGATGCACGTGCCATCATGAGGTAGCAATTTCCTGACAACCAGCAGCACCCAAGGTTTGACAGAAAAGTCACCAGCTGGCCTATAGAGGGAAGTTAAGCTCTCTTTTTTATGAACTGCAGGCAAGGCTATTTATATTTCAGTTCTCAGTTAATGTCATGGCTTTGCGGTTTCCCGAAGCATGTTTTAGCATTTCTCTTTTGCTGTGACATCTGGCAGCACATCTTCAATATTCCCTGAGAGCAAATAGGGCTGTCAGTATTCAGTTCAATACCTGGATTACAATCACATTGACCAGATCTTCAGTCTGCAAGCGGTTCCATCAGTTACCTTGAAACTGTTTTCACAAAGGAAGGTAATAGCAATAGAATTTGGCTTCAAACACATGAGTACTTGCCAGGTAGAAATTTTAAGGATTGACACCTAAACGAATGAAATCACTCACTCGACAATAACCCACCGAAAGCAGTGTCATCAAGGCTTTCATAAATGAAAAAGCTTTTAAGAAATCAGCTCTAATTAGCTGAACTCAGTTATGCTACTCACTGTCATGGAATAAAGTAAATCTCAGTGTCTTATTTTTAGCATCTGCTGCCCTACAAAATAGTGTCTTTGACAGAAAACTACTCTCCTCACCATCCAAAAGGCCCTTCTCCTTTCCTGTTGTTAAAGCCACTACAATGCAGCAATCAGCTGTTATCCCATAGTAAATCAATTCCATACCACACCAGCAATAACACAGATTCAAACCCGAAGGCCAACGGAATTTTACTTTTCCCAAGTTAAGAATAGAAGGGTACAATGTGGCACCTCCAGGCTTTGCAGATCAGGGGGCTACGCAGGGAATGGACCAGCTCAACTTTTATAGAGGCTGAAAAGAGCACAAAGTCAGGGCTGGAAACCTCCAGGATTATGAACCACCTGTCCACAGAGCAACAGCATTTCTGTGGGATCCAGTAGCAGACACGCCAGCAATGCATTTGCTAATTAAGTGGCAATACATACACAGTAATTATAGGTACCATATCATCACACATTCTCCCCTAATTATTTCTAGTCATAATATTTACACCTTTGAATGCAACAAAAATGGTAAAGGACTTTCTTGCAGTTGTTCTTGCCGATTTTGCCCACGTGAATTTTCCCAGTTCACTGGAGGACTCCAGTGGGTGCGAGTGCGAGCCCAGGCTGAACCCTGTTACATAAATGTGACCTTGAAGGCTCCAAGGCAAAAGGTTTTATTTACTCACTTTTACTGGGACATGTGTTTATTTGAGGACATGAGTTTCACAAATATACATCCCAGCTCACTAGACTCACAATGAGCTGTCAAATGAAATCCACTGGGAAAAAACTGTATTTAAACTGGGGCTTCTAACTGTCCTCCATGCAAGTCCTCCTAGGAACTGAGACATCAGTCTAAACCCCAAGTGGCACCACTGCCATTGTTTGCAAGGTGTCCTTGTACGTATATTTCTGTCATGGTGGAAAACACAGTTCGAACTTCCAAGCCATCTAAAGATGAACTACACACAGAAAGAAACACCCACCCAAAAGCTATGGAGTCAGTGCATCCCAGAGATGGCAATTTACTCTCTTCTGGGTAAAAAGACAATGAAGTCTTGAGAACCCAAAGCAACCAAAGTATTCACAAAAAGAGACATACTGATTCCTGTTTCTACTAAAATAAATTATCACCTAAGCAGTTTGAGAGGTTGAGCCTGTGAGGGATCCACACACGTTTTGTCAATTAAACAAAGTTTTAACCCGCACTAGTCAACAGAAGACTAATTCCCAGTTACACCAACGAGCACCAAAAATAGGTGGGTATGTCTGTCAACCTCAGAGCTAGCAGGTTTATAAGCAAATCATTCAACCAAACATCTTTTTCTGTTTGAATGCTGTTATGAGTACATGCCTGCCACCCATACCCCACACAGTTTTGTTGGCACCAGCATCACATCCCAAAGCCCTGACCCCAGTTTAAAAGGCTCTGAGAGGCACAACCTGTGAGTCTCCGATAATCCCTTGGCAGCCTCAGTCATCCCAGGCTATGAGAGACAGAAAATGAAGAAATTAAGCAAATCCATCTCAGCCTCTGTGGGCCTCCTTAGTGCTTCCTTATCAGATCTCCCTTGTTGAGGATCCATGCAAGCAGTGCTGGCTTAGGCACATCCCGAAATGCAGCTCCCTTCTCTCTGCATGGAAAGCTCTCCAATTCCTCTCGGATGAGGGATCAGAAAGAGTAAGGGGAAAAGTAACAGGAAAGAAAAACTAAATTAGGATGAGATCCAAACCCTGCCAAAATCAATAGGAGCCTCTCTATTAACTTCAGCGGGTTTTTGATGTAGCACAGAGAAGTCAAACAGACTGAATGGCAAGCAAATCGACCTGTCAGATGCTCAGATACCACAGTGAATGATGCCTTGGGCAGAGACTGGAGATTACCGATCTCCTCTCATTATGGTTTTCATACATTGTACATCACACACACACATGCATTTCTCCTAAATAATATTGAAAAGAGAAAACACCAGAATAAAGCCATTATGTATTACCTCACTAAGCATGTCAAAAAATACTCAGGAGAAAATATCACCTCCACTTTTGCCTCCAATATTAGATGCTCCCATTAAATAGCAATAGGCTGGCAAAAATAGAGAACAACTGAGACTTGCATTGAAAACACGCACTAGAAGCAATTACTTTTTCTGAAAATGCAAAATATCATGAAATTGAGTCTAATTTTGAATACACACAGAATCAGTATCAAAATATATATGACCAATTTTCAATTTTTAATTTGCTTATCTCAGCTAGCACACATCCCCACTGAGTATTTAAGAAGATTATTTTTCTGATGTTAAGGAAAAACAGAACTAAAATAAAAGAATTTCTCCAATAAGTTCTGAAAAGGACATTTTCAAATATGGCAGGTAATAATAAAAGAAAGAAAAAAAACTGAAATGACTTAAAGCTAGTCATTATAGATCTTGGTCAGGAAATACAAGCAGAAGGGTCCGTACATCATTATTATTGCTAATTGTACTTCATCCTTATGGTTTGTTGTCTTATATGTTGTTATTAATTTCACTAAACTCATGGTAACTCTTGCCTAAGTTTCTCTTGCTCAGAAAAAACGAAAGAAGAAAAAGTTCTAAGCTGCCAAACTTTGGCTTCAAGCAGAAGGATTACTCCTGTGGTTAGGATCGTGCCACCACTGCTTGCAGGCTTTTCAGGACAGGGCTTCTTGTGCCAGAGGTGAAGCAGCACCCTTGTTTATACGACACTGCCTACAGCACTCACAGAGGAACAGCATCCTTGTTTAGATGACACTGCCTACAGCACCCTTGTTTAGGTAATGCTGCCAGCCAGGCCAGTAAACTTCTCCATCACATCATGGCCTCTTGCTTTCTCAAGATCATTCAGTAAGACACAGATGGTCCTGCTACCACCTGTGCTGCTCCAAAGGCTAATTCTTTTGCCTCTCCTGACATGAGGACGTGAGCCTGGGCTGCCTGAACTGTCATACAGAGTCTGACCGCATCCACCTCGGAGACTGATTCACAACTTATAAAAAACAATGCTTGCCCCATTAGAACTTTGTTTTTGTGAATCATTTCTATGTCCCATTCATCGATTTCCCTCTAACACCCACAGCCCCATGAAGTGCCTGATTCACGGGCTCGCGTTCGCTCATGAATCACTCCTGCCCTCGCGGGCCCCAGCAGCCGCGCACCCCCAACACGCATCTCCCCTCTGCACGGGCAGCGACCCCTCAGCTGCCTGCACTCTCCCACCCCAGGCAGGGAAACCCACCCCAGGCAGTCTCTTGCCCAGCTGCTCCCACAGCTCTGCTCTCCACAGCCGCTCTGGGTCGCTCCACTGCCAGCAGACCCCTGCACTGTCCCCTCATCACCCTTATTCCAGCTGAGCCTGCACGTACAGAGCGAGAGGGAACAGCAGCATCACCACCCCTGCTACACCAGGTCTGAGTCCTACAGCTGTGGAAATGGAGAGTCAGGAAACATTCTAACAGCACCAGCAGGTCCTCCTTGCACCATAAATCCACTTGAACCGTACAGCACTGCAGGCTCAACCAGTAAAGCCAGAGCAGAAAAGACAAATGCACAGGATCTTACATTAAGTCCGTGCAGGAATGGAAGGTTTTGTACTGCCTGAGAGTGTTTATGTGAAGCCTACAGCCTCAGAGATGTGGCTGCTTGTATTTAAATGCTTCGGTTTCAGGTTGATCTTTTGGGAGATGGAGGGGTGAGGAGCAGGGGTGGTGTATGGGGGATTGCTTGGTGTTTGGGGGGGTTTTGTTATCTTTTTATCTTGTTCTTTTTAATATAAATTCTCTTCATGGCAGGTTCCAAACACATGAGAAACCTCCTTAAAATTTGGGAAGTCTAATAAGTGGTAGGCACTATTCTGAAGTGCAAAAGCTGCACTGCTGTCCCCCAGGTGCTCCTTGAGATAGGATCAATCCAGGAAATTAACACTGTGGTTTCTCACTATCTTTAAGTCATACCAGCACTTCTCAGTGAGGCACAGCCTCTCCCACAAAACAGTACACACATGCTCAGCTGCGCTTGTCCTATACTTGCAGCGGTCCTTCTGAAGAGCAAATGACACCACTTGTTTACCTCATCAGCCCACAGCTACAGGCCTTTTTTGTTTCTTCCCATCCCTTCTTTTTCCTTTTTAATTGAAATACTTTGGACACAAGTAGCTCTTCCTGCAGAGGAAATCAATTATGAAATAAATCTAATATTCAGATCAGACTATATTAGAAGGGACTACTCATCATATATATGATGTTTCCAGATTACATCTTAGCATGGCTCACTGAGTCATCACTTCAGCATTCTCACTAAATCAAAAATTAAACAAAGCGAATCAGTCAATTAACGGGGCTGCTTCTTGCTCTGTGCACATATAATCTTTTCAAGTCCAACCCCTAACTTAATTTGGAGCGGGGAGTGCTCAGTATCTAGGCAGCAGCACTCAGTGTGCCGAGCTGGCTCCCCTGGCCCAGCCCAGCACGCCCAGCTCCGGCTGAAGCCGCTGCCGCACCCTCGCCAGCCACAGGCCGAGCCCGAGCCCGTTCATTCCCAGCAGAGACACCCAGCACTGCTCAGCACAGCCACCACGACCAGCAACCAAAGTTCAGCCACCTCTTTCACTCCTGCCAGACACCAAGGACATTTTCTCCCCAGCCCCGTGCCAAGCATGGAAGAACACACTGGGAACCTGCCCATTCTTTCATCCATCTGACAAACCGGCTGCACCCACAGCCGTAACAGAGGGAAGATGCAAAACGCTTTGATCCTCAACAGCCACAGCCACTTGCTGATTATACACACAGCACTTGGTTTTCAGCAGGTGTACTTTAAGGGAAAGGAAAGGGAAGGATGGGTTCAGCACACAAGAAAATATTTTGCCGTTGAGAAATACTTCCCAGGTCTGAAATACCTGTCTCTATCTCTGTATCAGTACAAAGATGGACCAACGCCATCAAATGTGATTTTATGCAGCCTCTCTCCAGCTACAGAAGGGTGAGATGCTTGGTTTTTAAAGCAAAAAAATGGCCTGTTTAAACTTCTTTTAGCCCAGAAACCTACAGCTCCTAAGTCACCATCCATGACCTGTGCTTTTGGGGGCCTACACCAGAGCTCATAGAAGAGAGAAGGAAGCCCCAGCACAGTTAACAGTTCTCTCCTCCCAAAGTTATGGCCACACTGGGTCAGAACAAAGCTGCATTCAGCACCCAGCTCCCGAAGAACCTGGGAAACAGCCATATTCAAATCTTTTCTCAGCTGAGATACAGGCAAAGCAAGTGGATAAATATTCCTGTTCCACAGTGGCGAAGATGAGATTGTTTCTGCCTCTTACACACAAGTGTTTCTGCATTTGCTCTCCAATCCAGAACATACCCTCCTTTAATTCCCCATTCCCTCCTCACAGGCATGTGGCTCCACGAAAAGAAATTCTGAACTAGTGATGAAAAGAGTTCTAGTCTCATTAAAGTCTGCAGAGGAGCTTTGCAATGGATTTAGATGGGATTAGAGCATTTATCTAGATTAACAGTGCTTAATAGCTAACAAACAAATTGCTCTGCATGAGGAGAAATGATGATTGTATTTTTCTTGACTGGTCACTTTTCCCCCCAACATCTCTCCCTTAGCAGCATCTGCAGTGTCTGTGCACATTCTAGCTTACACCTTTTTCCCAATTCTCCCCAGTTTCTGGCCTGCCTGGCTGGACACATGTGGTTCTGACTCGAGGATGCAACCCCATCAGGCATGTGACCACTTCTCTGAACGTCAGAAATGAGGGGCGACCCCCCTCTCTGTCTCTGAAGCTGCTGGTTTGGGTCCTTTACCTTTACACAACAGCACTGAAAATTCCAGGAACTCAATGTTTTTGAAGTCCCACTGACTTTGCTCAGTTCAAGCTTTACACAGATGAAAATATTTGACAGACCATGTAATCATGCACAGCACTGTCCCTAAGAAACCAAACTAGGATGTCATATTTTCAACAAATGTAGGGGTTGAGTATAATTTGTTATAACTACGAAACTAAAAGCCTAAGGACTTATACTTCACCTTGCATTTGCCAGGAATTGCTGCTATGGTGAATTGGTTCAGCAGCACAAGCTAACAAGGGACACAATCCCAGCTATGAAGGCAGAGTGCTACTCAGATATATTTGCATCATTTTTCTTGTACTTCATATTGTTTAGATAAATCCAAATAATTTAACTTCACAGATATTTTTGCACCTTGGAAAATGACTGCAGATATCCATCACCAACCACAAACTCCTGGGTTTTGGGCCAAGTACTGTGAAAGGCAGCATTTTCCTAACAAGACCTAGTGCTCAAGTGCTCCCACTGGGGAACATTTGCCAATACATTTGTCCCTGCTTGTTCTTTTATTGTGGCAAACTTCCTGGAAATAGTTTTTAATGTCCTAATCACCACCTTCAAACACACTGCCATTGCAAAGTCAGGCGCGCACAGCATCCTGTGCTTTAATGCTTTCCAACAAAGTACTGACCATATCAAAACTATTTTTCCCTTTCAATGCCTGTGTTCCAGCACCCCATCTTAAAGTCCTCTATCTACAGCTTTGTCAAAACTGCTTCAGAAGAACTGCCTGCTAAGCTTCATAATTATGCTAAGTACCAGAATCTAATAATCCGTGGGCATATATGAGAGTTATCTGAATTATTAACCTTACTCAGGTCTCAGTGCAAAGCAGAACTGATGTCTGTATACAGAAGTTGCATTACTTTGACATAATTGTATGAGAACAGCGAAGTCACTTGGTCATCCACTGAAGCTTATAGCCAGGTTTTTTAATAATATGGACCCAGCCAAGAAAACTTTCTCCCTTTCAGTTTCAAACCAAGTAAAAACCAAAGAGGTGTAAGACCCATTTTGTGGCTCAACACTGTTCACTTATTATCCTGCAGAGATGGTGTCAAATTGAACTTTTGCACAGAAGGGCAGTGCAGAGGGGCCGTGAGCTCTCCACACGCCCACCCCACTACTTCGCATGCCCTGGTGGTTCTGCAGCCCTGTGCCGGGCACCACTTTCGGTCCCTCTCACTGCCAGGAGCTTCCACCTGTGCTCCTGCACCCAGCCCCTGCTGCCTCCAGCCCCTGCAGCGCAGCGCCACAGCCCAGGGAGGCACGGCGGGATGGGACGGGCACGGCGGGATGGGACGGGCACGGCGGGATGGGAGTGGGATGGGGCACGGCAGGATGGGAATGGGCACGGCGGGATGGGAATGGGGCACGGTGGGGTGGGAATGGGCACGGCAGGATGGGAATGGG
>WEIT01012910.1:564425-586883 GCA_013389985.1 Dryoscopus gambensis
GGGAATGGGAGTGGGAGTGGGATGGGATGGGAATAGGGATGGGAACGGAAACGGGAACGGAAACGGGAACGGGAACGGGAAGGGGATGGGGATGGGATGGGATGGGATGGGATGGGACGGGACGGGGCACGGCGGGATGGGAGCCCAGGCACCAGAGCCAGCTCCAGGGACACTGCCCAAAGGAACCATTCCCAAATGCGCCCCTTCAAACCTGAGATGGGAGCTCCCGCAAACAGCTGGACTGAGGAGCAGCAGCCAGGGAACTCAAGGAACAGCACTAGTTCTATATAACAGGTTTACAAATGTCCTCGTATTTTTATACAAATAAGTATTTCACTTTCCTGATATGCGCTGGTTTGCTTATATGTTACTAGCTGTGACACCACCCTCCCAACTGGTTTTCCTTTCTCCCCCCTGCTCCATCTCTTTGCAAATCATGTTGTCTCTGGCAAATGTTTTTGAGAGCCTTCACTGCTTTTGAACATGAATACATTAACGCAATGAATTAATTTTGGTTTATTATCTTTAAGACATCTTCTACCTCTGATTACTTCGCACTTAATGCACAAAGAACATTCACATGTAATCTAGACATGTAGGGCATACAGGCTAATAATTATATAGTAAAGAGCTCCTATTTAAATATGTGTCATTTACATTCAAAATCCTGTTCATTTTCCTTAACATTCTACATTAAAACTGATTTAAATTATATCCTAATACTGCCTTGTAATTGCAAGAGTAAAATTTAGTATTTATTCCAAAGTTAATGAGTATCTATAACTTACATTAACTGGGAAGCAATAAATTACAGTAAAATATTGTTTGCTGCACTAAAACCTAGCCGAAATTCTATTGCATTTAACAGGTAGTTCCAATTCTAGGATTTACAAATTAGGGCCATGCACAGGGGACGTCAGTAACCATCAGCACAGAGATGGCTCTAGCTGATCTTTTAATCCCTCTGATGCCAAGAAGTACCATCTGAACATCATTTCCATACTGTCTTTGAGATCCTCAACCTCAATAAGCAGGGCGTAAGAAATGCAAGGATTTTTTTTAAATTAAGACATGAAATGCAAACCCCACCATAAAATAGATGGCCTTTTTCATATAGGCAACCACCTCCTCCTGCAAGAAACACTCTGGGTGCAGGTGTCAGCACCAAGGTGTAGCTCAGCTTCCGAGCAGAACAGGATCGAACGAGGCAGGCTTTGAGGGCTCCTGCTCCACGGAACCGCTCTGTGCTCCTGAAGGCAGGTGGCCTGCACAGCTCACACAAACCCACCCAGGATTTCATCTGAGGCTTTGTTTTCACTGTGGAATGTACATCACTAACATTTTGAAGGATCCGCTATGAAAGAGGCACCATTTTCATACCTCTGTGAAGGAAAGCAGAACAAGAGCGTATCTGACTCCTGCTCTCCCAGGCTTGGACAGCTGCCTCACAGCCGCTGGGCACGGTCACATCTGTGCACAGATTAACACAAGGCTCAGATGCCAAATAAGCCTGCTCAAGCGAACCGCAAGTGATAAGAGAAGAGCAGAGAACAGAAAATTTGTCTGATGAAAGCCCTAAGACAGCGTGGTACTCCGAAACACCAGCCCCATTTTGAACACGAATTTAGTAACTACCCGGCACCGTCGCTGCAAGGAGAATGAGCCTTCTCAACCTCTTCAGAAGGCACACACCTGTATTTCTAAAGAAGTGAGATTTGTTTATTCTACACAGATGTAATTAACAGCTACAGAGTGGATAATATACTTCACATCTGCTTCTGGGTACTAATTTAGCCAGGCTCTGAAAACGGAGGCATGCAAACTGGAAAGCCAGACTCATTACCTTTACAACAAAGACCACCAGTTGATTCCCACCAGGACCTGGCCTTATTAACCTTAGTTTTAAATTACAAAGTCACAGATGTACTCATCAGTTGCTTGATGAAGATTCATTTGCCAATCTCATCTCACAAAAGGAGTAATTAACATGAAGACATTACAGACTGATGATTGGAATTGTTATAAAGCAGGACTGCAGACAAATAGGAAGGCACCTGCAAATCTGTAACAACTAAAAGCTCTCTCAAAAGTTCCAATTAACCAGCATAATGGTAAGAAATTAAGTAAAAAGCACTGAATTGCATCAGTCATGGGCCTGTTCTGCACATAGTTGGACAAATAAATTCATGTCTCCAAGTGTAGCACTGTTATAGCCATGGTGGTTCGAGGACAGAAAGGAAGAACTATGTCATTAACTTGGCTATTTTATTAGGAAAGATTGAACAAGTCTTTGGCACGTAATCCCTTCACCAGATCTGACAAAAGCAGAAGTAAACTCCAGGCTAAGTACAGGTTAGAGATGACTGCTCTGAATTAACCTAATTATGTTATTCGATTAGGCAACTTTACGGAAAGGGTGGCTAGCACCTGCGGAGGAAAGAAGGGTGCTGAGTGAGGGACGTGAAAGGTTGGCAGCTGTGGAGAAAGGAGGTAGGACACAAGGAAAAGGGTCCACAGGGAGTCAGCTGAGAAAATAATAGATCAAAGCACAAAGACACCAAAGGTCTGGGCATTTCCAGCCACGCTGCAGCTCCAGGAGCCAAGGCTCTCTGATCTCTCCCGGGAAAGAGACTGGATTTGATCAGCCTCCTGACTACCGTGCTCTCACCCTTGACAGCCTCTCAATGGGAGGTCCAAAGGCAGATGGTGTGAAAATCCCTGAGAAATTCCAGCGGGACACCCTGGGATCAGCTGGAGTGTGCAAATCCACCTGGTGCTGCTGCCCAGCACAGCAGCCTGCCTGCAAAGCCAGCTCCCGATTATCTGCCGCGGGACCCACGGAGCAGTGAATGGCTGGAGACACTTCTCCCCAGGGCATCACTGCCCTCTCCTTTCCTGTGCCAGGGGCCTGTCCCAATCTCTCAGAGGTACTTGCCCCAAGGCCTCTCTTTATTACATTTTCTGGAGTGTTTGAAGGACCAGACACAACACAGGCTGCACAGGGCAAGAAACCCACTGGTGCCCTGCTCACGTGGTGTCCTGACACGCGGGGATCCTGTGAGCAGCAGGTTTGAAGCACTGCTGAAAAACTTGCTCTTTAGATGCAGGAGGGTTTGCTTGAGTAGAAATTTTAAACTGCACCCCTCTCCTGTAGCAACATCAAGAGTACCTGTGTCACTTTGTTTTCCTGGCACCTTTAGGGGTACATCTGCACTGCACCACACATCACGCTGCAGAACGCTGCAGGCGAGTGCCAGCTCCTCTCCTCTCAAACGGGAGCTGTGTGTTTCAGTCGGAGAAGGGCTCAGCCACGGGACACAGCAGTGAGCTGACAGCCTCAGCCTCGGGGCCCCGAGGCAGTGACTGCACAGAGCTGGGCTCTGCCACGCAGATGTGCCAGCCCGTCCGCACGTGGAGCCACAAATGCCGAGCATCCTGGCGTGCCCTGCGGATGCTTCCTCTCCCTTGGACAGATGGTACTTCAAAATCCCATGGTCTGGGTAGGTCCTGTACCTTTGCAGGCCTTTCCCAGCATGATCATTCCTCAAAATCCAAATTCCGTGGTATAAAGCAGCATTATCCAGGGAAATATTGATTTTTGTAGCCAGAAGTTAGTTATGAAAGGAAGGTGAAAGCTGTGCACCTGCGGGCGTCTCCTGTCAGAGACAACAGCTTTTATACCTCCAGATTCTTGGTCTTCTTCAATTTTCTGTCTTACCACTGTCACTTAGGAACTCACAGGCATTTGCTGAGGATTAGTTCAGCTCCAGACACTCTCCTTCCCCTCCGTTTTGCTTGCAACCACCTAATAGTCAAAAGGACTACAGGCATACAAGAAATATTCCACAACCAGGTAAATAAACCACAACCAGGTGTTCACAGAGCAACTCCCGTCACAGCACTACTGAGGACTTGTAGGTTTAGCCCAAGCATATTTACTGTGAACAGAGAAAGAGAAACTTGGACAAGTAAAACGCACTAGATCACAACAGCCTGAGGACAGAAAAAAACCCCAGAACCATTGTAGAAACTTCAGAGGGAGAATGGTTTCCCAGAAAAGGACACAATGAATATTCGAGAGTACTGGAAAAGAAAATGAGTGCCCTTGCAAGGTATACTGAACTAATCTCTTCCCTTCAATGAAAAGCACTAAGATTTCATGCTAAGGTTCTTCAGCAGCTAAGCTTTTCTAAACATATTCAGAGACAGAGAGATGCTATTTTAAAAGATGCCTAGAAGGGTTTTCAGGAGACAAAGACAAAAAAAAAGTCAGTGATGAGCAGTAACTGTATAATCCTGAGTCTGTACTGCCCATCTGAATGTCAGCTGTTTAATGTACAATTCTCCTCTGACGTTTTGCTTTCACGACTGCCTGCCTGCTCGGTGCTCAAGCCACACATTTTTCAGCTAATCCTGATCTGTGGAGAAGTTTTATCAGTAGTTATTTAATAGCAATACTGCTACTTTAAAAACACAACAAAAAATGAACAGCTGGAGTTTTACGTAGATAGATTTCCTTGCAGAAAGGAATAAAGACAATCTCAGGATGCATACGGTCATTGAAAAGTTTTTCACTGAAATGAGAAGCACCAGGTTGTGCAGACCTTATTATTAATGAGATGAATTTACTTAGCTAAGCAGCCTGGAAAATCTCATCTTCTGGGGATCTGCTTTCAGTGTGAAAGCACTGCAGTGGAGCCTGTCCACATGCAGCAGAGAAGAAAATCTTGAAATATTAAACACTAATTAGGTACTATTCAATTAAGGAAGGCTTTCACACAATCCATGAATTACGCTGAAAAAGGACTTGACTGTTTTGAAGACAACTCTCAGCATCCACTGGCTCCGTGAGAGCAGGAATACACTCCAGCATCCCTTCTGCTCCAAACCAAAACAGGCTATTTGTTCATTTAACACAGAGATGTAATGACTTAGAGAATGCCCTGACCACTGTGTCCCCAGTTTAAAAAAACATATAACAAAATCACAGAAACCTCCAGAAGTACAGGCATTACACTTTGGTAGCAATTTAAAAGCTAGGAACTTAGGATGACAGTCAACTGCAATACCCAGCTCTCCACCTTTATAAAGATAAAAAGGCTGAAAGATAAATCTGATTGAAATTTACAGGTTTTATTTACAACATACCTCTTTTTTCTTGGGCAGAAGACTCAGTGTGCCATAATCTTTTGGGCTTTGAATAAGTATTCTCTAAAATGTAATTTCTGGTAGGTAATGTACAGTTTAATGGGGGGTGGGGGTTATTATTTCAGATCAGAGAGGACTCATGAATCATCTCACCATAACCACTGTGCACTACTGCCTGTCCAGCCAGTTCCTCCTGAGGAAGCCCATCAACCTGGATGAAGGATGGATGCACCACAGCTCAGTGCTGGAGCCCTTGGCCAGGCATGCTGGGCACACCACCTTAGGCGGAGGATGGCAGGACCAGCTCAAACTGGACCAGGCTGTGGCCACAGAGAACCTCTCACTGTCACCCACTGTCCCCCTTCTGACAGTTCCCAAACCCCTGGTGATGAAGATGGTGACTAAAATTACCCAGCACACACGACACCCACAGAGGATCCACAGCCGTGGATCTGTGAAGTGCCCTGAACACCACATTCATACCCTAATTTTATCCTCACCCCATCTCCCATAAATACCTGGCACCCTAAAACTGGGTCACTGCTGCCTGGAGGGTGGCAGGGGAAAATTCATAAATATTGATGCAGGAAAAAGAAATAAACTTTTATTGGAGGAGTGGGTTCTGCCTACCATGCCCCAGGAGCCTCAGTGCCATCAGCATTTTGTGGTGCCAAACCATAATTTAAAGGCTGAATTTTATGCCAACTCACCAGCCCTGTCAAGGCTTCCCATTTTCCATTTCAGCCCATTAATATCATGACAAGTCAAGAGCCTTCTTTGGCCTCATCACCACTTCTGGAAAAGACCTGTACTCCCTCCAAAAGCTGTCTCTCCTGATGAGGCTGTGAGAGAAGATGCTCTTCACATGCCAGGAAAGCACAAACTCCTCCACCTCCAAACTCCAAAGTCCAGCACCAGTCAGCAGGATGGTGATAGATTTCAAAAGAGACATAGTTTTCTGATTCAGAAGAGCCTTCTAATAATGAACTGCGTGGCCCATAGCTATTTCAGGTTGGTGGTTTTTAAATAGCACAAAAAATTTCATGATAAATTATGCTTTTTCAATAACTTAGGGTAGGGAAAAAATAATCACAACCAATTCATCTACTTGCAAGCAAAAGCCTTCCAGTAAACACTTCCATCATAAAGGAGAGAATAGACAGAAAAGTTCTCCTCTACCACTAAAATCCAGGTTTTACCACAGAGGCAAAGAGCAGACAGCATGAGCTGAGCTCAGTACGTCACTGATTATCTCCTCAAGAGAATAATGCAGCTTTCATATCAAGAACACACAGCTATAGGTCTCTGCAAGAAATTGTTCCGAAATACAATTAGCAGGTAATGTAATTGAACAAATATGTCTCATGGAAAGGACATAAACTTCAAATTAACCAGTGCCTGAACTGACTTTGTTGTTGATCACATTTCATACAAGCTTATGCCACCGCAGTTCAACAAACCCAGCCTCAAACTGAGGGGACATTCAAACCATCGAGCATGGGGAGCCAAAGTTTGCACCCAACAGGAGCTTATGAACAGAGCGACAAAGCTGCTTGCATATTTTTAATTCAACATGTTCTGTTCAAAATGTTGTTGTTGTTCTGATATTCAAACAGTTCTCACTGGCATTCAATTTACCCATAATTTGTTCTATCGGCCCAGCAAAGAGAGCAGCGAACTGCATCTGGGGAGGCAGAAGGTGTTAAGAGGCTGAGGAAAGCTGTCTGGGCCCTCAGAGAAGGTTATCTGTCCTTTCACTGCGGGGATGTGTGTGCAGAAGGAGCGCAGGCTCTTTAACCAGCGTGCCTGGAGGCACCCCCATGAAAATGCCTTCAGACACCACACCTGTGCGCGTGCATCATTTATTTTTTGTGTGAGTGAGTAGTTTCAACATCTCTGGTGTTTGCCAAAGAATCAAAGCATTAAAAATTAACATAAACTGACTGCTCCTGTCCCACAGTAGAACAGCACAAACACGAGTCATCACTCATCTCCGCGCTTACGGGCGCTGAATTATCCTCCCCTGGTTCTAAAGGCAAGGGCCAGCGGTCCAAGGAGAGAAGTATCACAGGTAGAACAACCAAAACCAAAGCCAAAAACTGGCATTTGAATGCCTCCCCTCTTACATGAAAAACACCTTCTCACAGTAATCAGTAGGTGTCATGTACCCTCAAACTGGCAATTTTCTGCATGTCCAAACCAGAATGCTGGTGCCCACTAGAAACTGGGCAGGCTTCACTCCCAAACATCCACCTCTCCTGAAACTCTTTGAGGTTTGTAAAACCACAGGCAGATTAATAAAATTGACCAAGGATGAAGAAGGACTGAAATAGCTTGCTTTCTTTCTAAAGCCACTGGCAAAAATCAAACCAATTAAAATCATGATCTGAGTCAGTTTTAGTCGATGGTTAGCACCTCGGGCAAAACGCCGCTAGAGCAGAGTTGCAGTTGGTTTCCAATTTAGCTGTCAGGGCGACAAGGGAAGGGGCTCGAGGGGATGAAGGAAGGCATTAATAATAACAGAAGCAAAGATGAGAGCTTGGTGCACACCATCGGCACAGGGCACAGGATTTGCATCAACTTCCCATGCCTATCTGACAGCAAGCCTGGCCGAGCGCAAGAATAAAACCAGGAAGGAAAAAGGAAAACTTGAAGGGAAACAAAAAAAACCCCCAAAAAACGTGCACAGACACACAGTCAATAAACAGTATTTTTACAAAGCAGAACCAAACGTTGCCAGAAAGAATGTTTCCAATGAGCAGGTGACAAAAGCACCTTGCACAGACCACTGCGGATATTTCACGGACAGCAAGTCCTGTCACCTGAGCAAGCACAGAGGGAAGGCTGGGATCGCCAACACCAAACCAACACAAATATCCCACTGGGCTGGTGACTGGCACACCAAACCACGCCGTGACGACACCCTGTGCATCTATGTGCCAACTGCATTAGACAATCACCTCAGCTGGCTTTGTCCAGGACAAGAGAACGTAGTGACAACAGCAATATTTGCAAGAGACCGGAGGGGACAACATAAGCTTATCCTACAAGGTTATCCTACAAAATACCTCGGTATCGATGGTGACTCGTGCCCAAGAAGCACCACCACGTAAGGAGTTACCTGCAAAGGAACAAGGCCGTGCTCTGTTTGCTGCTGGATTCCTGGGCTAGGGAACCGTGGCAGGCGGGGAGCTGCTCTGTGCAGTCCCACACGAGCCACTGAGGCTGCTGAAGGGGCAGGCGAGCCAGGCCAGTCTCAGAGGTGAGAGACTTCCAACCAGCCCTAGAGACTGCTGAAGGAGAAGGGTGGCCTGTCCTGTGTCCCCACACCAGCTCCTGGATGGTGGCCAGTGCCCTGGGGGGTGGCTGCAGCAGCTGGCAACGCGGGGTGAAGGCAGCCGGGCCGCTGCACCGGGGCAGGACATGTCTGCATGGGGAGAAACCACTCTGAGGGACTGCCATGTACACTGCACATCAGTACCAACACATTCATCTGCCCAAGGCAACGTGCTTATCATACCAGGTACCTTGCGACAAGCGCAGAGTGCCACTCACATCAACAGCACATCAGGATACATCAGCCACGGGGCACCAAGGCAAGGCTGGGCCACTAAGTAATACCAACAGAATAAACACACAGCACCAAGCTGTTCTGACAGAATGTGACCCCTGACAGAAGCAGTTCAAATCTAAAAAAAAACCCAAATGATCAAGCAACAACAACAGAAACACCACCACAGGACAGAAGCTAAAAATAAGATTCAGCAACGCTGCTTTTCATCAGGTCTTCCTCTGTGCCTGAAAGGGAAGAGCTTGCAGTGAGCAATACCTGCCCTCACTTTGGATTCAAGATCGCAAACAAGTCATCAATTCCCAATAGTTCACACGCAGCTTGAGCCAAGGTATCATTTTTCTGGGGAGGAAAAACAAGAGCAAGAAACTATTACAACTCTAAAAATACCATGGAGTGATGAACTGGAAGGCTGGGTCCTTGGCAGATGCTGGTTCTCCTGCCACTTCTCAGGCACAGGTGCTTGCTCGGGCGCTGTGTGAGCCGTGTCCAGACACCCATCGCCCCTTCTGAGCGTAAGGAAGGACCTTTTTCTGTGCAGGAAAACCTGGCAAGGTGCTCATTCCTGTTTAGGTGCACCCTCCAGTGCTTCAGGCGGATCTAAAGTAGGTCTTTGTGGTTTATGAGGCACTTAGACAAGCACAGGAAGGATTTACATATTTGTCATCCCAACTTGTGGACAGCACCCCACAGAGGCAGAGACACTGAAAAGGGACCAGTCTCCAAAGGTAGCCGAGGTGCAGGAAATAATTAATTAGTGAACTATATTAGCCTACTGAAAGAGGTGGACAACTGATAGTCTTTGTATGTTGAGTTTCCCATCCTCAACCTCCCTCCCAGATGAAGTGAAAAGGATAGAGACATCATGTGTTTCCAAAAGGACAAGCTGAAAAAAGACTAACCTGGGTACATGCAAAGAGGAGTGTTTAATACCACAGCACCCAGAGAAAAGCCCGTGACTACAGAAGATGGGAATTTAGCTACCACCACGTCCATCAAGAGAAACTTCATCAAGTTTCAGTCTTCTACTTTGAAGCCTGTCCCACGCCTTTCTCATGTGTCTGCACATCCTGATCAATTAGCTTATGTCAAAGCCTTGTTATACACACACACAAGTTTTAATTGATTTACTCAAGTCAGCGAGCAAGGAATAAATTACATCTTGGAAAATAAAGCTGGGCAGACTAGGGCAGCCTGCTTCACTGCTACGAGATTTCAAAGCTCAGAAACAAAGGCAGATCTGGTTTGTCCCCACAGTTTGATCGTGGCCCCGAACTGCCTGGTGCTCTGAGGGCCGTGTTAGCTGGGCCGGAGCACCAGCCAACCCACTGATTGTTTGTGTCAGTGCCGCCAGGGCAGCAAGCCTGCAAGTACAGCCATGCCCCCAGAAAGAGCTTGTTTATCTGGCAATAAACTTACACTGATCACAGTGGTATTAACTAGGATTTATACAGCATCAGCCATTCTCTTTACACAGTAAACAACATATAGCACACTGCAGATCTGAATACTGAACAGAAAAGGCACATAAAACGAACATTTCCATGCTTTGTGCTGGTATCTTGACTGGGTCAAAATTTGATGCCACCACCTTTTAAAGACTCCTCATTCACACCATATTTACCAAGGTGTTAATGATCCTTCAAGACCTTTGAGTCAATAATCCTTAGAGTTGTGAATAAAAGTAAAACATAAGTAAGAAACAGATAAAGATGAAGATAATACAAGAGACTGAATTATACAGCGTAATTCCCAAAGCCAAATTTTGAAGCACAAACGACCATAATACAGCGGAACTGCAGAGGCAGCAGCTGCCTTCAAGGACATCCAGCGCAGGACAGGGTAAAACTTCAAACCACACTGTTTCACTTAACAGCATCTTCCAGGCAATCTTTGAGGATGCAAGCTAAACACAGGATTCTGCTCCCTTTTATTCACCAACAGGGTTTTCTGCTGCTGCAAGCCCAGATTTCAGGAACCAAATCTGTTTCTCTTACATATTTCAGTCTCTGTTAAACTTGCTGGAACGATCATGGCAATTCCTCATACACACACAAATCCCATACTGCAGAATCAAGCCTCAAAGTTACAGTTTATTCTAGCAATCTTCAGGCTTATTTTAAAACAGAACAGTGATTCAACATGACCCTCACAAACTTCTTATAAAGAAAAAAACTGAAAAAAAGAGAGCAAACATTTAAAACATTCATCACAACAGCGGTCAGCGCTATGAAATGCAAAGCATATCACACTTCCACTGAGGGTTTTATTCAGCAAGGCTGATACTGAACAGCACAAATCATGTTTCAATCTAACCTGACAAGACAGTCCTGGCTCAGGTTCTGTTCTTTATATGGTGTCACCCAAATAAACAGCGATGAGCTATCAAAGTCTCTCACCAGTAGTTATTCAAACACATCCCATGCACAGGGATAGTTTAAAATGCTTAAAGCGCCAATAAGAACAGCAATTAGAGATCTGACTGAGGTGGTTAAAGCACTTTTAAGAAAAGACATATAAAAGAACAGGGTTTCACACTGAGTGTAAGAGTTGCTGGTGAATTAATGGCAATGATCTTCACAACTTTACAGAAGAAGAGCGACGCGTTATCTCCCCTCCGTGACAGCGGCACTGCCGCGACAAACAGCTCCCTCAGACACGTCTGAACCAGAGGGATCAAAGTGGGCTATGCCTTCTGGATTTCTTTCATAAGCCTTTTGTCACTCACTCAGACGTCCTCACACACACTCAACTGCTCCTCCTGAAATACGCTTAACGTAAGAATTTGTGATAGTGGGAACATGGCATGACAAGAACACACAACATCCACTGACAGGGGCCCAAACCAGAGTGCCAACAGGTTTTGGGTAAACGAAAAGTCGAGATGCTTGGCACCTTGCAGGACAGATTGTCAAGACTTGTCTGCAGCATTTTAGGCTGTCAAACCTGTGTGCTTTCACTGCAGTCTGATATTACTGCGAGTTCCAAAGGCAGGGCTGTTGGAGATTCTTTGCTTTCAATATTGCCACAGAAGTTAACCACATTCACGCCATTAGAAAATGCAGGGACCTAAATTTTCTTTCAAGCTGCTTTATCAAAGTGAAAGAAAGATCTGGCTTCCAAATCCCAAATAATTTTACCTGGTAATTATTTGGTTAAGTCTGGCAGAAGCACACACTTTGCATTCAGTGAAAACGCCCATGTACCTCCTCACTGCCTTCAACACACCAGTAAATGTATTTATCTTTTCTGTGACAGAGCTCCTGAGCTTCAGAAAAACTCAAGTAGTAATTCCAGTAATTTGGGGGATCATGAGGCTCACTGACACTGGTGCCACACGTGGGCTTTGACAGGACTGGTAATTAAAGGAAAGCACTTATCCCAACCTGGGGCAAGTCCAGGACAGATCTTTCTGTCCTATGGTAAATGGAAAGCAAGACTTTGGAAACCTAGGCATAGGGAGGGGATAACTTGAAGACTTCATCTTAAAAAAATAGTTTATTCTTGAGTGTTCGAACCAAAACATACAGGACATATCTTTAAAAAGCAATAAAAATACAGTTTTATAAATTGAAAGGGTGAAAAATCAGACAAGATGACAGAAGATTTTAGATCCTTGAGCTCTGACTGACCAGAACATTACACACCACATTGAGCTGGGTCTCCCTTCTAGATATTTAACTATTTATTTATTTGTTTTTCACTTGTAAACCCAGTTCTGTCTCTCTCAATTAGAAGTTCAGCCTTCTCCTGCCACTTTACAATTTGGGTACTTTGCAGACAATGTGCAAAAGACCCAACCTGCAGAAAACCTCCTCAGGCAATGAACTCAGCCAGCTAACCTGGTCTGCAAAGGTATTTCTGAAAAGGCATGTTATTGCTGCAGAGGTGTTTCTCTTAATACACTCAGTATTTGCAACAGCTTTAGCAGCTCATATGCTAATGATTTTGCCAGCTCCTGCCAACAGTGATGATAAACACGTATCTTTGGTCTTCTTAGGAAAAGCCCCAGAGTTGCAGCAAATCCATAAGCTCCTTTTCCTCCTCGTGCCTCAGGATCTCCATCTCTGCCCTTGCTGACTCCAGGTGGCCCCTGGACTCGGGCTCCACTGATCACTCCCTGCCTCAGCTTACCCCCGTCACCTCTTCTCTGCTCCTCAGAAATCCACCCTCTGCACTGAGAAAATACCTAGCCAGGCTGCTGTTACACTTCCAGAAACACTGATAAATTATGCCCATAATATCTCTCTTCCATTACATTCTTCAGCTTCCTTGTGCTGTCCAGAGACTTTTCAAAGCTAATTTTCCATTGTTCTAAGTCTCACAGAGTTTGCTTTCTCCTGCCACTGCACCACACTTTCTCCCCCTTCCATTCTCAGCCTGGCACCTCTTACCTCTTTTTCACAATCAAATGTGGAGTGAAATAAAAACCAGACACTTCCAGACCAAAAGGCACAGCCCCCTCACCTCACTACTGAGCTTCCTGCCATCCTCCACACCACTTGAAACTGTGCTTTTTTCCAGCTGTTAGATATTTCAAAATCTCTTCCTAATACTCTTCAGAAGTGCCTAACTAATTCTTCTGATCATGCTCAAAAGTCTTGCAAAAACCTCTCAGTTTTGATGGGAGGCCTTTTCAGACCAAGGGTGGAACAAGGACAGAGATGGAAAACCTGACAGGTCTTCTTCCTTAAAATAGTTCCAGTGTGCCTATTTTTCCTGAGTAACCTCAAAGTTTTGCTCGTGTCCCGGAGGGGGAACAAATTCAAAATTTTAAAAGTTGAAAAGAATTGACAACTTTCACAGCTCTGCATAATCCTGTTCTCCTCTACATTCATTAATTGCTGCCACTTAGATTAAGCATCCCTAAACAATAATATCTACCGCTGTTAAATGAACTACTAGGAAAAAGTACAAGTTTACCTTTGTTCTGTCTTCCATGCTGTTCTCTCCTAGTACAGGAGTTACAGGATCACTATCTACAAAGCCTTCATTCCTTCCCATCACCTACTGACTGGACACCCCATATTAAAAGACTACTCTTACACTACCTTGTTACTCCCAACACCCCAGAAATCACACGATAGAAATTCCTCCCAAAGACGCAATTATACAAACAGAACTTGAAACCCGGGGTTTGCACTCATAATTTGAAAAGAAAAACAAACAAACAAACAAACATGAAACCCAACCCCAAAACAAACAGCCCCACCCCTCTTCCAGCCAAAGAACCCAAATATGCTGCTTTCCAGAGGCCAAGTCGCACAGCTCTATGTGGTCACCAAGCCAGGTGCCAACCAAGCTCCAGCACCAAAGCAGACATTCCTTTATCAGCCTCCCTGGCCAGGAAGTATCCTGACCTTGGAGGGGACCTGAAACAGGTCACAATTCACCCCAGGAATCTTTTTGCAGCTGTAGTCAGACTTCTGACTTTCTGCTGCTGTAGCCTTCCCATTAGGTGATCAGGAAGAGACTTGCCATTTGATCCCTTCACTTTTACCACCTTTTATTGAGTTCCACCAAAAAAAATGAAAACCCAATATCCTTTCCTCAGAAAGCAAACACGGAGCAGAGCAGGAAGAAGAGAAGAGCAGCAGATGAAAGTCACTCCAGCTCTCCTTGCCCAATCACTTGAAAGCAGTTAGCTATTTTTGGCAGTCTCTGAATGTTCAGTCACTGGTATGCAAGATGAGAAGCGAACGTAAAGCAGAGCACATGACAAACCTGCACTGTTTGTACACCAGCGTGGCTGCAGAGACCTCTCTCCTCTTTACAGGCAGAAGAAATAACACTTCAACATCTGCAGCGTGGGCTAAGAAGGAGCACCTGCACTGCATGATGGCCTCAAACAATTACAAATCATGATTAGGAAATGCATATGCCTGTAATTCCCACCAATACTACAACTCCCAAAAATACCTCCACATCGTTATTCTACTAGGAAAGACTTTCACGGATCAGGTATTCCAGCTCTGCACCCACAAGAAGTGACAATGGCTTGCAGTGACAATTGGGTCCATCACAGTTTCTTATTCTCCTGCAGCACTCGGAGGAACAAAGTGTAAGTGACAGCAGTTTGGAGCACTGTGTATAATTCCAATTAAAACATTTATCGTTTTTGAGGCAGTACTGTAGCACAACTTGGGCAAACTGAGATATAAGAGCAACACAAGAATTTCCTATGTGTACTGAACGTAAAAGACAGCTGCACAGAACTCCAGAGCAGATGTAAAATCCAAAGGAAAAGTGTTTCTATGTAAGCACTGACACACTGACAATGTGTGGAAGTAAATCCAGCCTCAGCTACTTGAACATTGTGGCCAGTACCAGTGAACTACTTAAGAGACACAGGGGAAAAGAAAAGGTACCTACCATCTTCCTGGTAACTGCTGGGAAACGGCTGAAAGAACAGAATCAGAAGTTTCTCTCCACTTGTGTCTGCTGGAGGTGAGAGTGTGCGAGGCCGGGTGTGAGCAGAGCCGAGCTGTGGACACCTGGAGCTCAGTCTGCACCGCTCCCTTCTCCTGCTGGCTCTCTCCCCTGCCCCTCTCCCCCAGCCTTCCTCTCCAGTTCTTTCATACTTTCTTTCTATTGTATCTTCGCATTTTGTGCAAGAAAAACCATCCTGCACTTTTTCCCTTCATTTAAGGAAAACCAAAAATTTCTAAAATTTGAGCAAAAAGTCACCTACAACAGAGGAGGAAAAACTCTGAGAATTCCTGATTCCCCTTTCCTGGAGATAGGCAGAAGCTGTGGGGACACAGCCCTTCCTGAGTGATGTGCTCAGGAGATCCTGCTTCAGCAGGGGTTTGGACTGCAGGAGCTCCAGCGCTCCCTTCCAGTGTGGACCAGTCTGTGACTGCACACACAAAATGAACAGAAAAATCAAACCATTAGATGAGTGCTAATTACCACGGGATTTGAATACACAGGCTATGGGGACAGGGGAAAGTGGCTCAGAACTCCTAAACCTCTATAATTGAAGTCAGTGGCTGAAACCTGAGCGAAGCTGCTGGGAGCGCGGTGCTGACGGTCGTCACCGCTCCCGTGCAGCCCCTGGGGAAGCCACCGGCACGCGGGAACGGTCCCTGCAGCCCGGAGAGAGAGGGAACTGCCCGATTCCTGCCCAGTGACAAGGGCAAGTCACCCGTTACCTTCGTCACCAGGGCCGGGGCCGAGCCAGCAGCCCTCGCTGTCACCGCGTCCCCGCGCGGAGCTGCGTGCCACCGCCCAGGGGCCTTCCTCAGCGGCCTCTGTGAGGTGACAACAGAGCTGCCCCCACAGGGCTCCAGAATGTTCCAGATGGTTCCAGAAGGTTCCACAGAGGCCTCACCAAACCTGGCAGCGACACTGGTGCCACCTCGGTATGTTTTATGGGGATGGAGGAGGGAGAAGGTCAGAAGGACCATCAGATGGGTACTGCCACTGCTGAAACCCCACCTCTGGGATGCCAGTCTCAGCTGCTAAAGCTCACAGGAACAGGGACACAGAAACCCACCAGAGCAGTTCAGCACTGCTGCTGGATCTGGATCCCCTGTGCTGGCATCTAGGAGTGATGAAGAGAGGTGAGGCTGTCGCTTTACAGAAGTGACACCCAAAGCAATGCCTGTGGAACACTCAAGTCAGATGAGGGTTACGAAATGCCCACCTCTGATCCGATGCCACCAACACAGAAGAAATTCATCCTAAGTTGGGTGGTAACTAAAAGCACGTGTATCAAAGATATCAAGCACTGGTTAAACAATTTATTCTTAAGGCAACCAAGAGAGCCTTATATCAGTTATGTCAATCCTCAGCTTTTGAAAAGCACCTAGAGATTCCTTGGGCCACAGAACAGAGTGATCCCTGGAAATACACCATTTCAGCTACAAGCACAACCACTGTCAAAGGTAACAAACCACCACTAGTTCAGATTTAGTCAGTCTTGAACTGTGTACATGTAATGCAGCCCAGATCAATGGCAATTCAATTGCTATTTCAGGAATATCTTCTTCCCACTTCATTTCTGTCCTCTGCTCCCTCCCACCTCACAGTGATGCTCTAATTATTCAAACAACGTAAGCAGTGTTCAATCCATGCCAGCCCTTTCTTCCTTTAGCACTGACCTTGCCTTATACATCATTCTCACAAAACTAATTAAGTGGAGAACAGTCTCACTTTACACTCTCTTCATGAAAAGAACTGAATTGTTACCTGCCTGAGGGTGCAATTCAAATTATTTTCGCCTTCATTTCACTCAGCAACACAATACAAATATTGAGCAAGAAACCAGACCAGGCAATTCAAGGAAACCCTTTACCCAAGATACCACACACAAAAATAAAAGGATTATTGTAAATAACATATATAACATCGTAGTCTCATTTTGGTTTCTAATGTGCATTTTCATGTAAGCTTGACCAAGACATGTTTTGGGAAAAGCAGGGAATTTTGTTAGGTCAAATGACGTAGTTGAGGAAAGAACAGTTTGGGCTACACAAGCCCTAGAGCCAAGCTCAGCTAAGAGGGAGAGGAGTGGCTGAGAAACCTTCAGTCCCACAGAAGAGATCTGAAACCAGGGAATCTGCAAAAGCATCCAGCCATCAACAGGGCAGCTCCTCTCCAACATACATAAACACAAAAGTCCTGGTCTGAAAATGCTCAGCTCTAGGTTGTCTAGGATGTGAAGCCTGTCCTCTTAAGAGTTACTGATGTTTTGTTTGTACACAGGACACCTCCAGGTTTACAGAGGTTTTTATAAAAGCATGGATTCACCCCTTGCAGGGAGATTGAGGAACGGGATTTGCCCTGTCTTTGCTCCTACAGAAGTGGTTCATATAACTCTGGAGCTGTGTCTTCTTCAACACACCCCAGCAATAACACAGAGTGAGGAACAGAAGCAGAAAATGAACATTCATCCGACACAAGGCTACACTGCAGCACTAAATTCCCAAAGCGTGGGGGTAAGACCAATGCCTTGCAGGAAATCACAGGAAATGGCACAAATACAGTTAATGACAAGTCTCTAGTATATTGTGGGTGGCCACAGACCAGAGATGCCAGAAGCCTAAGCAATGCAAATTCTTATGCATCTGCCGTGGCTGCTGGTGCTCCTCCCTTTGCAGCGCCCTGCAGTGCTCTGTGGGGCTACTCAGCCTCCAGGCTTCATCTGCCCTGGAATTTTTCCTTTGAAGATGAGGTTTGGCATCTGCCAAGAAGCAACTATTGTTAAGTTTCCCTGAAAAAGCAAAAAAAAGGTGACTGTCTTTTACTACCTTCTGTAGAACACGAGTTCTTTGGCATGGACAGCAGCCACACAAAAACCAACACCATGACAAACCCCAGGGTGTGGAGCTTGTCCCTGAAAATCCTGCCTTACTGGGCACTTCTTCAACACTGAAAATCATTGAAGAGCATCGGCATGAATGTGCTGGCATTTTGCTCTCAAAACTGCTTCCACTTTTTAGTTGCTGATGTTTCACCAGCATGTGTGAGGGGCCACTGTCTGGGGATTTAGAGGGAAGGACGTTTCTTTTATAAAGAGTTACTGTCGTTTGTGGTACCAAAGGCAGTCACAGATAATGAGTCATAACAGGAGGTAGTTACTGTAAATATTCCAAGCATGGGCACATTAACAACCACCCACTAATCAGAGGCAATGCCACAGGCAGACACAGAGAACTCCCACTGGTGTCAGTGGGAATTTTGAATGGATCAGGACCTCTGCCAAGCCCTGAGTATCTATTGTAACCTGCAGCATTAATATCCAGGATGGGATGGGTCATGCCCCAGATTTTGGCTGTCGCTTTCCAGTGGGCGATGCAGGCATCTATTCAAAGTGGATCTGCAGTCTCAGACAGGAGGCTCAGAGATTTCCAGTGTGAAGCGAACAGAACAAAAGCATTGAGTTTAACACTCATTCTTTGGTGTCATTAAATGTTTATAATACAAACACAAGTTCTGATGCGTGAGTCAATAGCACCAATTGACCACAAAAAGACCCAACGTGCTGCTGGCAAACATCTGCCTGAACAGATACTCAAGTTCATATCCTAAACTGCAGCTGCTGCTGATGTTTGGTGGGGCTTTTTGTCTGAAATGCAAAAGAGCTGGCACCCAAATTTCTGACGAAAAGACAAACAAGTGCCCTGCCTGTGACCTGAGCTGGCCAAGCAGCACTTGAGGCTCTTAGCACCGTGCTCCCTTCCCCCTCTCACTCAGGTCTGCACTTGCTGCTAATTTTGATTCCATGGACTCAGACCAAGACGTGGTCAGCTTACATGCTGCTCCTCTTCAGTCCCTGAAGTAAGTTACTTTCTCATGATTCAGTACTATGGAAATATAACTGTTGAGATCAGCTTCTTTATTTTTGTCAGCTTTTCTCCAGACCTTTCAATCATAAGCTGCATTATACTATATTCCCACAAAGCCAGAAAAAGCAGTAATAGATACCTCAAAATTCTGACTTCTATTTTTCCTGACAAGTGATTTCTCTAAGTGTTTTGTTTTCCGTTGTCACTGAATTAGAATAGTACCTGTACTTGCAAAGTCTTCACTGTTACTGTCACTATTTCAATATGCTCTTCTCAGATTAGAAGCTTTCAGCTTCAAAAATACTCCTATTTTGCTTTCTGCAGAAGAAAATACACTCTGTATTTTCTCACTGCTTATGGCTGAGGTTATCAGACTTTTAAACAAAGCTACCCAAGTTTCTTGTGGTGACAGCATCCTGACAGGAAAAGATCCCCCTTCATCTGCCTTGATGGGGAAGCCAATAGTACATAATCCCCTTAGCAAAAAGAAAAACCAATGCAGATGAATCCATTCCTCAGGTTTAGTTTCAGACTCTCTGCTCCAGCCCTTGACTTTGCTCAGAGGAGCCACGCAAATTGCACAGCAGCCTCTGGAAAGAGTCTGGCTGTAATATCAGACAGCACGAGCCCTCTAAGGCCCAGATCCAAAGTACAGGGATTTCAGCACATCTCAGCTCCCTTTCTAATGCCCAGTATTCTCCCACTGCCCCACAACTCTCCCCCAAATAAAAGATATGTAATTCAAAACAGGTTATGTTGATGCAGCCCCAAGGACTGCTGGGGACACTCCAAGTACTGTTCTCAAAGTGCAAGGCAAGAACTTTTTGAGGGAGAATTGTGGAAGGGCCCCTGCCCAGGCACACCCGTGGCTCTGCAGAGCAGCTCCATGGCAGGACCAGAACCCGTGTGGTGGGACCTGCTCTGTCCTGGGAATGCACCCGGGGCACCTCCTGAGCACAGAGCTGCCACCACGGAGAGCTGCTGCCAGCCATCAGAGAGCAGGGCAGGACCCTGGGCTGCTCTCCCCCAGATCCTCACACTCCTGCCCACCCTGGGAACAGTGCCCAGCGAGGAGAGACAGGGACACCTGCCCCATGATGAAACCAGCCCAGAGGGGACAGGGCTGCCCTCTGGAACCAGCTGCTTGCTACAAGCAGCCTCCACGCTGGAGCAGCAGCAGCGCTGCCCACCTGCCTTCGGGAAGCAGCTGGAGGATACCTGGGCTCACAGCACCCTGCATCTGTCTCACTTTCACACAGCCTAAAAAAAATAGGGGGAGGGGAAATCAGTGCCATAATCTGCCATGATCTTACAGCTACACACTCACAGTTAATGCAGCATCTTGCACAAAGTAAAGGTGCTCATCCCTGACTTCATTCTGTTAATCCATGCGCTTTATTAGATTAGGATAGATAATCCTCAAACATCCAAGCCACTTTCAAAAGCAACCAGATATTGAGCAAAACACAGTCAATCACTGGGTTTTCTAGGCAGGACTTATAAGTAGGACCAACAAACTCTAAAGCAGTAAGTTACTTTCCTCTTTGGCTTCAGAAAATAAGTGAAAAAACCCCACCTATATTAATTAAACATATATTTTAATACTTCTGTAACACCTGCAGAACTTCACTGACACCACCACAGACTTTACAAAAGGGTAACTTAACTGCAAACAACCACTGCAAGGCAGTAAGTATTTGCTCTGGACTGTGCTTATTCCCACCAAAATCCATGGCCTTTCAAGGTTCTGTATACATCAGTTTTGTCTAGAAAGACCCACCCCAAAAGCCAGTTGAAGAAAGTGTCTTTCAACAAGTTACCGAGAGCAGCTCTTACACTGGGGCTGAATATGGCCCTCCCCAAGTTCTGCAGAGAGCCACGGCCAAGACTCATCTCACGCATGGCCCTGCAATGCCTAAGAAAGCTTCAGGAGTAAGAAAAGCTGACACTGCTCACACTGAGAAGTATTCCACATTTATTAGGCAAATATAACCCTGGGACACCTGCATTTACAGCAGGTATTAAAACTACATCATGTTACCTTACAGAATGGGGGGTACATGAACATATCACCTCAATAAGCTACTCGTACATAAAACATGATTATGTTGTTCCTTGAAAGAGGGGTTAGCTAACTCAAAAACAGAGAGCTTTCTCTCAGGACTCCAGTGCCACAGTACAGCTGCAGAAAAGTGCAGGAAATGGTATCCCATCCTTTCCAGGCAAAGTACTGTTTTACTGTATTAAAAACACCCAACTGAACCAAAAAATGTAACAAAAAACCCACCCATCACTGCCTGGATTTACTGTGGCTAGAGCCAAATTAAACATTCCCACTTAAGAGTATTAACACTTGCAATCACCAAAAGAAAATTCAGGTGGTTCAGAGGAAAAAACATTTCCTATTTTTGTCTACAACTCAAGAGGCTAAAGAAGACCATGCAGCCTATACATGAACTAGTAAATATTAACTCCTTATCACCATCCCCGGAGCCTTTCTAAAAGCATATTTCACAGGTGTTAACCATGACTCACTTGCCTACAGCGGTACCAAACCACCTCACACATGTACCGGCTCCTCCTGCTGTATCTAAAACTGCCTCTTCACTCGGTGGTAACAGAGAAAGTTTTTATACGAGCTCAAAGAGCGTAGCAGCGTCTCCTGGAAGCAGAGTATTGGCACCAACTGCTTTTCTTGTGAGCCTCAGAATATTCACCTTCTGGTGCCCTGTCACCACTGACATCAAAGCCTCGCACGTCTAAAGCACTACTGACTCATTACCAGCAGATACAAATGCCCGTGTGCCACTGGTTTGACATGTGCCAAAGCCCGTACACAGGCGATTTCAGACATGAGGTATGTCATTAAAACTTGTAATCACTGATCAAAATGGAATATGTGAGCTTGATTTTAAAAAACAAGCTTTCAGGCAAGCATACCACAAGTATGGCAATTTCCTTTTGTTTACGATTATAACACAGTTCTAACTCATGCAAAATAATTCCTCAGAAAGGCGGCAATCTTTTGTTCTGCATTGCTTAATAAATAATTTAAAGTGCAATTTAGTGAATAAGGCCACCATAAGAGAAAATCAAAACCAACTCAACTTCAAAGAAAATACTGCAAAGGAAAGAAAAAATTATCTAGAAATATATAAGGCTGGGTGGTAAACTTGATTGTGTTGTTGAGAAAAAATATGTCATGAAAACGCGAAGGTTTTGGACATCAGACAGAACAGAGTGAGAAGGGGAAAGACAGAGTCGGGAAAAAAACTCACATAAAAAAACCCAAAACAGCTCTCTGAAGTGTTAAATTCTAACTTTCAAAATCATGAAACCAAAAAGCTTTTTATCAAGAATAGAAAGGTTGACTTGTTTTGGTTCGGCCTCTCAGGCTGCTAAGAAAGTAAACGTCAGGGAAGTGTCCCACTCCGTTTTATGAAACTA
>WEIT01012914.1:1973-19090 GCA_013389985.1 Dryoscopus gambensis
AAAAAAAAAAAAAAGGGAACGTTCTAACCTCCAACATAGGGTCAATAGAGAGTGGGCTTCAGTATGCGTTAGCCCCTTATAACTGAGAGCTCCAAGTGACTCACTTTGAACCACTGTTTATAGAGCTGGAAGAGAGTGGGCCTTAATCATAGCAATTTTTCATCCTGGCTGCAATTCAGGTCAATAGGTTTCTTCAAAGATTCAGTAACAAAAATATTATTCCACTTGGGCTGTTATTCAGGCAAGAAAAATAAATTTCCAAGGCTGTGTGTTAAAAAAATAGGAGCTCACTAGACACCACACCACTATTTCCTGGGAATAGTGTTTCTGATAAGCTCCAGAGGGGCTTAGCCCAGGTGCAGTTCATCAAGGCTGATGTCTAATGAGCATTAGATCATAGTCAGGCCTGGGGAGAAGGATGCACCAGCACAATCCATCCCGTGACTAAAGTCAGCTTCTCTGGGCCTCTGCAGGGGGTCACTTAATACTGGAATATTCTGGAGTCTTAATATGAGTAACTGGCTTAGTCTTGTACATTAGATCGCAAGAATATCTGCTTCTTCTTTATTAGATTCCTGTGACAAGAGGAAAAGTATGGTATTACTAATGACACAGTGGTAGTGCTTAGTCCTTCACTTGCAGTCAGCTTCAGGATGATCATTTATGAAAACCAAAGTTCAAGGGCTATTTTAACACCCTCTGAAAAAGCAGCACTTTACCATCCTTATGCAACTTTTTCTTGTTAGTGTCCTAGTAGAAAATTGGCAGTCTTTTTTTTTTTTTTTCCTGGATGGGAGCTGTGCCTAGGTACGATAGTCTTTGAAATTGTCTAATTTATCTTGGCAGATTAAATATGATTTCTTGTTTAATGTAGTTCATTCTATGGAACAAGAAAAATTCACATATACATATCCTGTCATTTTATGATAGTCACGTGCCTGATACATCTACCATACTGCTCTTTCTGGTTATAATATTGTAACTTTTCAGGGAGAGATCATAGTCATAGAATGGTTTGGTTTAGAAGGGACCTTAAGGCTCATCTCATTCCAACACCCCTGACATCTTCTACTAGACCAGGTTGTGACAAGCCCTGTCCAACCTGGCCTTGAACACTTCCAGGGATGGGGCAGCCACAGCTTCTCTGGGCAACCTGTGCCAGGGCCTCACCACCCTCACAGGGAAGAATTTCTTCCTAATATCCAATCTAAATCTCCTTTCTGTCCGCCATTTGAAGCCATTTCCCCTTGTCCTGTCACTTCAGGCCCTTGTAAAATAGTCTCTCTCCATCTTTCCTGTGGGTTCCCTTCAGGTATTGGAGGGCTGCAATTAGGTCACCCTGGAACCTTCTGTTTTTTCAAGCTGAACACTCCCAATTCTCTCAGCCTTTCCTCATAGCAGAGGTGCTCCATCCCTCTGATCATCTTGGCAGCCTCCTCTGGACTCACTCCGGCAGCTCCATGTCCTTCTCATGGGGGGTGCCCCAGAGCTGGACACAGCATTCCAGGTGGAGTTTCATGAGAGCAGAGCAGGTGGGGTGAATCACTTCCCTCAACCTATTGGTCATATCTCTTTTGATGCAGTCCAGGATACAGCTGGCTCTCTGGACTGCAAGTGCAGATAAATGTGTAGAGAAGGTGTGCGGACTTCCTGGACTATCATGAGCTGCATTTGCAGCTTTAGATTTTGTTTATAGATTTTACTTTAGATTTTGTTGTTTCTAAACTTCTCTGTGTCTGCAGCTGGCAGTATTACTGAAGGCAGTTTTAGTGCTGAATCAGTAGTGAGGTTTCAACTATTGCGAGAATACCAGCTGCTGTTTGGGATTTTGCACATTCTTCTGCATACTGATTTCTTCCTTAGAGCAGCAAAGCTTCATGAAAGATTGTGTGGCCTTGAAAGTCTTGTGCAGGTACCCATGACAGCATGATGACCTCAGCCATCATCAAGTGAGGCTGTAATACCTTATAGTGTCCTCTTCAGGTGAGCTCTTAAATAAGGTTAACTAAGCATTTCCTTCAGGAACAGCAAGTCCAGTTGCAATGGAGTGATTACTCCATTTTACATGGATGTGAGAGAACTATCTTTCTCTTCTAGGACCAAGCTGAATGTAATTTAGCTGCACAATTGGTAAGCAAAATTGATGCATTTTTGTTTAAATGCTGATGTTTCCAGTCAGCCAGTGCTAGCCAGTGCTGGCTTTGAACATTCAGCTGACCTGCCAGTGAATTGCTGCACACTGTCTATCTGTATCCTCCTTCAGCATTCCCTGCTGAGATGAGCCACCATCATTTTTCCCAAAATTAGTTTCTAAAGATTATTTTCATCTCTGTGCTGATGTGAGTAAAGTGTGTAAATTTACACCTGTTGATTTCTGACAATAATGAAGCTTTTCCAGTAATATTTCTAACAACATCCTTCATCTTGTTTTCCATGCAGAGTTACACAAGGATCTTTAGCAGTGTCGTATCTCAAAGGCTTCAGTTTTCTCCCTGTCAGCAGAATTAGCTTTTCATAGTTTCTGCCTGTGGAAGTGATGGAGTTTTTCACCAATGAGGTTTTCAAATACTTCACAGTGTAGTTATTTGCAAGTGATTTTAAGGCAGGTGTAAAAATTGCTGGGTCAGCTCCTGTAAATCCACGTTACCTTGATTAAGCTAATCTTTAATTTCTCTGCAACAATCTCCTTTATTAGACCTGTGTGATCCTATGCAAGTGAATTCAGCTATTGCATATCAGTTTGTCATTACTTATAAATTTGCTTATGTCCTCTTTTGTAAGTTGGTGCACAATGTATTTTTCCTGCTGGTGTTAATAATTTAATTTAATCTGATGCGGTTCAGCCATTTATGAGAGTAGAGCTTTGGGGGAAGTATATTATTTTACCTGTGTTAAAATACTACCTAGGCAAGGAGACCAGAGGTGATACCTAAGAACACTAATGAAATGCTCTGTCAATTGCTCCAGTTGTCAGGATATGGGATGTTGGATTGTGAGTGATTTTGCTCTGTGTGCAATTTCAGGTAATACTTTTTTTTTTTTAATGTCTTCTTGGAACATCTTCCATATGCTGGAATATTTAAAGTGTATTTTTAAATAGTGACCGGCAATCTGTGAAACACCATTTTAGCATGAATGAGGTCATATGCTACTAAAATACTACTTATACTGGGACACCGAGATGAATTGAAAGTAGCACGGCTAAAAAAGTGAAGGCAACAGGTGTTTTATTAGACTGCAGATATTGGCTTTTTTAACATCTGTAGAATAACTGATAGTTCATCCTAAAACTTTTTGCAAATTTGCATGTTTCCACTACTGAATATCAATAAGTCCCAGTGTTCCTAATTAAGAGAATATTCCTTTAAGGTGTTTTTGACTAATAAAATATTATATCCTCTTCTAGCACATCACCAGTGTCATAATGTGATGCAGCACTGAAAGAATTTTGCTTGGATACCAGGCACCTGATGACTAAGAGTATACTGAAAAAGGAACAGGGCAGGCTGTGCTCCTACACAAAAAAAAAACCCTGGAGTTATCAGCATTCTGTAATTTTCACAGAGATGACTGTAAGGTGTATGTGCAGCCTGACAGGGAGAAGTACTTTTTGTGTTGCAAGAAATTGGAGAGTAATTTGTTTTGGTGCAATTATTTTAATCACCTCTTTATTAAGTAACAAACATGGCTTGGACTATTAATTTGAGCAAGTCAAGAAAGTGAAGCTTCCTAGACTTCAATTTCCCCGTTGTTTAAAATTGAGATCTTCCCTATTGACTCATATAAAGCAATTTAAAGAACTTTTAAAAATATGCTGTTTGAGTT
This sequence comes from Dryoscopus gambensis, assembly GCA_013389985.1. Taxonomy (NCBI): domain Eukaryota; kingdom Metazoa; phylum Chordata; class Aves; order Passeriformes; family Malaconotidae; genus Dryoscopus; species Dryoscopus gambensis. The sequence goes on from WEIT01012914.1 coordinate 5,799, forward strand.
CATGTTGTTGAGAGTTTTAGCACAATCACCCCAAGAACAGATAAATGATAAAACAATTACAGGCAAATCATTCATCCTGATGCTTCAAATTTGATCTTCTGTATGCAGAATGCTGTAATAGTCTCACATTTTAAAAATATGCCACCTCCCATAAAGTAGTAGTTTCAGGTGACTAATCATTGTGTAAAGCACAGAGCTGATATTTAAATGCAAATCAGGGGCCTTTTGGTTTGTGTAGTTTTGGATCTTAGCCCAAAATTCACAGTTTTCAGAGGCAGCACACTTCACAGAAGCATGTAACTGTGTCCTGTTCTGGGCTCCTCAGGACAAGAAAGACATGGAGATACTGGAGAGGGTGCCGCCGAGGCCACAAAGATGGTGAGGGTTCTGGAGCATTTCTTATGAGGAGAGACTATGGTAGCTGGGCCTGTTTAGTCTGGAAAAGAGAAGACTGAGATGGGATCTCAAGAACGCATCCAAATATTTCCAAGGAGGGAGCCAAGAGGATGGTGCCAGACTCTTTGTCAGTGGTGCCCAGCAAAAGAATGAGGAGCAATGGCTATAAACTGAAACCCAAGAAGTTTCACCTCAACATGAGAGAGAACTTCTTTCCATGGAGCGGGGCAGAGCACTGGAACTGGCAGCCCAGGGGGCTTGTGAAGTCTCCCTCTCTGGAGACATTCCAAATCTGCCTGGACACGATCCTGTGTCACCTGCTCCAGGTGACCGTGCCTTGGCAGGAGGGGTTGGACAGGGTGATCTCCAGACGTGCCTTCCAACCCTAAAAACTCTGCCATTCCATGAGTCTGTGAATAATACAGATTTAACTAGAAACAGTGAAATTTTAAAAAACATGGATACAGTGGCTACAAGACATAAAATGGTGATGTACCTAATTTGCAAATGCAAATTTAAACTGAGTGCAACTGAAGTGTCAAGCCAGAAATGTGGAGAGCCAGAGCCATCTGGAAAAAAACACTATGCTATTCAGTCATCATTTCTGTCCAAGACTTTTGCTGTCATGGCTACTGGAAATTTTGTCTGTCTTAAGATTTTATGAAGAGAGCCTTTCTTAGGCTTTACTATAACGGCATGTAACAAAGGCACTCACCCCATCTGAATACCACCTGTCCATACAAAGCAGTATCTTATGATATGGGGAAAACCCTGCCTCCATGAAAACTGATGCAGAATATTTTTTGTGACTCCAATGGAGCCGGGTTTTTCTGTATCTTCCAATAAATACTTTCACAGTAATTCGATGTGGAGCTGGAGATCAATACCAACTGCTAGTAATATTGAGTAGAATGTTATTTGCCATAGAAATGGTTGTGATCAGAGGCAAATCTGTCTTCTGTCCCTTCCAAAGGAGACATTTAGGGAGGAACCCTCAATCTTTTCAGAAACACATTGAGAAAAGAGAAAATGGTCAGTGTAGTCATAGGTGCAGTCCAGCTTTGCACTACCTGTTTGGGCCAGAGCTCTGAAATTCCACTGCACTTAAAGACAGTCTCAAGAGATACCTAACTAAAGGTGTAGCTATCTGATGCCTTCGTGGGTCATTGCTGGGGTAAAGGTAGTGTGGGTAGGATATTTTTGCAGTTTAGTAATTTTGAAGTATAAAAAAGGTCTTTTGAGGCCACAAGGGCAATTGCTAACTTCCAGAGTTTTGCCCTGGTGAGATCAGTCCTGGAATAGGGCCAGAAGGTGAGAGAGTGAGGATGGATGAAAAAATTTGATTTCAGACCTTCATGTCTTTATTTGTCCTGCAACCTCTCTATATCTCAGCTGAGCCAAGAGAATCTAGGAATGTGTCTATACAGATCTGGGTTCGATAAGATCTTTCCATTTGGAATTTAAAGGTGAAATATACCTTCACTTACATTTTGAAGGAGACCCCCTTTTCAAGCACAAAAAAATAAAGATATTCTGTAAAATCATTCTGTAATTGTTCTCCATTTTTCTCCATTTGTTCTAATGACAGTGGTAGCATTCAATCAAAGAAGTCATGTAGGCAGTACATGTGCATGACAGGGATTAAACTTCTATTTTCTGGCAACAGAAAATAAAATTTTAAGCTGAAGAAATTAATCTCTTGTAACACTTCAAGATTCAGCTATTAAATTGCTTGCCAGTGATTTGGAAAAAAAAAAACTGTTTGAAATCACACTAGGAAATCCTCTGAGTTTAGTCAAATCTCTAATTGAGTCAGCTTCATTTATCACCGCCATCACCAGCTGATCTATAAATACATCTGCTTTTACAGCCTACGCGTTCTCAGATTTGCCTGTTATCTCCTCAGAAGAGCAGGGCTAGTGGCTTCTCTTAAACAAGCCTGGCTTAACCAAAGACAACATGAACCTAAGCCTAAGAGGCCAAGCCCAGCGGTTGATGTTAGCTTTGATAGGCACTGCTATCATTTGAGAGTGTGCTCATAGCCAGTCCAAGTTGGCAGTGTCAGCCCAAGCTGATTGGAGCTGCAGACATTTTTGCTGACTGGAGTCATGCTATCTTTGCCAGTTTGCTGGAATAGACACAGACACTGATTGGGTCATGCTGAAAACATTCCTGTCCTATGAAGCAAGTCTGTTTGTATTTCAGGTTTGCCAGGACTAATGAATTAAAAATCTTGGGCTCACCACAGTTTGCTGCTTAATAATGCCTGTGACAGAAGGATTTTTTCCTCCCTGAAGTGTGACAGCATCATAATCCCTCATCCCTGGCAAGGATAGGAAGGAAAAGCAGAATTGTGGAGAAAAGTGGGAAAGGATAATCTTTTGGGACAGCAAATCCTATGGGAAGTGCAGGTAGCAGCATGTTGCCCTGACAGCTGTCTCAGCTTCTCAGACCTTGTCAGTTGGTTGCTATGCAGCAGGTGCAGCCTTTTCTTTTATTGAAGCTTTACTCCATAAAGGCAACGACAAGCCAAGGCAGTGGCTGGCCCTGGATTATACAAGTGCAGACACTCCGCTAAGTGAGGTAAGGCAACAGGTGTGAAAAAAATCCATAAAGCTGTAATAGCATTTAATCTGAGTTCTGCTGCAGGTTTTTTACAGAGGAACAGCAGCCAGCCAGCTCTATAGGCAATTGTTGGGAAGAAAAGAGCTGCTCATTAAATCTCATTAAATTCCAGGTTGCCCACTCACTCTCATCTCTGTCTACAGAGATACTGTTCTTCATTCATGGAGAAAGCATGTGGGGAATTGGGGGCAGTTGGTCTGCATGTTTCCTAAAATCACCTTGTTTGCACACAGGCTTCTTCCATCCCTCTCTGTTCTCTGTGATTGCTTTTTGTGATGAAGAGCTTGAGGATTTCACACAAAAAGGAGCGAAGGCATAAATGCAATATAAAAAAATTGATAACAGGGTAATTGCTGTGTATAAAGATGAGTTTTCTTTTTTCTGAATTAGAATAAAATGAAAACTTTCTTTTGTGTTTTGATAGAAATCAGCATTTCTTACTGAAAGGGTATTGATTTTTGCCCTCACAGAGTAGATGGTTAATTTAAAAACATTGCATACCACAGAGTATGCGATTGGGATAAAATAACAGTCTTGTAGCAATATTGTTATGGCAACTTTAAAAACTCTAGCAGAATGCATCCTTTTAATTTCTTAGGCTTGATGTGAAATGTGAAGTATACTCTTATGTGCAAGACCACTTGAGATAGTCAGACAATGTCAGGGAAAGTGTACCAACAGCACAGAATAATGAACAGCCTTGTTTTAAGGATTTGCTTATCACTTAAAATCTCTTCCTTCTGAGAGGTTTTTTTTCTTTATCTTGTATGGGGAAGTAAGGAAGGGAAATATGTTAAAGAATTTTGCATTGGTAATTCTGTTGTTTTTTAAAAACAATGAGATGTCCCAGATGTTTCTTATGAAGTGAGGGTGGGGAAGAGATCAGCAATGCTCAGAACGTAATAAGTATTTACTCTGATGCTATGCACTTCAAAATAAAATATTTCAGTTGACTCCAAGGGTCTTTTGCTGAATCTAAAAACATACATGGCTGCAATTTATTTGGCTTTCCTTTGCCTCTGCTGCATAGATAACAGTTCAATTTTTGTGGGTCTTGAATACTAGTAAGGGGGAATTAAGAGCAGTCCCTGATATCCTTTGTATACTAGCAGAAAGAGACACTTTTGGCTTCAAATAAAATTTATTTAAGGTAAGGATTTTAGATTATTTGTTGTTATTGTTAAGAAAAGATTATGCACTTCAAATAACAAGTAACCATATCACTCTGCTAGCTAAATATCAAGAGAGACAAAGTAAACAAGAAATGCTGAAATTAATGGGCCCAATGCAAATTTGATCCTATTCCACTGACTGCATGGCAGTGAGGCCAGAGAAGTGTTTGATTCACTTGTGCACCACCAAGGAAGATGATACTCCTGAAACAGTGTTCTGTTCTACTGACTTTTTGACATTGCAAAATAGTTCAGTATGAATTAGAACAACTTGGTAGAATTTTCATGCAATACAATAGCTACTTTACTGAAAAGCTGCAAGACTATTGGCTGAGGAAACTGGCTTTTGTTTTCACTAGCTAAATGCTCTGTTGTCTGCTGACAATGAATTAGTAAATTCATTGTCTTTTCCTGATTAATTTGGTTTCTAATTCCCTAAGAAGTATTTATGGTAATTTAAAAGCATAATTGTCCACATATTTGGTATGAATACAATGTGTGCCGGATAGCAGTCCAGAGTCCTAAAATAATTTCTTTATGGGCAGATCTAGTGCATGCATGAAGTCCCACTGACTTCACATTCTCCACATATGGTGCTAATCAGAAGATTAATATCTTTGAATTTTAGGAGCTTTGTGCTAGATAATCAAGGAGATTGTTTGCATTCAGCTATTAAATAGAGTTTAACCAAAACTGTTCATTCAAAAGGTTAAATATACCTAGTAGAGCTCAGAGTACAACTTTTCAGGGCACAGAGACGTTTTAATTACACTATTGGAGATCAAAAGTAGCTAATTCTTTTGTTGCTCAACAATTCGTTAGTGCCATATTTGAAATGAACTAGCAGTTTTCTTATTGGACAGGGTTTCATCACAATAAAATCACTTCTTGGAACTGATGGTCTCAGAAGAAAGACGGAGGACTGAGTAAGGTCCTGACCCAGGAGCCAAACCCATGCAGACAGACTCCTACACCTGCACAGACTTCCACTGAAGAATCACCACCAAGGTTTGGAGACCCCATGAATTTTTGGTCATGAAGTGTGTGACTTGCAGGCACAGCTGGACTGGTGGGGTATGGGTGGAAGGTAGGAGGATGAGTGCCTCCTCATTGACACCATGTGGAGTGGTGTGCACAGTTCCAATCACAGGGTAGGCTTGGGGTCATGTTACTCTCAACTCCCCACCCCTTCTTCCTTCTTCACCTTCAGAACCAGGCAGCATTGCCACGAGTCAAGGCTTGCTGAAGGGGCAATGGCGGGGAGCAAGCAGGTGAGAAGACAGGCAGCTTCCTTTGCCATTGTTATTTCTAATCTATAAACAGCAAAAATAAAAGCAGTCTCTGCGCTGAATTTCACTTAAATTCTTTTTAAATGGAAAAGTGAAATGGTGCTCCCTTGACTTTGATTCTAAACATTGTTTAACTGGAATGGAAAAGGCAGCTCTGAGTGCATGAAAAGCATTAAAACTCATTTGTTGAATGATGTCACATGCTCTGTAATAAATATATTTTTTGTATTATTGCAGCTGGAACAAACAAGTAAAAGTATTGACTCAAGTGCCCACATGATCACCACCGCCAGGGTACCTGCTGATAAGCCAGTACGAATTGCCTTCAGCCTTAATGATTCCCCAGGTACAGTTTAATTTATGGAGTAAACCACAATGCTTTTAAATTTAAACCACAACTGCTTTTAAATTTTACATTAACTTACCAGTCTTTACAACATCAAGCCTAGTCCAGTGTAATGGATGGATTTTTTTTCCTGAGTGGTAGCATGTGATCAGTTTTCCTGTCTGATAACTTTTAATGTTTCCATTAACGATTTCATTAGACTAAACCCACTAGATTGACAGTTTCAATCTTTCTTTCAGTAGTGTGTTTCATTTAGGACTGTAATTAACTACCAAATTTACCTGCATGTGCAGTATGTCTGATTTTGTGGAATTGTAAAACAAGAAAAGTAAAAGGACAAATTTGGATGAGCCTAGAGCAGGAAGAGACTTTTTCTAGAAGGAAGGTTGGAAAGTGCCACACATACCCAGCTTGGTAGAAGGTTTCAGGAAACAGGTGCCCCACATGGCATGTTCTCTGAGACAGCAACAGAAATTTCATTGATGTTTATCCTGTCAGCTAGTGCTGAGGGAGTATTAATTTCCCCAAACATGCCCTGTACACACATGGACCCTTTGGAGTAGATAAATATTATTAGTTTGCACCTTCAATATTTTTAAGGACCAGAGAGCTGTTGCCAAATAGTGAAAGTCAGAATGAAATAAATTCAAGGGGAAGCTGAAAAGCATCCCCAAAAAGTTGGCTGTTATTTTTGCTAAAGGTGAGTGCCTTGGAGTCAGTGCTGAGATGTATTTATGGCATGAGATATAAGGAAACCTACTGCCGTTGAGTGCTTTATGGGACTCTATGCATTGTAGGATAATGTGTGAGGTCGCTGCCTGAGGTTTGTGTGAACAGAATCTGAGCTTGAATGCAGTTTTCTATTTTAAAAATATTTTAGAATATGCATTATCTTTCCTAGCTAATTGTTGTGTACTATTAATTTTCAGCTGCAATACTGAAATACAATCCCATCCCATAAGCAAGGGAATTAAAAACCAAACATCTTCATCTATTATTGAACCTAACTTTCAATTCATAAAGATGAGTGACAGAGAAAGATTGGGACAAGGAATATAAAGAAACACGTGATAACCCATGTGCCCTTTTTCATAAATTAAAATAACCTGGTAATTACATTTTCATTACAGAAAGCAGTAAGGAATCATTCACATCTCTCCAGATACAGTCACATGGTAAATTTCTTGCAGGAATTATGGCACAGATAGATCTTAAAGAAAGATCTTAAAGAGAAGTGTAAAAGAAAGGGGAGTGCTCTTACAAATTATGGAAAAAGAATGCTAATGTGAGACACTGAAAACAAGTCAGGGAAAGCTGAGACCATGGGAAAATCAAAGAGAGCGGAGTGGTTTGTGACAAGAGATGGCAGTAGGAAATGACAAGGTTGTGAATAGCTTGGAAGAAGGTGACATGAAAGGCAGGAAGCCTAACTTCCTTAACATTGCATCATATTTTATTTTTTACTTTTCTATCCTGCTGATAATTCCAGCCTCTCTCTTAATGTTTACAAAAATAAACTCAATTTAGAGAAAAGTAATCTTTTTCTTCTACATATTGTTAAATTGTTCCAAATGTTAAAATTGTTAAAATTTTGAATCCTTTATTGTATATATACAAATGTTCCTGCAGTATGCAATCCAGAATCTTCAAGAGTACTGATAAAAAAATAGCAACCAGTAGAGTGAGTGCCATGTTCCCCTCTGCATCACATCCTTTTGGGGGTACCAGGAGGTCTAAAGTAACATTATTGTTTTACTATGTCATAAGAATTTCAAGCAGTTTTGTGATAGATTTATTTCAAGAAGGCAAAAGAAATAAGCTTTTAATAGGTGTGAAAATTTCCAGCAAACCATAATTGAATCAAGAGAGTACAAACCAGTATTTAACACTTTTTTTTTTTAAGATGAGCTACAAAAGCATTGAACAGATAGACCTTTAGGTATTCTGTAGCAGGTGCTTTTTTTTCCCCTTACTCTTTTATATTTTTTTCACCTTTCTTTCTCCTTGACAAGGATATTTGTTTTCAGTTCAAACAGGAGTTATGTGATGTGTGATAGTAAAGCATCAGATGAAGCTCATGCACCACTAGGATACAGTAAGTTCTTCACAAGGGCTAAGTGGTGAGGAGGTCTCTCTGACTTAAGCTTTTCCTTAAATTCTACCTCAGTTGAAAGGCACAGTGACACATTTCGCCAAGAAAGGCTGCATTCTCCTTCCAGGGGCTATGCAACTGCTTACTAGGAGGAACTGACAGCATAACTGGATATAAAAAGAGGAAATGGAATGCTTCTTCTGAGTGGTGATTATCTCACTGGCTAGGATTGCAACCAAGCGGAGGGTGTGAGGAGCAGTGAAAGGAAAAACTACTCTCAGCTTATGAGAAGAAATTACTTTGTGTTAACTGACCTACAAGACCAGGGCTGGCTTATCCTGAGTGTACAAGAAATAATTTGTGTTACAGTATTTGTCAGTCAACACCTGATGACTGAAATTCTGGCCAGCTTTGTGAGGTATTTTTAATGTGAAAGTAGGGTAACCAGTTCCTTAAAAGTCTCAGGAGCAGCCCATCAGCGGGTACTATATAAGAAGACAGTTTTATTGTGTATCTCTTATTCCTGTATGTATAAATGTCTATGTTTGGCTCTTTCACTCAAGTTCATTAACATACAGAGTGTGTCTGCACACTGTATTGCAACAGTTAGACTTAAGGTACCATTTCAAAGTAATGAATTGGAAACATATTATTTCAACCTACTTTACATCACTTGGAAACTAATGGAGCTTGAACTGAATGTCGTATTCCAAGATTCAAATAAGTGTTCCAAAGCTGAAAATTCATTGTGGTTTGTCAGGGTCAATTTCATTTAACCAGTGAAATTCAGTGTGTCCTAATTTTTATCAGTCTTACTTACAAATATATGAACTCCATGGAATTTAGACAGCTGGATTTGTTTCATGTAATAGTTCAAAGGGAAGGTTTATAGGTTCATAGCTCTTCACCTTGCCTCCTAGAATAAAAGCTTGAATCTAGCTGAAAAGTTCTGCTCATGGTATGAGGTGATAAATGACTGGGTCTGAAATTGTTAGTGAGTTCTTTAATTTGAAATTAGTCTACCTCTGGCAGCACTTTCCAGAAAAATCACTGACAACAAAGGCAAAACATACATCTCCTAATGAACCTGACAGACAGTGGAACAGTGTCATATTTTTGCAAGCATAGCAAAATTACTTGTTTTACTCCTCTTTATGCTCCTTATCCTAGTGCCTACAAGGAATTTTTTGCTTTCCTAGTTGATGATGCAAGACTGTTTTGCAGTAGTTGCTTCTTCAAAAGCAACTTTCAAATTCCTACCCCACCCACATATTGGTTGTAATGGCAACAGAGGCTTTCCAGCACACTGAAATACATGGCTAAAACTTACAGTGCTAATTTCCTAAATCTACACCCAACCTACAGGGCTTGGTCCTTGGGAATTAGAGGGGAAATCAGGTGAGATACCCTGAAAGGGACATTCACCTGAGAATGCTTAGGCTTGAGTGAAAGTATATGAAGTAGAAGGATTTTGCTCTTACCTCTTCCATTATGGACTGTTTCTATTTTGGGGAGGTCCACAACTCTTACTATTGAGCAAGCCTTCACATCCTATTCCTGGGTGGGGCAGTGACCATTCCCCACTATTTTACAAGTGAGGTAACTGCGAGGTTGTGTAAGGTCATGTCAGGCAGGGCTGTGAATAGAAGCCCTGGAGCTCCACAAAGCAGTGCCAAGTCGCAGTCACTTAGCCACACAGCCTTCCAGGATGAATCTGATGAGTCTATGCTTGTCTGTCAGTACCCAGGTCCAGAGCTGCTGGATCGCACAGACTTTCCAGGGCCAAGACTGGACCCTGACATGCAGTTTGCCACTGTTGTTGGTGCAAGTTGTGGTGCTTGCAGTTCAGTTTGAGCACTTTTCCTGTGCAAGGGCTGATCCACTTACAGGACAGCAACCCACTTATGTTACCAATTTAATTCTTTAATTTAGAAGGAAGAGGTCTGAATATGTTGGCCCACACATGTAGGAGAAAAAAAATAGTACCTGACTGTATAATTAAATACTGGATCATAACTCAGTTACTCAAGGAAGCAGAGCTGTGATTGGCATTTCCTAAGTTTCAAGTGCTCGATTTAGCAACCTTAATGCGCTTTCAACACATTTAAATTTTCATATCCTATTTCTGTCTATCTTTCTGAAGATCATAGAGAAACTAATTTGCAAGATTATACTGCAAGTGAATCAGATGTTGTTTTTAAAGGATTTACTGCCTTTAGCTCACAGTTCAATTAAATGGAACAGCCTATAGGAAAAGATTTGGGTATTACACTTCATTGTGCCAAACATGGTGTCAGTCACACAGCAACATGTGAAGGATTTCTCTCATTTGACTACATGATGGAAGTCTGGGATACTGGAATCTCCAGGAGGCCAGAACATGATTATATAAGTGAAGCTTTCCAGAAATCAAGATTCATTCTTAAATGTGCCACATCAGCATATATCAGCTGCCTCAGGGCAATAGTGAGCCTTTTGTACAAAGACAATCAGTGTTAATAGAGTTCAGATGCTCTCTGTTACAAATGACAGTTTTCAGCAGCAAGCCAAGCAAGCATGTGAACATGATGAAACAAACATGAAAATCACACTATTTCATGCACATGAACTGAGTCTTGGTTTAAAAACACATGGGTTTTAATCAGGGTACAGATCTTTAGGGCATTTTTAAATATAGAACTTCAAAATTAGATTTGGAGTCTATGGGAAATCAGGAAATGCTACTCATTTAGAAATCATGTTACAGATACATTAACTTAGGTGGCTGTAATGAATTCCCCGATCTGATTCTTTCACATCATAGGATAGTGCTGTTGAGGTTGCTGGGATGGCCATAATATACACATGTACGTTTTTCCTCCTTTCTTGTTTCCCTTTGACCAAAATCTTGACTCATTTTCAGGTGCAGTGAGTTGCTGTCTCTGATTTTTTAACTTTTTAAAAAAAAAAACAAAATAGGTTTTTAACATTCAGCTTGAATTATAAGTCATTTTTCTTTATGAGTTTCTTTATAATGACTGTAGGGATGAGATGCTGTTTGTAGCTGGTGAAGAATCAGACCAGATATTTTCAGGGCTTTGTGGTAGAGAAAAGCCACTAACTCTATTATAAAAAGGGTCTTTAATTATATCAGTGATTCCTTATTCTAATCTAGATACTCATTAAAAATTGTTAATTAATTGAGAAAAAGGGGAAAAAGAGGTATTTCAGAGGGTTTTTTTCCTAAGGAGAGGTAGAGCAGAAGATAAACACAGGCAGATCAGGAGATTGTTTTGAGAATGTTTTGATCTTCAGAATGTTTTCATTGGCATTTCAGACATTTTGTGTATCTGATTTTCAGAGTCAATTGATTTTTAAGGCTAGAAGTCAATGTGATTTTGACTGGTCTTCTGTGTAACACCCAGTATACCACCTTGTAACAGCAATAGCACTTCTTCAGAAAAAAATGCAAGAGTTTCTCTTTCCCCTTGACTTTCTGAAAATACCCTCAAAAATTTTAGGAGGCGAATAACTGCTTTCATTTGCTTTCCTCTTGTGTGAAATTTAAGTGTTTCATTATTACCAAGTGATTGTTATTGTTATTGTTGTGGTTATTACTTTGACAACAGTGAAATAAAGACTGATTTGAGGAAATAATTTATTTCACTGAAAGCTGTGGGGAAAGCTTTTTGTTGTTCTCTTTATGGAAAACAAGATTGCAGTTAGCTCTGAGGACTTGTGTTAATTTTTGTAAATTAAATACTTCAGCTGAAATTCTCAAAAGAGCCTAAGTGAATTAGGAACTCAGGATAATTTCGAGACACTGAAGTCCGTAGCATTTCTTCATGATGTTCTGCACATCAGATGATGATTTAAACAAGTCTTAAACTAGTATAACTAAAAAAAATCCTAGCAGCTGTTCAATAGATGCTAGGGCAGGCCCATTATAAAATGTACTATGGTATGTCATAATGGTTAGGATACCAGTACATTCTATTTTTAGTACCATTGACTCAGTCACTTGAGTTCAAAAAATAAGCAGGGAACATCTGTTTATTGAAAGGATTTCCTCTATAGTAATGTCTCTCTCTATTCCATCCTTTATAAAGTACTTCCAAAATTTTTAACTGGTTCTTTTCAGAGTATAATCCAGTTTATTTTCCAATATTCTGACACTCCATTAATTTTATTTTCTTTTTAATAGCTGATGCTATGAAAAAGTAATTGCTGTCAGATGTTTCTTCAAATTTTTTTAATAATTTGGAGTGTTGCTTTTGCTATGATTTTCTGAATTTTAAAGATGTTCAAGATCCCTCCATAAAGCTACTATACCAAAGATCATACTGCTGGAATTGTCAAAACAAATCGCAGTTTAACTACTATCCATGACTCTGGTCCAATATCTCTGTCAGAATATTTAACAGCTATTCAGCCAAATACTTGTAGAGCAGCTGTAGCCCTAGTCAGACTGAGTCTTATTCTGTCCTTCCTTTTAGCCTTGCCATATGATTCATCTTTCTTCTTTTAGAATATTAGTCTATTTATATATTGTACAAGAAAGCAATAGCAAATTAATGGTAAACACATGCATATTAGCATGATACAATTCTACGTAATTAAAGCAATTTAAGTATTTTCCAGAATGGACATGCTTGGCATATGGTGTGAAAAAAAGGAGGGGGACGCTCATATGGCATGGGTATGACTTTTTGATAATGCTAGCAAGACAACTACTCCACAAAAATACAGGAACTTCACTTTGTTTTCTGAGGAAGTTCAAGAGCTTTTGCTTTTGTATCACTATTTTTTTTTTCTCTGAGCATCTCTTCCCAGAGGCCACTCAGCTCTAGCTATGTTACTGAGTAAGGCTCCAACCATGTGTTAGCCAGTATGTTTATTTTTCATAGGATAAGGTGACTTATTTTACTTTTTCCCCCAACCTTCTTTGCTGTATAACAAAGCAAAGGGTTAGGAGAGGAGATGTCAAGGAGGCTAGGAGAAAGAGATATCAAATATTTGACAAATAATTTAGACCCTAGTCTGTACTCTTTTAGAATTCTGCTTTGATATGAGGGCCTCTTGATCTTGTTGGGGTTTTGTTGCTGTGTTCAAGTCTACAAGTACACAGCATGTTGAAGGATCTGAACTGTGTTAGCGATTTTCTCCTGTAAGAGCCACCCTTATTTAATTTTGACGCATTACAAATAACTGACTGTAAGCTAATAGTAACACTCTCCTCACCTCCCATAACCTGNTACCAAGTGTGATTCATATTTCTGATCTCGGTCCAGCTACTAGTGGGCAGGTGTCCACATCACAACCCTGACATAACTGGCACAATCTGTCCCACCTTTGCTGGAAGCCTGTGCTATTATAAATAAATAAATAAATAA
>WEIT01012914.1:19098-54259 GCA_013389985.1 Dryoscopus gambensis
CACAGTTTGGTTTGTTGTCATGATTGAGCTAACTCTAGGCCATAAGGATTGTAATGGACAGGTTAAAGTCCTTTAACACAGTCCTTTACTTAGCAGTGTAATGAAGAGAGCTCAGGAAGAAAGTTTAGATTTATTTGTTTTATTAAATTATCACATTCTACTGGACTAACTGCTTTGTTTCTTAATCACTGCAATGCAAAATAGACTTTCTGTATTTCCAGAACATAAACTTTTCTTATTAGCAACTCACTAGTGTTTTCAAGGATTCTAGTGAGGTATTTCAAGTGTAAAAGATAAGATGTGGAGGTGTTTTCAGGAGGCCGGTATTACTGTTCATATTTGCAATATAGAACTTCATCAAACAGATTACTTGAAATGCCCTCTTTGGTAGACAATGACTTTTAACATCGCGTTTACCTTTTAGATGATGCTTCCACTGAAAACTTCTCTTTGGCATTTCCAGAACTAGATCAGCAGCTGCAGGTAAACTTTTCTTCTGTTACGACAGTTCTACTTCACATTCACTGTATTTGTTGTTATAAAAAGCCTCTGATTGTTACACTAAGGTGGAAGCTTTTAGTAGTGCTTTTCTAGCCTATTAACATTTAATAAGACCATATATAGCCATAGAAGAAAACATTGTCTTTTCAAGATCTACAGAAAATTTAATTTAACATTTTTAGTCCAACTGCAGGGAAATTACTATTTTAACAATCTCGCCTGCTTTTAAGATTTTCTATGCAATTCCTGCAGTGATGCTGCAGTGCAATGAAGAGAGTTCTTGTTCCTTTGATGGGAGAAGGACTGGGACAGGTATTATATATTCTAATGCCTGCAGGCTGTCCTATGACTATTATCAGTTTTCTCAGAAGAATTCCAAGAGAATCCTTTTGTGACCAGTCTGATTTGTCAGCATAGGACGATGGGCCCCCAGTATACTGGACAGTGAGCAGTTGATGGCAACTCCATGGCTGACCAGGCACAAAGCCTGTTCTGCATCCAGGGATTATTTCCCTTTCCTCTGTGGTGGTTCTGGAGTGTTTGCTGGCTTTTGTAGACTACTTTAGATCATCTGTTTTCCCAGGAGCATTTAGACTTCCTCTGATATTTCACTATGAAGGCATTTGTTTCCTGACTGTAACTTGAGAAAGGCATTAGTAGACCAATAAGGCATTCATTGTCCAATAATGTCATCTTTCCTGTACCCATCAACTCGTGAGACAACACAGGAGGGCTGCTGACTTCAAGGGCTGATGCTTCTGTCCTGCTGCTCTCATCAAAAGGTTAACTGAGAAAGGAATGGAGGATGACAGAGATTCTTCTTGCTCTATCCCTCTCATCCTGAGGATATTGGGCACGTTCCGTAGGCATAAGTAGGAATGAATAACAGCTTAAGATTTGGAACAGGGTAGTATGCTAACCTCTTTATTCCACTAACCTTACAGTGCAGCAAACATGATCGGTATTTTTTTTCCTCAGAAGAATTCAATTTGAGAAAAGCAATCATGTTTCATGGCTGAAGCACCGAATTGAAACTAAAGAACCTGCATTTTGTTTCCAACTCTCTTAGTGACACATTGCCTAATCCTGGAGTTGCTTCAACCCTCTGTTCGTCTCTGAAATTAAATTAATAATTTTTACCTTTTTTGTTAAGGAGCACTAAGATCACTGGGTGAAGATTGCTCTAAAAGAGCAAAGTATGATTATTATTGCTGCTGTTGATACATAAAAACAAAATTACTAGCATAGATATAAGTACTTTACAGGACAGGTGATGACTTGTTATTAGGACTTTTGTGACCCATATTTCTGGAACCTATAATGTATTCTAAATATGGAATTTCGTGATAGACTGAAAATGCTCCTCTGAAAACATTCAAGTGTGCTGGATAAATAATAGCCCTTCAGTAAAAGTTTTTAAGTACACACTAGCACAATCCTGCTATTGTACCCTATTGGTCTGTTAAGTACTTGACTTTCTTTTCAAGAAAACCTTCCTTTACTCTCATGATCTCAATATGATAAAAAAACCAAAGAAACAATCAAAGGCTTTGATTCATATAATGTTCTCTTTATTATCCTTCATAAATTCTCTTGGTACTATCAGGGTAGCTGAAAGGATAACTTATGAGAACTACCTGTCTGACTCAAGCACTTAAGAGTATAAAATTTGTGGTAGCACTTCATCCTTTAGCTTTTCAAGCTTATGTGCATATTTATATTTTGATGCCTTTATGTTCATTCAAGGGCAGTTAAGTCAACACAGGGTTCTGAGCTCATGGAGAGGTAACATTGCATTTAAATTTAGCAATAAAAACTTGAATTTCTTTGCTTTTGTCAATCTGGATCACAGCTTTATGTGATAAGTATTTAATGTACTTACAATATTTTAAATGTGCTTTAAAATTTCAAACAAGCAATAACTGTTAAAAAGTTATCATTTACCTCATTACATTTCTTATTAATTGTGGTTTTTTTCAATTTCTACAATCCAAACTGCTGAGGGTTTATCAGAACTGTATGGCATGTGCTTGCAATTCATGCTAGCTTTGAAACAGGTAGTTCCCGTATTACAGAAACAAGTAAACATGGGCTTCACCAGGACCTGCACAAGTAGTTAATGGTGGTGTCCCTTGTCTTTCCATCCATGCTTTTTTCTGTCCCAAAGTGCATTAATATAGAGCACACGCATGAAGGGTTGAGTAAATGAACCTTTTAATCAACTGTGGCAATAACAGCCTGAAATGCTTGAATTTGTAAGGATGCTGGTACATATGTTCATAATAAAAATAGAATATCTTAGAGCCACAAGATTTTCATCACTGTGCCATAAATACAGTCAAAACCATTTGAATTTTATTTAAAGTAGCAAACTATAAATGCAGGTTAGGTGGCTATATAGTAATAAACACCTTAAAAAAAAGTAATAACTTTTCAGGTTTCAAGCATACAAAGGAAAATTTTGAAACCTGTTTTAAAAACAAACAAACAAAAAGCCTAAATTAGCTGATCTTTAAGCTGGATTTTGAAAGCAGCTTGAAAGCTATGTAAGTTCACCGAGTCACTTGGAAAATCAGAGCCTTAGAATTCTATGCATGCAGGCAGCAGACCACAGCCTGAGTACCAAGCAATTTGCACCTCTGTTTTAGGCTTCAAGCCCTCGTCCTCCTATGTTAGGCCCTGGCAGACAACTTGGCTATTTGAGCAGAATTACCTAGTGGTCCCGCTTTTCCTCCCACAGTCCTTCCATACCTATTCCCTGGGCAGCAGTATCGGATGGCAGGGCAAAGTTCAGTGCAGCCTCCCCTTGGCAGGCTAACAAACCCTGCTGTCCAAGCACCCAGCTCTACAGAAGAAGAGGTGGAATTGCCTGGAGAAAAGGTCTTTCTAGGAGACCTAGCAAAAAAGCTAATTCTCTATAAGGACTCTTACAAAAGGATAGTTCTAGTTGCAGCTTCTTTCTGAAGAATAAAAATGATCAGTCTGTGTGTTCTGATGTACTAGCTAGCTTCAGACTAACATGTTTTATTTTCATATTACTTCTTTGAATGTTACATTGTTCTACACGTTCCGAGGAGCAATTTGTAAGAAAACTCAACTACTCTAAATCAAAACTCATACATGGTCAGCAAGATACGAAAGGCCTACATGAGAACAGAGCAGTTTAAGCTATATTTGCAGCTTTATTGTTTAAAAAAACCCCACAACTAAAATAACTTCCTACTAAGTTATCAGTGAAACAAAACTCATATTAATAAACTTCTTGCTTTCAATTCCTTTCGTTTGCAGTATTGGAAATGATTCTGTTCCCACTGACAAACAATACCTGCTTGTTTGGGCTTTGGTGTCTTTTCCCCCCCCACCGTGTGTGAGCCATTTGGTGGGTAGTGCCGCAAGAGTAGGCTGGTTACACTTGTCACTCTGTCACTGGGAAACCTTAACCTTTGCCTTGTGTAAAAGCTCGATGGGTCCTCGGAAGGCACTTCCTTGATTAGCTGCATAGTGGGCCCTCTGACAGACACTTTACTACAGGTTATCTGCTGTATTTAGAAACATACATCAGCATCCAAAGCCTTGTTGTTCAGGTCACTGAATGGAAAGGAGGGTATCTAGTGTTAAGTACCTACGCTGCTATGCACTGTGTCTTGTCTGCCCCGTTCCAGCGCTTCCTGTGACTTGCTCAGTTTATATCTCTGTTGTCCATCAAAGTCATTATTCCAGCTGAGAGCTTGATCCTGAAGAGGGAAGAACACAAGTCACATATGGAAACACAGGGTGTTCTATAATTCTTTATCTTTCAAATCCAGGTTGAACAACCTGGTCTAGTGGAAGGTGTCCCTGTCAATGGCTGGCAGTTGGAACGAGGTGATCTTTAAAGTCCTTTCCAACACAAAACAATTCTATCGTTCTATGGTCTCTTCTCACGAGATTGTGAGCTTGAGAAACATTTATGTCATATTTTATATTACAAATCTGTGTAGTTAGATGACTATAAAATTGCTGCAACAGAGAAGAAGCTCCAACCATTTATAACATCAGGTTTTTAAGTCAAAGGAGTTTTTCTTGCTTTAGTGGGGAATGCCCAAAAGAAATAAAGAAAGAAGTAATGAAAAAAGTTATGAAAGGGACAGTGTGTTGTGTGTGATATAAGCATTTAGCAGAAACCTTGTTTACTCTGGAACTTTAATTGCTTCTACTGAATGTCAGGATTCTTGTTAGACACATAAATTTATTTTGGAAAGTTTAAAAGTATACTGTGTTTTTAAAGAGGATGCTGTATTTTTTTAACATGTATTGATTTCCATGAGAATTCCTAGAGCACTGTGGTGCTCTATAATTAGATTTGATTGCCTATGAACTTGATAAGTAATGCTGCTGTGATTACTTTGGTCTTAGATTATGTAAGACCATGTTATGCATCATGTATGCATGTTCACCAAGTCAGAGCATCATACTAAGATTAGAAAAGAATGGGAAATCTCCTAGGAAGGAGAGTAAAACTAACAATTGCTCTCATCCAGTTGACCTGAATTGTTTGGAGGAAAGAGAACTGCTTACTTTCATAGTAAAACTAGACTAGACTAGATGAATCCTAAAATAGGTATCTGAAACTGGTAGAAGAGTTTCAGCTGCACAACAAAAAGTAGCTGCAATGTGCTATTTTTGCTTGGCACGATGTGGTTTTTTCCATCATAGGAGTGCACAAGGCCATATAATGAACATAGGCCACATTCAAAATATTGGCATTGGATTTTCCAGTTTTCCAGAAGAGTTTAGCTGAAAATTACCAAATTTACAAAAAGCAAGACACCACTCTTTGGTTAGACCAGTAGTGAAGACTTCTAGACAAGTTCATGTGAGCTGGGAAAACTGCCTGACACATTTTTTTCTTGAAACTTCAACATTTTCAGGAGAAAGTTTTAATTTTTTTTCACAGTTAAACAAACATGTAAATGCAAATAAACTTCAATGAATTAAAAAATCAACTGTTTTAAAGTTTTTGAACACTTGAGTGGCACTGTCAATTCTACAGCTTTTGTGGATATGGAATGCTAATATTCATATGGCAAGGCAAAAGAATTTGTCACATGAGTGAAGCAAAAAAACCCTGAAAATTGTCATTCTGTGTCCCTCCAGCAAAGATTTTATTTAGAATACCTCCTTCATCCTGCCTTAAAAGCAGGCAGAGAGGAGGCCAGCCAGATGATTAGAGGAATGGAGCACCTCTCCTACAAGGAAAGCAGGTCCCTTCCAACCCAAATCATTCCGTGATTTTCTATTTCTTCATGAACTGCCTTTCCATGTCATCTTCCAACATCTTTCATATCTGGATTCTGAACAAAAGTCTAAATAAACAGTGCATATGTCTTGTAAAGATCTACATATATATGTGCAGTTACAGGATGGTCTATAAAAGCATCTCTTAGTGTCTGCCTGTTGGATTCTGTAGAACATTTGTCAATGTTACAGTGAGTTACTCAACAAAATACAAGGCAAAATCAGACCTTGTTGAAAATCAGGCATAATAGGATAGATCACGAGTATAACTTACAGCTGTAACTTTTGTACTAGCTTTGTGGACAAAACCAGAGATGCTGCATGTGCATATTTTGCCAGCACAGGAAAATGAGAGTGGATGACCCTGAAGCCTGAAATAAACAGGATTAAAAGTAGCAACTGTTGCCATTAAATGTAACTTACTTTGGCAGGGATGGTTTTTGCTTGTCTAGCAGGTATGCTTTTATTTATATTAATTTATGGACAGTCAAGGTACTTCATGAAACAACAAGCTCAGGCTGTCCTAAGAGGAAGTTAAAGTATGGCTGTCTGCTTCTGAGTAAAAAAAACCCCATACTGCAAACTGAACTTTATTAAGGCCTTCTGAAATTAGTCACCTCAGTGAACTAGCAATCTCTTAACATAAAAATACAGACTTCCTGGAATGCCATTGGGTAGTATCTGCAATACTTCCCATTGCTTGGCCACAGACATTTAAAAAAGTGCTTCCAGGTGGAATGGAGATTTGTACCTCTCCTTTTCCCATGTTATTGCAGTAGAACCTGTTTGCTAAATAAGCCTGGTTCATATCCTACTGACCAGATATTACTCATGGATGCTGTAGATACTATCTCTGAAACCTTTCTTAGAAGTTTCCAAATTACAGAGGAGCAAACCAAATTCTCCAGTTCTGGCTGCCCCATCCCTGGAAGTGTTCAAGGCCAGGTTGGACAGGGCTTGGAGCAACCAGGTCTAGTGGAAGGTGTCCCTGCCCTTGGCAAAGGGGCTAGAACTAGATGCTCTTGAAGGTCCTTTCCAACACAAACCACTCTATGATATGATCCAATGATATTCTATCTAGTCATTTGAAAACATAATCACATTAATGTTTTAAAGAAAAACACACTAATAATTTTAAAAGTTCTTGATATAGTGCTTAATACTATCAGACAAATTGAAAAGAATTTTATGATCAGAAATTAGCAAATGGATTGTATAATTTGTTTTAAGTTTAATTTAAGTGCTAAAATATCAGTGTAAGAAAAAATGTCACTGAAGAGGAAACAATAATAGGAAGGGGTTTAAAAGTCAGCAACTGGTTCTAAGCGAGACTTAGATACTAAGTTTCAGCATGACTAGATAATTTTTAGCTCTCTATATATATCTTTTGAGTGGGAAGCTGGAATATAGAAACTGAGCACTGTTTTAATTTTTAAACTGATTTAAACCAGCTAGATTAACAGAAACTAAATTGGAAGCAAATCCAAGGTGGTTTTTGCTTTGTTTTGTTGTGTTTTTCTTTTGAAGTATAACTGTTTGGAGACTTTCCCCTTGGTACTGTTCAAAACTGTTTTATTGTGACGCACTTGTTGTTGGCTGATCTCTGGTAGATAGCAGAGATGCTGCTTTGGCTCATCCCTGCATTCTTGGATTAGAGCACTGAGACTTCTATATTCAGTCTTGTTAAATTTATGCTTATTATTTGGGTGGCTATATGAATGGTGCTATTGCTCATCCACACTGAAATGCAATTAAAAGCCTTTTTCTAGGGATTAGATTCATCAAGTAATGGGCTGCCCTTTCCCTGGGCTCCCAAAATCTCCAAGGTCAGGGAGAATGAAACAGTGTGCTGCAAAACAATTCTGCTGCAGCAGTTTTACATTTAGAACATGGAAAATGAGTGTCTGTTAAAATTTCAGTGAGGAATTGCATACCATCTACACAAGTACTTGCAAGTACTTGCAAGGTCCATACATTACTTACATCTGTGCTTTGGGTTATGTCTGAAGGCAGTTTACCCTGTTTCCTGAAGAATAATGTTTTTAATCTTTGTCTCTGAATATGTTTAGTAAAATTTAAATTTCCAATTTAGATAAAACAAAGGATTACAAGATCATAAATAGGAAAAGTCTGACTAATTGTGCTTATCTTTTCCTAATAATGTCGTTAAGGGAATATTATACTACACAGAAGAGTCAGGGTAGGACAGCAAGAAATGCAAAATAATCTACTAATATTGTGNCTTCTGAAATTAGTCACCTCAGTGAACTAGCAATCTCTTAACATAAAAATACAGACTTCCTGGAATGCCATTGGGTAGTATCTGCAATACTTCCCATTGCTTGGCCACAGACATTTAAAAAAGTGCTTCCAGGTGGAATGGAGATTTGTACCTCTCCTTTTCCCATGTTATTGCAGTAGAACCTGTTTGCTAAATAAGCCTGGTTCATATCCTACTGACCAGATATTACTCATGGATGCTGTAGATACTATCTCTGAAACCTTTCTTAGAAGTTTCCAAATTACAGAGGAGCAAACCAAATTCTCCAGTTCTGGCTGCCCCATCCCTGGAAGTGTTCAAGGCCAGGTTGGACAGGGCTTGGAGCAACCAGGTCTAGTGGAAGGTGTCCCTGCCCTTGGCAAAGGGGCTAGAACTAGATGCTCTTGAAGGTCCTTTCCAACACAAACCACTCTATGATATGATCCAATGATATTCTATCTAGTCATTTGAAAACATAATCACATTAATGTTTTAAAGAAAAACACACTAATAATTTTAAAAGTTCTTGATATAGTGCTTAATACTATCAGACAAATTGAAAAGAATTTTATGATCAGAAATTAGCAAATGGATTGTATAATTTGTTTTAAGTTTAATTTAAGTGCTAAAATATCAGTGTAAGAAAAAATGTCACTGAAGAGGAAACAATAATAGGAAGGGGTTTAAAAGTCAGCAACTGGTTCTAAGCGAGACTTAGATACTAAGTTTCAGCATGACTAGATAATTTTTAGCTCTCTATATATATCTTTTGAGTGGGAAGCTGGAATATAGAAACTGAGCACTGTTTTAATTTTTAAACTGATTTAAACCAGCTAGATTAACAGAAACTAAATTGGAAGCAAATCCAAGGTGGTTTTTGCTTTGTTTTGTTGTGTTTTTCTTTTGAAGTATAACTGTTTGGAGACTTTCCCCTTGGTACTGTTCAAAACTGTTTTATTGTGACGCACTTGTTGTTGGCTGATCTCTGGTAGATAGCAGAGATGCTGCTTTGGCTCATCCCTGCATTCTTGGATTAGAGCACTGAGACTTCTATATTCAGTCTTGTTAAATTTATGCTTATTATTTGGGTGGCTATATGAATGGTGCTATTGCTCATCCACACTGAAATGCAATTAAAAGCCTTTTTCTAGGGATTAGATTCATCAAGTAATGGGCTGCCCTTTCCCTGGGCTCCCAAAATCTCCAAGGTCAGGGAGAATGAAACAGTGTGCTGCAAAACAATTCTGCTGCAGCAGTTTTACATTTAGAACATGGAAAATGAGTGTCTGTTAAAATTTCAGTGAGGAATTGCATACCATCTACACAAGTACTTGCAAGTACTTGCAAGGTCCATACATTACTTACATCTGTGCTTTGGGTTATGTCTGAAGGCAGTTTACCCTGTTTCCTGAAGAATAATGTTTTTAATCTTTGTCTCTGAATATGTTTAGTAAAATTTAAATTTCCAATTTAGATAAAACAAAGGATTACAAGATCATAAATAGGAAAAGTCTGACTAATTGTGCTTATCTTTTCCTAATAATGTCGTTAAGGGAATATTATACTACACAGAAGAGTCAGGGTAGGACAGCAAGAAATGCAAAATAATCTACTAATATTGTGAAACTCAATTGGATATTATTTGACTGGGCAGTAAAGGAACTATTTTAAGTGTTTTCTTTTACTTCAAACAGGTGGCTCAAGTATGCTATTTGGAGTTCATTTACAGTCAATGGATTCATGGCTAATAACTTGAAAATACCTCCTGAAAGTGTTATAACCAAAATCTGACAATCAAGCCTGAAGCCTGAATTAAAATGCATTTTTTTTTAAGGAGCAAAAAGCACCTACATTTAACCAAAATGTATTTTCAAGAACTTTGATGAAATTGACATGAGGAGCCCTAGGACAGATTTGCCGTATTTATTACATTCAGTGTGCATTGAAAAGAAGTTGGTCTTGCTGCAATGATGTCAGTTCCTGAAGTGAAAAGATGTATGTGATAGGTCTGACCAGTACATCAGCTTTACCATTTACATATCACTCTAGATGAAAAAGAGGGAGGTAAGGGAGAAATCCTTCTTTGAAAAATCTTCAGGGGTATTTTGCAAAGCTGACAAGGAGAGTTCTGAAAATTCTTACAGTGTCTGAAGTTTTACACATGTTCTTATGCAGGGAATTGTTTTGGGTTTTTTCCTTCCATGAAAGGCCATCACTAGGGATAGCTGGCCAGTTAAGGGAACAAAATTCTTTAGGTATTCTCACAGGAATTTAGATAAATATTGTATCTTTCAAAATATGTGGGGTTTTAACTAATATTTCATTCAAAAAAACAGTGGGGTCTTTTCTTCTTCTTTTTTTCCTTAAAGCCTCTGCCTCCTTGTCATGACTCTAAGGAATCTATGCAGGTGTATAAACAGCACTGCAAAATAGCAGAAGAGTACCATGAGGTCAAGAAAGAAATTGCTCTTCTGGAAGAAAGAAAGTGAGTAACTTTCCCAAAGGATTTACTGTTGTATATTCCCTTTGTAAAACCCTGTTTGAAACATGAAAGTTTAACATTGTATTTTTGACCATATACACATATATGCTTATACATGTATATACTTATTTATACATACTTTATAATTGTGGCCTTCCAGTATCTGAAGGAAGCCTACAAGAAAGATGGAGAGAGACTATTTATAAGGGCCTGGAGTGACAGGACAAAGGGGAATGGCTTCAAACTGACAGAGGGCAGGTATAGATGGGATATTGGGAAGAAATTCTTCCCTATGAGGGTGATAAGGCCCTGGCACATGTTGCCCAGAGAAGCTGTGACTGCCCCATCCCTGGAAGTATTCAAGGCCAGGTTGGACAGGGCTTGGAGCAACCTGGCCTAGTGGAAGGTGCCCCCTGCCTGGGGCAGGGGGTTGGAAGTGGCATATCTTCGGGGTCCCTTCTAACCAAAGCCATTCTATGATTCTATGGTTTCATGCCTCTGCCTGATAGTCACAGTACAGCAGAAGTTGGCCATTGCTCTATAGGATCAACTGAGGCCACTAAGGGCTGTCATAATTCTGGGCCCTCAGCTTTGTGGATGTCCCTTAAAACCTTCATTGACAGCCTCTAGGTCACATAACAATCCAGTTCAGCTGGTACAGGTCCTCTTTTCACTTTTAGTTTTTCCAATAAACTTTGCACGCTTTAATGAAAAACATAATGGATCTTCATTTAGGCTTAGAATACTTGACAATATTAGTAAACGTTTCTGTGAGGTGCTTTGTTTTTGTGTGCTCTGGTTCAACATACATTAGCATTTCAGGTGTTCATACCCAAAGTGAATAAGCTGGAGACATTTTTTCTTGTCTATGGCCTGTACTCATAGCCCTGTCATCTTTTGCCTGACTATTAAATGGCAAAGTGTACTCTGTGGCTGTCGGTCCCTTTCCACAAGAAACCTGAAAAAGAAATTCAGAGAGAGGAAAGAGGGTGAGTAATGAAATCTCTGGCCTGCTGACCTTGCAGTTCAGCCAAGTTTGCATCCATGGGAATCTTCAGCTGCAGAAGCAAGATGAGGGGAGGGAAAATGTTAAAATTCTGTAGTCTTACAAGACAGCCAAAGAACTCCCTGAACACAAACTATGCAGGGTAAGAAAGTGAGATGTCTTTATCCAGGTTGATGGCTATAGGTACAATATAGTTACTTTTTGTCTGAAGTGTCAAAGCTAGTTGAAGTTTCCCACTGCAGATCCCCTTCCACTGAAGGACCTGTGTGGCACTCAGATGCTGACAGACTGGAACAAAAGCTAAAAAAGAAGATGTCCAGTGTCGTGGGAAAATGCATTTTGCATTTGATTCATCATTTTGCAGTGTTTGCATTTGATCCATCATTAATTGAACTTGGTCAATCAAAAGTAATGGGTATTTTTAAAAATATTAGAAGATAATTAATTTTTAAAAATTTGCAATGATTTTTCAAATTTGGTTGTCTATTACAAGCTGCTCACATATGTATTTAGCAATCAATTCAGTGGAAACCACGTGTCTTTGTCTGCTCAGAAAATCCAAGTGCAATATAAAATATTAAATGGTTGTTTAAGTGCTTGACTTTAGTTGTATAAACACCAAAGGTAGCCTTAAATCATTTGGGTTTTAGAGTCTACTAATATAAATCCATTATTATTATTATTGCCACATCCCTGCGTCAGTTATGCCTATTTATGAAGAATGCTTGGAGCCCACAAAAATGAGACATTCATGTATATTTTTGCACTTTCTGGAATTAAAAAAAAATGCTGTTTGAATGCAGTTTTTTTAATCTATATGTCTGTGGTACTAGCTAAATTAGAAATGGTTTGCTTCTTGAGAACGGCAGGTACATGAACAAAATTGTTTACCTGAACTCATGACTATCCTAATCCGCCTCTGAGCCCAGAGGTCAGCCTCTCAGTGGTGCTTATCCTGGATGAATTAAAGGGCTTCAGGCTGGCATTTTTCTTCATTCCACCAGGGGATGTCAACAGTGGAACAATGTCAGGAAGCTTCCACCACTGCTGTCTTTGCTGAACCTGTTCTGTGAATTCCATGCCCCAGTAAACATATGTTAAGAATGGCTGAATAAGGCAACAAAATTAATTATATTATTGTGGCTCTTATGTACCTCCTAATTACACATTTGCAGCCTTGTGTTCACATGCTGTATAGCTGTGAAATGCCTAAACATGACAAATATGAGGGCAGCACCTTTCACACCTCCCATGTGTCTTAATCTGAAAAAGCGATCTTACAGCACTGGGATCAAAGATGTTTAATTCCCTATAGGCTAGTGCACTGTGATTGCCTGATTTTGAGGTTTAACAAGCTGCAAATGCCAACTGAAGGTATTCTTTCTCCAGATGTGGTCTGTTTATAACTCTTCCCTCCAGGCAGATTATCCATTTTGTAGTATTTTGGAGCAGGTCTCATGAGACTGCTTTTCCCCCATGGGGTATCTTTCCTTTATGTAGCAGTCCGTTTTTATTAAACCCTCCAGAAACTAACTGTGATCTCTTTACCACATGAAGTTTGGTTGAAATTGAAAGGTGGATTAGAAAGTTATTAGGACACATGTAACTTTACACAAATGTAAGCAAACAAACCTGAACACGATAGACTTGCTTTTTATCTAAAACTAGGCAGAAAGGGAGTATAAGTGTGGAGGCAAAGGAGGAAGCGACAAGTAGAAGAGTTTTGCTCTACTGTTGAGCTTTGCTCTACTGTTCACTGATTGATATCTAAAAACATTATCAGCACTTACAGTTTGAGAGTTAAAAGTAATTTAGGGGGTAGCATATACTGAATGAAGAGTGTCTTATAATGGCTGGGGCGGCATGCATGTTTTGTATTTTGTGTGTGTGTGTGTGTGTGTATATATATGCGTGTATATACTTATATATGTATATACTTATATATACACCTTTTAACTGTGGCCTTTCACTACCCGAAAGGAGCCTGCAAGAAAGACGGAGAGACACTATTTACAAGGCCATGTAGAGATAGGACGAGGCAAAATGGTTTTAAACCAACAGAGAGTAGGTTTGGAGTGGATATTAAGAAGAAATTCTTCCCTGTGAGGATGTTGGAGCATAGGAAACGGTTGCCCAGAGAGCCCTGGCTGCCCCATCACTGGAAGTGTTGAGTATTCCAGTTTTAGAAGGGAAGGATGCTTTAACATGTCTAAAAAGTCTGACGAGATGCACAAGCTTTTAGCCTCAAAACGAATTATAATCAAATTGAAAACATGGAGTTTACAGTTTTCTAAAATTTGCCCCTGCTGTGGGCGTCTTCTTCTACATTTGAATTTGAGTGTGTGGAAACAAAGATTCCCAATTGCCTACTACACCTGCTATCTATTGTCTATTTCTCTTAAATATTATTTTGATAAAATGGACAATGATCAAGTTTCATCCCTTGTAATGGGAACAAACAGCTTTTTCAGTGTTTTTCAGTGTACATTTTACCAAAGGCAATCACAAGTGCTGTTGGATAATACCCTTGCCAGTGCTCCCAACTTCTCTCCACAGATCAATTCACCTGTGTCATTCCAATGGCAAGTCCCACCTGGCAGTTTCTGTACCTGAGGTGCTTGCTGATAGTACACACAGAATTCTGAAGGTTATGACTGACAGCAAAAAAGCAGAAAATGGATTGTGCAAATATTTTTTTACTTGTTGGCTAGGAGGAAGAAATAATGTTAACCTGACATAAATATCTGTATAGATATTAGAGCTTTTTAGCAAAAAAAAAAAAAAAAAAAAAAAAAGCAATACTAGTNAGGAATAGAAATAATTCTACTTTAAGCAATTTTTGTCCCAACCTCCGAAGTTCAGTGTAACCTTTCATACATGAAATAATATATGCAGGTATATTTATATATTTTTAAAAAAAATAGAAAGTTGAAAAACATTGTTTTAAAAACAGTGAAAAACACTGAATCTTTTACAACTTTTCAAAGGCTTTTACTTCTGCTTAGCTTGACTTGTAATGTGAGCATCAAGTATGGCCAAAGTGAAAAGTTAGTCAAGTGAAATGACAAGGATTGCTTTTCATCGAGGCAAGAACAAAGCTTACTTACTTTTGTGCAATGTAGATGGCAAGAGAATGTACTAGGCTGGCAGTGGGAAAGAAGATGACAAGTATTTCACAGGAAAATGGGAAATGTCAAAGAGAAAAAGAGGTTGCAGTTTCAAAAAAGGGAAAATCAAAGGACAAAGCAAATAAGGATGGGAAAAGAAGTTACTCAAGAACGAAAAAGGAAGCGAGAATTTGAAAGAACATTGGGTAGATTTTTTTTTGCTAATTTAATCATAGCTTTGTTTGCTGTCTTCACTCAAACTCTTCACATTTATGCCAGCAATATGTAGTACAAGGGAGAAAACCACTCTGGAATGTGAGACATGATTGAAAATAAAAGAAAAGGGTGTGGATATGAGAACACACCACATTTAGGGCACAGAATGTAATTTAATTTCTGTTCCAGAAACACACACGTATTTCCATAACAGATGGTTTTGGGTATCTAACTTTGGGTGAAAGGGATGGGATGGCTGGTTATTTTGAGCACTTGTTATATTGCTATTACTAGATAATGACCCTGGATTATGTAGTTAAATATTAGAGTTGCCATGGTTGCTAGCTGTATCTTATATTCTTAGCACTGGCTGGTTATCTCTTTTTCCTTCCCCAGACAATTCTAATATAACTCTACAGAAAATATCATTTGATCACCACCTGGTTTAGGATCATTCATTTTCTTGGCCATGGATATGATTTCTTTTCCTTCTTTTACACATTACAGTAGACATAGAATCATAGAATTGTTAAAGTTGGAAAAGACCTTTAGGATCATCAAGTCCAACCACCAACCCAGCACCACCTCCCTGTTCACCATTAAACTGTGTCCT
The DNA here is from genome assembly GCA_013389985.1 of Dryoscopus gambensis. Taxonomy (NCBI): domain Eukaryota; kingdom Metazoa; phylum Chordata; class Aves; order Passeriformes; family Malaconotidae; genus Dryoscopus; species Dryoscopus gambensis. The sequence continues at coordinate 34,561 of WEIT01012914.1, forward strand.
CGAGTGCCACCTCCACATGTTTTTTTAACTCCTCCAGGGATGGTGACTCCACCACTTCCCTGGGCAACCCATTCCAGTGCTTGACAAACCTTTCAATTAAAAAGTTTTTTCCTAATATCTAATCTGAACCTCCCCTGGCACAACTTTAGGCCATTTCCTCTCACCCTGTAACTTGTTCCCTGGGAGCAGAGCCTGACCCCCACCCGGCTCCACCCTCCTGTCAGGGAGTTGAGAATGAGAAGGTCCCCCTGAGCCTCCCTTCCTCCAGGCTGAGCCCCACCAGCTCCTTCAGCTGCTGCTGGTGCTCCAGACTCTTCCCCAGCTCCATTCCCTTCTCTGGGCACACTCCAGCCCCTCAATGTCTCTCTGGTAGTGAGAGGCCCAGAACTGGACACTCAGGATTCAAAGTGTGGCCTCAGCAGTGCCCAGCACAGGGGAACAGTCATTGCCCTGGTCCTGCTGGACGCACTATTGCTGAAAAACTCCGGGATCCCAGTGGCCCTCTTGGCAAATGACATGCAGTGGAGATGTCTGCTTAATTTTGTGGGAGCCTTTCTTATGTTTTAGCTTGCTGTTGTGACCATAGGACTGTTTATAAGCTTTTTAGTCCAGAGGATTTCTCCAGGTACACTGTTTCTTGAGTGTATTTCCCAACACTGTGAAGACAAGTAGTTTTCAGACTTCCAGGTACTTCAGAAAAAGACTGGTGTAAACCTTAAAGGCAACCTTTTAGTTCAGTAATTTTCACATTCTAGACCTGTTTTTTCATCACTTCACATGTATGCAAAATATATGTTACTTGCCAAATACTAGAAATGAAATTGCAGCTTTTCTAATACAAAGAGAGACCTCCTCTTCTAAAGGAAGTGTCCTTGCCTTTGGAAGGTCCTTTCCAACTCAAACTATTCTGTCATTCTCTGACCTTTTATGTGTTGGCATCCAAGACACATTTTCATTTACATTAAAGCAGACTTTAATGTCTTTAGTGATGTTGGTTTTAAATTAATTAGTAGCCTTTGAACATGCAAGGACAATCTCCTCAGACAGCAGTTACCTTACAGTGTCTCATAATTCCCCCTGATGTGAAAGCCATGCCAAATATGGGAAGAGAAAATAACCTTATGGCCACCAGTACACACCAGTCATTGGGGAAGATACTGTACTGCCCCATATGCATGATCCTGGATACCTTGTTCACAATGGGGGAAAGACAAATCTGATTCTTTGTATTCTGGAAACTGTTTTCATTGTGACCAGTCCATCTCTAAATACATTCATCTCCAGACAGATTTATCTACTTAGTCTGTCACTCTTCTTTGTATTTATTCCTTGTGAATATGAGTGTTAAGGAGCTCTGTTCTCTGCATTTCAGTTGTTAAGGCCAGAACAAGAGAAATAATTTTGCTAAGACCATGCTGTGCTTTTCTCCTGCTTTGGCATGGCTTGCGGTTTATTGGTTTATGATGCAAATCACTAATGTTGCCTCCCAAATCCCTCCCCAAAAAAAGAACACTTCAAGTGCACATTCCAGATTGTCTCAAAGCTTTGAGTACCTCAGCACTAGTTTAGAAAATACCTTATCAATACTGTTAATATTTAAACTTGGGGTAACCATTAACAGAAAACACAGATTACATAGTGCTACTTCTATTTATTAAGCATCCACAACAAAGTCTAGATGGTACAAGAGCTTAGTATGGTGTTCTTTAACCTCTGAAAACTAAGTCCAAATCTTGGATTACATCAGATGTAAATGTTAGTTACTGTCCTCATCCTTTTGTGAGCTCCGTAAGCTACACCATTCATAACATTTAGCAATTCCCTGGTACTCTAATTTTAGATCTGTGGCAGGCTGAGAGTATTAGTCTGAAACATCACCCTATCCCATAAACAGGTGTTGATCCTGATGGGAAGGGAATAAGTAGGTTCTGCTGACTCAGAAGTGGGCAATTTTACTACCTCAGTGCAAGGAAACTGCTTTCTGTGAGGGAGGTACGAGATTGTGGACTACAGCAATGAGTATATTTTGATTTTAATGCATTTAGTTTGTTTAATAGCAAAGTTAAATCCTGGGGAGGGGGAAGGGAAGTTATCCATGCTGCTTGAATATTACTTTAGAGCAGCATGAAAGCCATGCCTGCACAGAATGTCATCAAATCAGGACTGACATTCATTAATAGAGCTGTCTGAGTTTGCACGTTGCCTGTCTGCGCCTCTCCTGGCTCAAGTCCAGAGTAGTGAGTACCATTCCTTTTCAAGTACTGGAAGTCCCCACCTGCTTTTAAGATGCTGTTTACCTATTAGTGCGTTCACTGCATCTCCCTTTTAAGAAGCTCATGAGTGTAAGAAAAGTAAGGATGAATGATTCTGAATGCATGTGTTTGGACACTTCTGATTTAACAGTCTGTAATTTGAAAGAGCTTAATTTAGCCCTTCAGTCTAACATTGCACCAGAGAATAATTGCAAAGAAATATTGCAGAAGTTCTCATTTGGTCTCCAGAGACAAAAGTCTTCCAGACGAAGTCTAGAGAGACTGAAAAAAAAAAAAAAAAAGGCGACTGGAGTTGTAAAACCTCATTGTCCTTGAATGTATTTCTCACAGGAAATCACTCCTCTATGGCCTCTGGCCCATGAATAAGAGCTGTCTAGCAGGATTTTCTTGCCCTCTTTGAAAATCGGTTGATCTAGAATGGCCCAGCCACAGTGAAATGAAACTTTTAGTGGCTTGCTATGTTTAAAACTTGTACAGCTATGTTGTGTTAAATGTAAACAGAATGCTACTGAGGAAAAATACCCTCTTGATGTTTTCTCTCAAAGGCCTGATTGAATGCACCTGTCACCTGGTGAAAGGAAAAAGAAGAGGCTTTGCTGCAGCATAGCTGCTCTGCATTACCTCAGCAGTATAAAACAAAGACATCATATAGGAGGATGCCTATATGCTGCCTCTTTGGGATGATTTAAAATTTCTGTAACAGCTGCTAGCTCTTCTCTCTTTTTTTTTTCCTTTTATTTTTTATCTAAGGGAAGCACAGTTGGTAGAAATGGCTGTGCGAAGGGTCTCTTCTAACTTGTGACTCCTTGAATTGCAGTAACTGTGACTGTAAACAGTCAACTAAACCATGGGCAAACTCTGCAATCACTGAAAGCTGCAATAAAGACAGAGGAAGGTCAAACTGATCCTAAAAGAAGGCCAAACAGAAGTGGTTTTTAAAAGCCAGGTTTAGAGTTTTGCTGCTCTAAGTGGTAGCTTTGCAGCTACAAGTAACATAAGTGATCAGCAAACACAGAAATGTTATCTTTTCGTGAATACTCTGAACTGTGGGAATAGAATTTCTGATCTGTAGGAATTTCCTGTCTGAAAGCACTGGTCTAGCCTGACAAGAGGGCTCCTTTAAGGACTGCAGTGAAATCTATCCACTATGAAGGCATTAACAACTTCCCACTGATGATCTACAAGCATTGTTTGGACATGACTGAGAAATAAAGTCACAGGGCTATGAACAGTTAAAAGATTAACTAACTCCAAGATAGAATGATCAAAAGAACCTTTTAGAAGAGACTTCCTGTAACGAGTCAATTTTTGACTTAAAGGGAAAACAAAAACCCCAGAGGCCAGGCTAGCCTGGTGGGTGACTAAGGGGAGAGCAATTAGATACTCTGTGAATTACTCATGCCTTCAGTATGTTTTAAGACCTCTTTTATCTTAACTTGTGCTGAGGTAATTTCAGTTGATACTGTACACGAAACTCCAGCTCCTGGCCAGCTCTGGGAATACAGGGCACTGTGAGACTCCATCCAAAAGAAGCCACAGCTTAAATCATCCTGTGTCTGCACTTAAGAGGACCAGTAGGGGTCAGGTTTGCAGTTATAGCGCTCTTCCTCAGCAGTAGGGCTAAGGTCTGAGCCTAAACACAGTATAGAAACAATATATGTAGTTCAGATGCAGTGCCTAGTACTTACTGGATTTGTTTGTAGTAGAGAAAAGGAAACCAGACACACTCCGGAGGACTTACTGATAAACCTAACCAACCGAACAAAAACACCTCCCTCTCTTTCAATGATATCTGGTATCGAGAGAAAAATAAATTGTTATTCTTCTGGCAAAGTATTAGCAAGTCATCTCCATTAACTTGATTTTCCACCGTGAACTGCGTGTTCAGCTCTTACTGACATTAGAGATCACAGAATCATGCAATCAACAGAATGGTTTGGATTGGGAGGGACCTTAGAGCTCATCTAGTTCCACCTACTGCCATGGGCAGGGACTCCTTCCACTATCCCAGGTTGCTCCAAGCCCCATCCAGTCTGGCCTTGAACACTTCCAGGGGCCTCACCACCCTCACAGGGAAGAATTTCTTCCCAATATCCTGTTTCACTCTGCTTGCTTTCAGTTTAAAGCCATTCCTTTGTCTTGTCACCTGTCCCTCTCCTGAAGAGTCTCTCTCCAGCTCTGTTGGAGCCCCTTTTGGTACTGGAAGGGGCTCTAAGGTCTCCCCAAAGCCTTCTCTCCTGCTGAGCAGTCCCAAAGACAGACACTTGAACACAGCATTTTTCAGATTTGGTCACTGAACAGCAAACCTATCAGAGATTTTGGAAGGTTCATCTTTTAAAGGGAAAAACAGGACTCTAAAAAATTAATTTTCTAGGTTCTTGTTTCACACGAATTCAAGTAACAACCCACAGCCCATCTTTGACCTAACACATGACAAAAAATTTTTGCCTCCTGCCATTTTCAATATTTGGTTGGGGCTTTTTTTTATAATTGTCAGAAAGGAGCTGATTGCCAGACTGGAACAAGTGGAAAAAGAAAGCATGGATGCTGCTCAGCTGGCTAAGGAGTATGCAGAACTGACGGAGGAGAACCGAACACTGAAGCTGGCCCAGACGCAGTGCGTGGAGCAACTGGAAAAGCTCAGAATACAGTACCAAAAAAGACAGGGTTCCTCATAACTCCCAACTTGCTCATGTGAGGCAGTTCATACAGGATTGGTCTTGTGCTAGAGAGAGATTTTAAAATAAAGATCTGTTTAATATGTTACAACACTTTACTACAGAGTATGTAGAAGTCTATATTTGATTTAATGCTTGCCACCCAGTAGCTTAATATAATGGATATTTCATCCATTATATAATGGATGTTTTATTTCAAGTAATGTAATTGAAGTTAATCTATCCCCATTCTATGCTCTAGTGGATCAGGTTTCTTTTCTAAACATATTTCTTCCAATTTAGGAAGATATGGACACACTAGAAAATTATATAAATAGTCTCTGTTCTGGAAATTTGGATCACGCTAAGGCATACAGCAGGGACAATGTTAATATATGGAATACATGTATGTTAATTTTAGTTTGGTGAATTCTTCTTAAATTATTTCCCTCATGCCTAAAGTGTTTGGAAGTTATCTTGATGAAGATCTCCTCACTGGTGAAAACTATATTTCATGTCAACTTCACATTGTTGTATAAAATCTGAGAAATTGCACATTAAAAGTTGAAGTAACAAAATCATTTTTTATCAAACAAGTGCACTGCCAGTGATAATTTGCAAGTTATAAAATTAAAAGGAAACAGATGAGATCAAACCTTCCTTCCTCAAGTGTAAAGATTACTTGAGAGTCTTTTCATTGTACTTTTTGGCATTCAAGAAATGAAAAATTAATGTAAGAATCATAGTTTCATCATAGTTTCAAAATTCTTGTAAGGATCTTTTGTTCTTATTTTCTGGTCTGTTTTGAAACATAAGTGGCTGTAATTAGGCACAGGAATTCCGTGATACACAAATAACCAGAAAGTAATATGTCAGTTTTACTCGCTCTATTTATCCCTGTATTTTCTTAGATCAACTGAAAAGTCTTTGTTGTACTTCCATTTCTATTCATACAGCAGTTTTTTCATTAAAAGTGGATGTAGAAAAGCCCTTTTATGTTCAGAATGTTCTCAAATCACCTTGTATTTTAAACTCTGCTTGACAGATGTAGATTGTTACATCTTCATGAGCTTGGAATTCAACTTAATGTGTTATTAGTACTGAAATGTGTCTTAGTAATTGAAAACTATGAACTTAAGATTTCCACCAGAACTTTAGCTTTGATTATTATCACTAATCTATTATGAAAATGGAATTTCATGTTAATCAGAACAATTCCTGGCAGCAAAGGGGACAAAAAAAGAATTACAAGCTGCCCGTTATTTCTCTGTGCTAATTGCCTACAGTATTGCCTGCAGTACAGGTGCGAAAACTGGCTCTGCGTTACTCCAAGCACCTGGCACTGCAGCAGGAGAGCATGAAGAGGTAGCAGGAGAGGACAACCTAGTTTCCACTTCTCCTCCTGAGACACCAGGGCAGCGTCAGCATCCAAACCTGGCACTGCTTCCTGCTGTACCCAGGAAATCACCACTCTCGAGGCATGTGCTTCCTGCTGGGATGCTCCCTGAGCTGTGTAACACTGTATTTATTCCTCTATCCTTATTGTCTGAGGATCCAATTTTCACTGTATCTTGTGGAAGCTGAAGAGGAAAAAAAAGCATAGTTAATAAAAACCACTTGGAATATCGGGCCTGGAAGTGCTGGAAAAGCCTTGTTTGAGTTTTGCACTGATGGGAAACATAACCTGAAGAGAATTCAGAGCTTTGCTTTGAGCATAGAACACCACAGAATCTAGAATGTACTCTTTTTTGGCCTGTGTTTATGTGTTTTGAGCAAGAGAATTTTCACTTTAAAATAGTTTGTCATTTTAGTCAAAGGTTTTTCCATCTAGCCTTGAAAACATCATCCAATTGAATGATTTCAGTGAATTCATTGAAAACCATATAAAGCACATGAGTTTATTGACAGACTGGCTTTGGATGCAAATGGATCAGACAGCAGACCTTTACTTACAAATAACTGTGTTCACCTTGAAATTTTCTATTTAAGTGCAGCCACTATGCTTTAGATATCAGAAAAATAACAGATCATATGCTGGGAGAAAAACCTGAGGAAGAACCACAGTCAGGTGGAGAAGGAAAGCTTGGGCTTCATTTGTGACCATCAGCACTTTGAGTACGAGAGTATGTTTTTCCTAACTTGTAGGTAGTGACCAGTATAGAATAATTCAGGAAATATTTTACAGATGTGCAGACACCAAATTTTTGGTGTGGTCCAGCTTACCAGCCTGGATAAACATAAAATTAGTAAACCATCCCAAACCAAGTCAGAGATTTCTATTCAACTTGGACTGTAGCTATGTGCAATGCAATTTTCCTCCTGCTTTTAGTTATGGTGAAAGTAAAAAATAACAGCCTTGTATGAACATATTTGCCTGCATGCATGCTCATGTGCCTGAGAGCAGTGACTTACAGAAATTGTATCACAATACAAATGAGTAAAACTGTTATAGAAGTACCAAGGAAGAAAAATTAAAATATCTCTTGAAAACTATTTTTAAAACAAAAAGTAGTTGGGGAAGTGGGATTCAAAGGCAGGAAGGTAGGGAAATGGAGTTTTCCAAAAATATTCATAGGCAAGTTAAATTAAAATGTAGCATAGTCAACATAACCCAGAAAATCATCCAGGTGTTGAAGAGTAAAGGTAGCTGGAACACCCTTCTGAGAGGCAACTGCAGTGTCTATCATCCATCTCCTAATTTGTTTATCAAGAGCATAATAGTGAGAAACATTTCACATTCAGTAAGTCTCCAGTTTTGACTTGCTGAGTTTTTCTCTAGATACAGTGGAGCTCTGCTGACTAAATAGCTGAAATTAACCTTTTTGATAAAGCATTTATCATATCAATCCTGTATTTTCCAAGTAGACAGTATGATTTGTGCCCTGGTTGAAGTGGTCTGCACGTTAGGTCTTGTTGTATGTATCTTGCTATAAAAACAAGTTTTATACAATTATTTCAAAGATGGTTTTAAATTGTATTTCACCCAAGAACTTAGAACCCTGTTTCAGCTTTTGAGATCAAGTGCCAATGAAAGGTTCAACTTTATATCATATGACTACAGCATGTGAGAACTGCAGTTGTATTACAGACAAAGTGTATTTCTTGCTGTTATCTAGATTATTCAGGTTAGCAAAGGTAAGCATGCCACTACCATGGTAAATGCATTTGCTTCAAACCACTTGAGAAACAGTGAAGTACATGGGTTTAAAATAAAAACAAGACCTGTGCTTTCCATTTTCTATCACTGCTAACTAACTTCCTTCCATTGTAAAGAATGCTGAACAAACTCAATTTAAGGCTTCCATTTAGCAAGGATATGACTCATGCGGTCTTTAAACAGCCAGAGGCGAGGGTGACTTGACACTTGGAATGTCTGGAAGATGAGGACCTGTGAGTTTGAGTTCGGTGTCTTTTTTTTTTTCAAATATTTCCCTTTCCAGGATTACCTCTATTCTGTCTGGTTTTGTGAATTAATGATCTTTGGAAGTGTGTCACCCTCCCCTAGAGGCTTTATTGCCATCTAGGCCTTTGTGAGGATTACACACTGCTAATAATGGGGACAAATAGGCATGGTTTGGACAGAGAGGTGTTCTCAGCCTTTCTTTGGGTCGTGTGGTTGGGGAGCTCTGCCATGTGACCCTTTGCTGGTTCATCTCCAGTCGCAGAACACCTTACAGAAATGACCTAGTCACAGTCTTAATCATGAAGCCACTTGGTGTTTTTCCCTACCTAAAATTCCTTTCTTGATCAATGCACAAAGTGGAAATGTCTAAAGGAACAGGGGAGACTTGTCTGGAGGAGTCTTGCTTCTCTTTCTGTGGGAGGTACAAGATGTGCAATGGTGGAAGGCAAGGGCTGCAGGAAAAGGAAGTTTGGTCCAGGCAGTGATGTAACAGGAAGAGCACTGGCCCTGTCCAGCAGGACTGTGAGGAGAATTGAGAAAACCTGGGTGCTGGCATGACTTTTCTCTCCCATCCTCATACCTCCACAGTCATACCTGTGCACCCACAGCTCTGAAGATCTTCTCCCTCCCGGTGGAATGTTGTGGCATGCACATGTGTGGATGATATGGTGATACATATCCTTGGAAAACCCACGATGAAACTATATTAACTATGTTCATGACAGGCCTGGAAGGTGTGCAGCAATGAAAGACTAAGGCTGAACAAGTACCAAAAAGCTGGGCCCTGCTGTCCATCTTGATGGACACTGACTGCATGACTGCACCACGGTGCACATTATGGAGGGAGGGAAGGCAGCAAAGCAGAGTTGGAGGGGCAGCCTCAACCTCACTATTTCCTTCACTAAGTCGCTTGGTTTTGCAGTGTTAAACTGGGAGTTATCAAGATGGTCTTTCACGTGCACACCAAAAATGTGAGGCTGACACTTTAAATTCAAAGTAGATTGTTTTCTAAGAATCTGCATTGCTTGGGACAGTGCCAGTAACCCCTAGGTTCTTCAGTGCTCCTTACAAGTAATGTCATGTGTTACTCATACCCATATGAATGAAAGATGACAACCATTCACAAATCACTGTTATCCTCAACCCAGGCTTCCTCCACTGCATGGTCCAGTGGTTTATTCTGTAGAAAGAACAAGATTTAGCATATGAGTCACTCTGCTTTTCTACACACCAATTATCAGTTCCCCCTTCTAAATCTCAGTTCCTTTAATCCCCCCTGACCACAGTCCATCCCCACTGAGTAAGCAGCATCAGCCTAGAGCTCAGATCCAGTTGGCTGGCAATCTTATGACATGGTCTGATGATAACCATGTGCTCAAGGTGGTTTCCAAATGCTACATGTGATGTTTTGTAGTTTGGTGCTGGTATGTGGCAGCAAGGAATTCTACCAGCCTGCAGGTGCCTGCTGTGACAGATGCTTGGTTTCCTTGAACTGGTTATAAAAGACGAGAGTAGGTAGTCTGTAGATTTAGTTATTTGTCTGAATCTTATACTAAATTTTAATACAGGAATTAGGGAAACGAAATGAGGATGTGTGTGCTGATGTAACAAATGTGCAGCCAGATGCCAAAGTGTGCTTTGGGTGCTTAGAATAAGTTAAGTGATATGAGAACTGTAAGTGATGGAAAGGAAGTAGGTACAGCTAGGAAGAGGAACTGATGAGCGAGCTGTTGCCTTAACTGCTTGCTTTCTGATTGCTTATGGCTTGCACCAATAGAATGTATAGGCTGTTGTCCTTAGCTCAACATTAAGAAGCTTTTGTTTGGACGTTTCCCAATGCTTTTCGAAGCCTGGTTTACACTAACACTTTATACTGGAATATTTACTTCATTCGGGTTATGTTTTTGTCAACTCTGTCTAGAATTAACAGAGTTATGATGTGATAGAGATGTCAGAGCATTGCAGATGGTTCTTCTACAGAAAGAGGAATAACCAATATCAGGATATGACTGTATTCTGCTAATCACAGAATCATAGAAAACCTTGAGTTAGGAGGGTGCCATAAGGGTCATTGAGCCCAATTCTATCCCAACTGCTGTATTTGCATTAAAGATAAATAAAGCCTTGATAAATAGCCTATGCAGAGTAAAAACTGCACTGAAGCCAGAGCACTTCAGTACTGAAATAAGTGCTGAAATGGGCTTTCGCTGCTTTCACTACACAGGCAGAGTTTGGTACTTCTATGAACTAGATCCCCAGTTTCCCACATGAAGGGATAGCAGTGTGCTGTTCTGTGACTGAAAAACTTTAACCTCTGTCTTGTAACTTTCTTACAAGTGTATGACAAATCTCAGTGCACAGCCCAGATTGCCTTGTGGGCACAGACTTCTCCACAGCCATTTCATCACAGTGCTCTCCCCAGCCTGGGCCTTTGACTCTCACCTTCCTCTGCTGTGTGTGGACAGCTGCAATAAGTCAACCACTCTGAACTTTTAAAGAGCAGTCAGAAGCAAATGCATCATTTAACATTACCCGCTAAGAACTGTGACTGTCTTGTGGTCAGACCTTTTTGTACTCCTGGTCTGCAAGTATGTCCGTATATAAGTTCACTGATTAGATATCAGTACAAAAAAATACAAACGTTAGTATTCCTGGAAGACAGAGGCACATTCAGACATACTCCTATAAATGCTGTTCTAAATAATAGATTTATTCAGGGTGTACCCTCCATGGCTGTGAAAATAAAAGCCAGCTACTCACACATAAAGAAGTGCCTCCTGATGAATTATCTGTGCCAAGAATGCAAACACTTCTTTTTGAAATAATTTCAGAAAGGAGTATTCTTTCAAGCAAAAAAACCCAAACCACCCACATTACAGTTCCCAGTTAATAAAAATTACATCCAGCTATGCACTAACTGCTAAAAATGTGCTCAAATCTATTTACAACCCTTCAAATAGCTCTCACTAATTTAATTTGGCGGAAGAGGCCCTTACATTTGACTGAGCTCCCTCTGGTGGGTAATAAGACATTATTACTACAAAGCAGAGATACCTAAGAAAATGTACTTTTACGTTTGTCCAAGTGGAGCTTTATTTATTTGTTTACAGCAAATAATTTTTTATATAACTAGGTAAAGGTCCGTGTACAAATTTATCACTATCTTATCACATCTGAAACTACCCAAAGAGTGATAGCCAATATTTTAAAGATACTAGAGATACTTCAATGGAGATGTAGTTTTCAACAACACCTAACATTGAACAGCACCTAACATGAGCACCTGAGTGAAATGAGTTCTGGCATCCTACAGAAGCTGAGACAGCTCATAATTAAAAATTATTAAAAATAATTTTTAAAAATTATTTTTAGTAATTTTAAAAATAACTGAAACTGAAAGAGGGTAGGTTTAGGATAGATATCTGGATTATAATCTTCCCTGTGAGGGTTGTGAGGCCCTGGCACAGGCTGCCCAGAGAAGCTGTGGCTGCCCCATCCCTAGAAGTGTTCAAGGAAAGGTTGGACAGAGCTTAGAGCAAGAGCAACCTGGTCTAGTGGGTGGTGCCCCTGCCCATGGCGAGGGGGATGGAACTGGATGACCTTTAAGGTCCCTTCCAACCCAAACCATTCTATGATTCTATGATTCTATCAATTCTCTGTTTGTCTAAACTACTTTTGGAGTTCAGCTGGATGTATGTGCCCGGAAATCTGGCCTATATGGCTTTAGACAGTGCTGACTGACTGCAGGCACTTTGCAGTGTTTCTTTAATGGTACAATAACTAAGAGTGAAATATGCTTTAAATAACACAGTACAGAACAACTGACAAACGTGCCTCTTTTTTGCTGGTAAATTTTAATACGCCTTAAATCTCATAAACCCTGGTATTAATGAGTGACCCATTTCTAAAAGAAAGCACAAGTGTTCTCTTCCTATTTTTCTCTTTGTATTCAGGTTAAGTAATCTGAATAGGAGAAGTGTCAGGCTTTGGAAGAGTGTCCTAATGCATGGCCAGTGTTCCAACCACAGTTTGAGTTTCAACGACCCAAAGTGGTTGTGCTGGAATATTAGGATGGCTTTACCAGTAATGAATTTAGTGGCTCTTGCACACCCCACAGTCTATTTGAACAAACTTGGTTTTGGAAAATATGGGTTCCTAGAACATTCTGAAAGGAAAAAGAGCAGAAAAAGCATGCTACTAAGTTTGGTCTTCTACTTTAGCTGCTTCAGTATTCACCTCCAATAAATAAAAAGAGGTTTATGTTTTGTCATTTGGCTGAAACATGGTAAGAGGCAAAATTCTAGTTACACTGTATTTAAAGGTGAGACACGAAGATGAAAGATAGGAGGGTTTTACCAAAGACACCATTTTAACTGGCAGTTTTTGAGATCTTTGAGATCTCCTGAGTATGACTGTACATGCAGTGTTTTAAGATGTTTATGATATTCTTCTAATCCTGTACATTCTGTTCAAGGGAATTTCAACTCACAGTTTGACTGCCAGAGTAAATCTACCTCTATATTACTGTGCAAAAAGAAATCATCACTGAATGTTTATCATGAGAAAGTGGCATTTAAAAGTGCTTAACATTGCTTCTGAAATGAAGGTGTCCAAGTCTAAATGAGCAAGACTGCCTGGTAAGAAATCAGCAATGCCAAAAATGCACCACAGGGTAAACGATTTAGGCTCTGGTTCAAGACAGCACTTACCATGGGGCACTGTGGCCACATCAAACAAACCTCTTGAACATATACCTAACTTGGAGCAATGAGTAGTTCCCACTGATTTGCCAATAGGACTATTCAAAGTAGGTTTATTCATGCACTGAAGTGTTTTGCTGGATTGAGGCCAGAGAGACCAGTGCCTCAGCTAGAACCTTGACTGTTTTGGGATTCACTGGAATTTAATTACATGCTTGGAGTTTTCATACACTGTGCTGCAATAGGGCCTTTCCATTGCGCTGTCTGTCAGGGGGCTAAAAAGACCTTCACCGCATCTAATAGCAGGGACGACCTTCATGTGGTAAGGTGCACACAAAACCATCTCACTGCAGCACCGTGAGCTGGGTCTAGACCCAGCTGCAGCTGCCACACAAGCCAGATGCTTGTAAAGCAGAAGTAGTGAACAAAACATTCTCTTTGTCATTCCTGGTAAGCACATTTGTTCCCACTCACACAACTGCAGCCATGCCAACCCATCTGAAGTGACTCTGTAGGGTCATTATTGGAATTAAATGAGTTTAAAAAGAAAAAAAGCAAGCAAACACAGAAGAAATGTCAAGTATTTACAAAGCACTATAAAATACATTTAGAAATTGCTCTTAACTGGAAGACTAACAGCATAATACTATTAAACATTTTGGAAATGCTCCTCATGCTTTGCTTTTTTTTTGGAAAAATGTAGCAGAAATATTGGACTAGGACAAAAATGCCATGGGTGTCTGTCAGGTCCCATTCCTCCTTTTCTCACTCTTCATATACCCCTCCCTGTTCTTCCAGCAAGAGGAGATCTCAGCTGCTTCAAAGATGAGATAGAGAAATAAAATGTTTCCCACAGCTGTGGTTGTGGCACCCTTTTGTTGCAGAAAAGTACCCTCTGCTTTTGATGCAGGAACCGGGCAGAGGAAGAGTGCTTGGATTAAAGGTGGGTCCTCTGCTCTCCACATGAATTGCTGCTTGAATTTGGATGTGTGATAAGCAAATGAAATTTTCACTTTGCATGTGGTAAGTAAAGACGTAGAGCTAAAATATTTCCCAGCTGAACTTACTCTGTAACCCAAGAACTTTGATGCATTGGCAACAATTCAGCACACAGATGTCTCTCCTCACAAATGCACACTTCATACAGGCATACATGGCCACAGACAATTTTGCTTGTGATTTCATCTCACAATTTGATTCTCCCATGCTGTCAAAGCCATTCCTTTGGTCTTTGTAAGTTGTGAAGGAAGAACATATCAAGTTCAAATACAAAATAATCAAAAATCTGGACCTAGGAAGGAAGAAGACTCTGCCTTTAAATTTGGCTTGAAGTTGTTGCTACTTTTCTGATTTGCTAATCAGAATCACCAATCAATACTAATCAAAACAAAGCATTCTCTTCCCTTCCCTTCCCTTCTCTTCCCTTCCCTTCCCTGAACCTTCCCTTCCCTTCTCTTCCCTTCCCTTCCCTTCTCTTCCCTTCCCCTCCTTTTCCTTTTCCTTTTTTTTTTTTTTTACCTAGTCAGGAGTATTAAAAGATATGCCTACAAAAGATAAGGAACTTTGAGTGCCTTTATAGGATGTCAGATAGCCGTGAGCTCAGACCTCTCATGACATGTACAACTGAACAAACAAAATGACTATTTCAGCATTTGGAAGTTTTTGTCTGATGATGCACTTTCCTGTTGCAAGAGAAGGATTTATTTAACATCCCTCTGCAGCAAGCAAACCATGAAGCACATCATCTTCACCTAGTCTCAGCCTTACTGATAAATCGTTAAGGACTTTTATTTAAAAACAATAAAGAAATACTTCCAGCCACATTTAAATATTTATTAAACACATTTCTGAATACCATTTTAGTTAAAAGAGTCAGGGCCAGCTAAAGGATGAAGTTAGAAGAAGAGGAGTAGTCCACAGTGGGCTTAGATTGCTCACTGTGGAGTTTAAGTTGAGTTTTCAAAACTAAGTACTATTTGGGTAAGCAGCATGCCGAGACTCTTAGGACTTCATTCTCAGGGACTGGGTAATAGGGCTTTCTGAGTATCTTATTTTTCTGAAATAAACAAAAATTGACATGTTACATCACACCAGACTTCACCTTTGAGATTTAAAACTGTATAAAGATCTCCTCTGACATCCAACATGAACTTGGACAACACAGAAAATACCCCAGTGAGATGTGAGCAGCTCAGATCACATATTATCTGGGGCTGATGCTCCCCTGCGAACGGAGTCAAGAGCAGGCAGTAAATGTTTGTTCAAATTTTAATTGCCTGGGATAGAGGTCTTTTACTTCTGCAGTGACTGTTTAGGGATGTAGGGGTCCAGTCACTCAACAGCTGAGTCTCCATGGCCCTCTTTGTTTGCTGTGAGGGTGGTGAGGCCCTGGAAAATGTTGCCCAGAGAAGCTGTGGCTGCCCCATTCCTGGAAGTGTTCAAGGCCAGGCTGGACAGGGCTTGGAGAAATCTGGTCTAGTGGAAGCTGTCCTTGCCCACAGAAGGGGCGTTGGAACAAGCAGAGCTCTAAGGTCCCTTCTGACGCAAACCATTCTATGGTTCTATGATTCACTTAAAACTTGGCTTTAAGTGCTCAAGTGCCTTCTGAGACTGCTGTTAAGACTGAGACTCCTGGTATTCCAAGTCATGTTATGTGGATATAACAAGTACCTAAAACTCAGCTTCTAAGTAGCATCAGCACCACATTGTTCTGGCTTCGCTTGAAACCACCATCCCAGAAACCAACTACTTATCAACAAACTATTCTGCCAGCCACATGAAGGTAGATATGGCACAGGCACAAACATAACACAGAACAGGAAACTTCAAATCCTTGTGGTATGTCGGTGAAGCTGCAGTCATTGCTCTCTTGAAGCTGGGGCTCTGATGTAGAGCCCCACTGTAGGCCACACACAGCACAGCAGGTTTGTGTGACTTCTGTTCCTTATGGAGTCATCTCCAACTTTTGCAGGGAAAAGCAGAGCAAAAGTTGCTCCACAACTTGCTCTTTTGACTCTGCCTGTTGCTCTTCATGTAACTGGCAAAAGGCAGCAAAGTTTTTAGAGAACAGAAAATGTGGCCCTTTGCCACCAGGGCTCCAGAGGCACTAACAAAGAAGAAGCAAAAAGAAGCAAAGAAGCCAAAAAGATTTCAAACATGAAGGGCAAGTGCTCCTGCAGCTCCAGAGTGTTTCAGAGAGCTCTAGTGCACTCAACAGTGAAAAGAGATCCAAATGGAAAATGAGATTGAAAGTACAATGGAAACATTCCTGTTGGGGGGGGAAAAAAACCAACACAACACTAAAACAAAGCAAAAATTTTTAAAAATATTACTGTGCTACTGCAATGAAGAAGTATGAGACACAAACTGAAAGTTGTCTATACTGTAGGGACAAGTATATTCAAGAAGAACTTCAGCTTTTTCAGGGTTCAACTTGCAGCTTCTTCCAGTAAGTGGAAATCCTGGAGAAAGACAGCTGATCGGGGCAGGACACTGCTTTCATAACATGCTGAAAAAATGTTTGTGCTTGGTGATCTGAGCTCAGAAATGTAGGAAATGTACCCTACAAACAAGTTTGCTCTTCTGCACTCTTTGACCTCCAGAAGGTTTTGATGATGCCTCAGCTTAAGAACAGACTTAGCAGAGTAATAAAGATCTGGAAAGCTGTGAACTATAAACTTTGTGACAGTTTATGTGGGTCTTTTGGAACTTCCTTGGAAAACTGTTTGGGACCATTTCATTCATGTGCAGAGAACAGGAGGAGAAAAGCGTGAAGTGATTTCCTACCAATCCTCCTCTCCAGAGCCAGTCTGTAGGGCAAAAAACCCCAGGACTCACCTGCTGATTCATCTCTGGTGCTGCAGGAATTCCTGGGAACCCCAAGCAGGAACAGACTCCCAAAGGAGGGAGGGAAGAAGGAAGGGAACGAGAGAGGCAAGCAGGCATAGTGCCTGGGCTGCCTGGCATCCTTTGCTGTGCCCACTTTGCCCATTCACTCTGGACAGCTGATCTGGATTGCTCTTTTTTTCAGTTGCTATTCCAGGTGATTCCTTCCTTGTTCTTGTTACTAATTGTCTTTAAAGCTGGGCTATGCACTCTGTGAAGTCAGCTCCAGTTTCATCTTCCCTTCTGCCTGATTATGTCTGGAAACGCTGTGTGCAATTTAACCATGCATCATTGGTCTGAGCCAACAGTCCTGTTATAAATGAAGGCAGATTACGTGCAATAACGCAATATCAATTTATTAAGCAACAGAGTTTATGGCAAATAAAACATAGCAACAAACACCATCAGCGAAACAGTACTGGCCAGTACGGGTGATTCAAGCTTCAACGTCTACCACGCTGTAAGCTCTCAAGAATCACCGTTTTTCTTCCATCTTCAGCCGGTTTTTATACTGTTTTTCAGCCTTCAGGCGATGCAGTGCATCTTCAGGGTGACATCACTCTTGGTGCCTCGCCTCTGCTTCCATCAAGGGTGTTTCCTGATTTGAAGTTGAATAGATACAAAAGTTTTCTATTGCTAAAAGGATGCAGGATGACGTGACTGCCTCGGCGGTGGAATTTCAATCTTGATTATGGAAATGGAACGTGTTTCAAAAATAGAAACAAAGAGTCTCTTCTGCCGATGAAAGGGTAACAAAAGATGGGGTTCGCCCAAATGTCCTGCTAAGTACCGGATCATATCGGAGTTGTGGGTGCTTAGCGCTGATAAGTTATCTCCATCAGTTGTTCTGGGTGGACACCCAAATTTGATTTACTCGGAATCCCCCTTTGCAGATGTAAATTCGGTTTTTCTTCTCTTTGTATCTTATTCAGGCAGAAAGGAATTTCTAGTTTCGACATATTTGTGGAAATTGTGAGTCCTTAAGTTTATTTCTTATATTTGTAGTCTTTCTTGTAAAAAAAAATCCATTTTAAACTAATATATATATATCACTGTTATAATACTTAAAAAAATTCTTCAAATTGGACAAAGACTGGAACAACTTATAACATGAAACACAAGCCTTTTAACTAACAATATTTTAAAATAACACCCAACACAAAGTAACAAGTACTTTTAACATACAACATTAAAATTGAAACCCAGCATAAAGCAAAAAAATATCACTAAACTTAATACACAACATAGTGCAACGGCCGAGTTTTACAGTTATAAAAAAACATTCATCTTAAAAATATATTATAAACCAAATTGCAATTCAACAAATGTTCAATGTAAACTATTTGTTCATAGCAAATATTGAAAATGGTAACTTTCAGGAGTGAGCAACATTGAAGGATTATTTCCAAATCTAAATCTGTTTGTAGTTTAATCTTTTTACATACGATGAAATACTGATTACAAGGGTGGAGTGGTAACATATATTCTTAACATTTCTGAGGTAGACGGAACATCTTTCCTAGAATAAGGCATATCATTTGGTATATTTTAGTTTATATGCTTTTATTTTATGTAAGCATGAATTTTATGATTGGCATGTATATCAAGTCCTTTTTGATAAAACTGAAATATTTAATTGTAATGCTGTTTACTAACACTGTCAGGGCTGAAATTTTCTATTACCAGTTCTCTGCTGGAATTTTTGTTTCTCATTTCCTTTTTTGAATTGAACCATTTCATTGTGTTTTGCATTAGAACTGCTCCAACCTTTTTTCAGATGGCTCTTTCTATAGAAAAATTAACTTATTACCCACACTGTTGTCGTGCACTAGTTTTACTGTTTACTTGGTTTTAAAATGTTTTCACTATTCTGTATTGGTACACCCCTGTTTCCCCTCGTCTTCCCCCCAGGTGGTAGATCTCATGCCTAAGCCGTTCCCCCGGCTTCCCTTCTATGGTTGTTCCCCTCCCCCTATTCCAGTATCTTCCCTGCCCATCACCCAAGTCCCTCCCTTTGTTCCAGTCCTTTCCCTGGCCGCCACCTAAACCCTCCCAGCTCTCCCTTATATGGCCCCTGCCAATCCCCTGCCCGAGACCCTGCCCCCTCTGATACCTCCCCTTTGGACTGCCCCTTTTCCTGATGCCCCCACTGGGCCATGTAACCCTTCTCCCTCCATCCTTTTGGGTGATTGGGCTCTGTCCCTGTCCATTCCCACAACATCCCTCCCTCCAAGATTTCCCATTGGCTACTGGCTGGGATCCACCCCCCCTGTTCCTCCCCATACTTAAGTTGCTGCACAGTCCATTTTCTTCCTTTTTTACTTCTGGACCCCTGAGAACAGTCCTGCGTTGCACCCGAGGAAAAGAGCTCCTCGCACTCCTTTACCTCTCTCCTCACTGGGGTGACTGACAAAGGACCTTGGGGCTTTAGCTGCCAGGAGCGCTCAAGAGCTGAAGCTCCAAAGGAGCAGCGACAGGACCATAGGTCCCAGGCTGCTCCCCACTCCCGCCGCAGTGGCCGCAGTGAGCTAGCCCTCATCAAGAAGCGGTCACCGTGACACCACGCCAGTGCTTTATAAAAATAAATAATTTCTTGGTAGCAATACAACTGCCTAATTTATTAACAGTTAATTAACTTTCTTAATGGACAGGTCTTCCCTGTTTGTAAGTCTGTAGCAATGAACTACTTCTTTTATAAGTAGTCTGCTTTCCCATCTCTTACTGACTTGATTTATTTTTCCTCAATGCTCTTTGAAACTCCTTTTTTTTTTTTTTTTTAAC